>JAXIVH010000048.1:725089-870089 GCA_036785325.1 Urophycis tenuis | reverse complement strand
TTCAGAAAAGAGCTCGCCAAGATTATTCGGGAATGTACGTTTGATCTGAATTGTCCGACATTGCACTAAAATGGTTGCCTGGTTTATAGTTACTCTAGTTTATTGTTATATTGTTGTTAATTGGTTATATTAGGTATATTTTTTATATTAGGGTATATTTTATTTTATTTTATTTTAGGTATATTTTATTTGTGTATATTTCTTTTCTTCTTTGTTTGATCTGTTGCAAAATAATTTCCCTCGGGATGAATAAGTCTCTTGAATCTTGAATCTTGAATCTTGAATCTTGGTGAAACGGTTGGAACATCTTGCAAGCTCTCACCAAGTTTTTTTTCCTGGAGATGTATCTGTGTGGAACCAGGCCAACGCAGGCAGAAGGCTTTGCGCAACATTGAAGGTGCTAATGGTGTTTACATTGGAAACGGCTACAACAATATACGCCATCCGTGTTGCAGGATGCGACTCGCTGAAGCGAAGCCAATCGGCTGCAAAGTAAAGGCACACCGACCACATCCCTCTCAGCAAACACTGCCAACGGCAGGCTTTCCACACCTGTGAGTGTTCACGGTCTGGCTGGGATATCCTACTAACAACGGGGCCTGGATAGTACATTAAGAGCTATTGATATGTAAAATAACTCAAATTTGTCAAAATAAAGCCACTCATATTCATAGCCTTAGCGTTGCGATACCAAACATGAAAATGTGATGGAAATGTGAAAGCAAAATGGTCACGAGAACCATGTGACGCCATTGCGGCGGGGCCAGTAACCGTCACGGCGGTGGACGAAGGCCACCCACAACACAATCTTCACCTTTTTATGAGAGAGCTGCGTGAGGAAGGCGATCAGGACATCTTACAACACGTATACAGTGTGCTGACGTCACTGCATCACATTGTCCAACACACTCCACCTCTCACAAGGAGAGCACGTCGGACTCCGTCAGGAACCAGAAGGGGTTTTTTCTTTTTATGAAATGCAGACAGTCGGGTGAAGTCAGAAGGCCAGAATGGTCACCATCAAGTGGGCCTTGACCTTTGACCCAGATGGATTCGAGGCTTTGTCCAGAGCAATGAAGGACATGGTGCGGGGGTGAGGACCGTGTTTTGAAAGCGGTTTGTGCCGTGGTTGTCAGGATCAAGAGTGTGGCAGCAGGGCAGCAGAGCAATCAACAGCTCGATTGTGTGTGCATATTTTGAATATTTCTAGAGTCAAAGTCACACATCTCGTTGTGTATTTTATCAAATAAACTTTAAAGATAAGATAAATCTTATCTTTTATAAGATAAACAAGCCAACGTTGTTTGGCTTGTTTGAGCTTAAAAAACATGTATTGAACTGTAGTACTTTGTTATCTTAAAAATCTAAAACGTTAGGGCAGCAGTGGCTCAGGAGGTAGAGTGGGCTGTCTGGCAACTGAATGGTCCTAAATGCCTAGGTGTCCTTGAGCAAGACACCTAAACCTCTCAAGAAAAAAGGCTCCAGGAAAACTGATTGCACTTTTACAACTTTCAATTTCAACTTTGTATGAATGGGTGAATGTGAGGCACTAGTTGAAAAGCTTTGAGTGGCCACAGGTCTGAAAATAAAAATATAGTATTTTTTTCTGGTGTGGAATAAAAAACCTGTTAGTGACGTAATTGTAAATACTTAAAAGTTAATTATTAAAAAAAGATTTATGGAGGCTTTAATGGAAATCCAAAGAAGTGCTGAATAAATAAATGTCTGCCATTAGTTTGACAACATTCATAAACCTACAATGTACAACATGTGCATATGAAGTCAAAGGCATCAAAAAATTATGGAAATTATTATTTTGAAAACACCAGAATTATGATACTTTGTGATGATCCAGTTATTCTTTTCTGTTGTCAATTTACATCTGTAACGTTATATTCTGCCACTTTCTCCAGGAAGAGATAATATCATGAATGTAACTGATTTAATAAAGTTACTAAAGTCACTCAAACAACTACAATAACCGCCCAGCAACACTCACCCTGTGATCGTCGGTCTGCTGGAGAAGTTGCACCTTCAGAGGGGGGGTGGAGGTGGAGGTGGAGGTGGAGGTGGGGGCGGGGGCGGGGACCTGGGGCTCGGCTTCATCACCCGCCTTCGCCAACCCCGCGGGGCTCCTCCACCGGGGGATGAAGATCTCCTCCTCCTCCTCCTCCCCCGGCCCCTCCTCTTCATCGGAGGTCAGGCCGTCGTCGCTGATGTTCCCCGTCAGCTGGTCCAGCTTCTGCCTCAGCTGCTGCTCCTCCAGGTCGGCCTCCTCCGCCAGGGGGAGGGGGGAGGCGCCGGGCGGGGCCGGGGGGCCGGCGGGGGGCTGTCGGGAGGCGTGACGGTGTGGAGGAAGTCACGGAGGAATAAGAAGCAGGACACCAACACACCGTCAATCAATACTGTCAAAAGATGTGTTGAAACTGTGGAAATACTGCATAAATATTGTGAAAATACTGAACGACATTGACAATAGCGAATGAGTGAATTTTTGGTGAATGAGAACTGTGGTGAATGAGTGAACTGTGGTGAATGAGAATTGTGGTGAATGAGTGAACTGTGGTGAATGAGAACTGTGGCGAATGAGTGAACTGTAGTGAATGAGAACTGTGGTGAATGAGTGAACTGTGGTGAATGAGAACTGTGGTGAATGAGTGTCCTGTGGTGAAGGAGAACTGTGGCGAAGGAGAACTGTGGCGAATGAGTGAACTGTGGTGAATGAGAACTGTGGCGAATGAGTGAACTGTGGTGAATGAGAACTGTGGTGAATGAGAGAACTGTGGTGAAGGAGAACTGTGGCGAATGAGAGAACTGTGGTGAATGAGTGAACTGTGGTGAAGGAGAACTGTGGTGAGACAGTGAACTGTGGTGAAGGAGAACTGTGGCGAATGAGAGAACTGTGGTGAATGAGAGCTGTGGTGAAGGAGAACTGTGGTGAGTCATTGAACTGTGATGAATGAGAACTGTGGTGAGTCATTGAACTGTGGTGGATGCATCGGCAGTGGTGCACGAGGGCGCCGTGGTGAAGACGAGACCCCGTACCCGCTGAGTCGGGGAGACCACCCGGCGCTCCAGGCGGCTCAACATGCCCTCCACCACCGACATCCGTCTGGTCAACTCAGTGATCTGACACACAAACAGAGAGGGACACAACATCTAATAACTAGGAGAAGAACGCACACAACCCAGGCAGAACTGCCAGGTGGTCTTCCCAGGGAGAAACGATGAAGACATTCATTTATTTCCCGCAAAGAGGAACATGCTATTCTATAATGAATATTACTTCACAATGTTCTGAAGTGAATCCTGTGTGCCAGACATCCATTGAACGTATCTGAGAGAAATACACGATATTCTGCATCACGAGTCCACCGCATCCCCTAACCTCAAGTACCATTTATCTCTCAGCAGAAAAGACATCCTCGAACCTTCTCCTCCGCGAGCAGTTCTTCAGATTTTATAAATCATCATCAAGTTCATGTTGGTTTGGAATCCTTCATGTTTAGTTGGACAAATGTGAAGGGTTGGAAAAATATATATTGATATTTATTCATATTTTTGCCCTGGGGGGGAAAGCTGAAACACGTGGGCACTCTCAGAACAAATGTATGTTTATGGCCATAAAAACATAAGACTTGTCTACACTCATGTAGAAAGTCTGGTTTGTGTTATATTATTAGATTTATAGTGCTACTCTCTCTATAAACGGTTCTGCGTACATAGTGAAAGCTGAGAACATTGCACAAAGATTGAATATCTGCCAAAACCTAAGGACATTTTTTTTTCAAAACACACATTCACGTTAATTATATTAGTATTGACTTCATAATGTGATTGTGGCGATACGATGAGAGTGTCCTGAGACCTGACCCACCTCAACGCCCACTAGGCTACAGGCTACGCTAGTGGCGTTGAAACGGGTTTCCTAGAGACCCCGGGAGCCCTTCAGAGCACAACGAGAAGCCAGCCAGTCGATGAGCTCACACACCGCTGCGAGTCTGACGGTCACGTGTGCCGTTGTTTCCTGTTTGACACACTGTTCCTCTGTTGTAATGCGGTGCTGCTGAGATGTTTCCTGGCACCCCGCTCCCCTGCTGCCGTGTCGTCATCCGCGCGGCGTCCAGCTGTGAGGTGCACCCTCCCCTGACGCAGGAAGCCCACGGTGGGGGAGCGGCTCAGCGCTCCAGCTGGGAGCCATAACCGCCGTAGCCTTTGATATCGTGATGGGCTGCCATCGCACGGCCCCCTCCCTCCCATGGGATCCCATATGGTCCTAATATGTACCAGAGGGCATCATCTACAGTTTGAAGTGGACTAGAGGGAGAGCTGCAGGAATACCTTCACCCCCGTCGGCCTACGTACATTCACTCTTTTGGTGCACATTCACCCGCCAGGCCTTTTCTATTATGGTATATAAAGTGTGTGTGTTGACATGAACTTAAAATGTTGTTGAGAGAAGGAGTTCCAGGAACATGTAGCAGACACATTTCTGATGAGCACGCAGGCTCATTGTTAGCATGGTCTCATAAACGGCTAGCTCAGACAGTTGTGATCTGGATATTTGCATCCACAGGCATAAATAGAAACATCAAATACATTAAAAAAAAAATATTGTGTGCATGTGTTTGTGTGTGCATGTGCGTGTGTGTGTGCACGTGTGTGCGTGTGTTGTTGTGCATCTGTCTCTCAGTAACTATTCTTATAGCTGGCTTTAAGAAGTTTAACAAGTTCTGTGTTTCGACCTTTCCAAGGCTGTTTGAAACACAGATATTCCCAAAAGTTTATCATTTGCAGTAGTCTGGAGTCGAGGCCCAGCATGCAAACATGCCCACCACATGTTGGTGAAGTTGTGTGAGCCAACTGCACAGTTTAGTCTTCAGACAGAGCTATTTTCAATAGCTCTCTCTAAATCTATCCATCCCTCTCTCCCTCTCTCTGTCTCTCTTTCGCCACACTGCCACAACATTTAAGAGTTCACTTAAAAGTCATTTCCTACCATTAGCAATAACTGTTTGATAGGCTTTAGGCCGGAACTCTGTTCCAGAGCTTTTAGAAATGTAAGAACAAGCTGCGAAAGAAACAAACACGATACACATGTGGCTGAAAGATGCAACCTTGGTCTTGTGTGTTGGCTATTGTGTACTGTGGCCCCACGGACATCACCTGTTAAACAGAGTGCGAACCCTGAAGCCTTGTCCAACAAAATGTTATCCTGTAAAGTATATCTTGTACCCACCATTCTTTGTAAGCGCTGAACTGAAAAGTATTTCAACTCCAATGGAAGATTGCAACAATAACAATGATGATTATCAAAATATTAAGTACACATGCCATTCCGTTGATGCATGTATCTCAAGTGCTGTGAATCACCATGAGCACAAACATGTGGCTGTCGTGGGAATTGAAACCTACTTAAGGCCACGCTGCGTGCGACGGCAACATTATTCAAACATAAAATAATATTTACATCATGACGATAAAACAACAAATAACAGAACAGTGCTCACACCTGCACGGGCGGGGCTGAGCTCAGGCTGTCCTGGGAACCGTGGCTGTCGCCGCGGCGATGAGTGAGATGCTGATGAGGAGGGCGATGATGAGGATGGTCACGGAGGTAGCGGCGGTCCTCCTCGTCCTCCTCCTCCTCCTCCGAGTCGAAGGGCCCCAGGGCGTAGCTGCTGACGGAGTAGGGGCCCCCGCCGCTGCCACAGGAGGAGTGGCTGAGTCGGGACGCGGGCCGCGGGCCCCCAGAGCGCGTGTCCGGCGTGTGCACCAGGTCGTCTGCGGGGGAGGGGTCACCGTCAGGTCAGAGGTCAAGTAAGTGGTGGTGGTTAAGATGAGATATGATCAAACTTTATGAATCGCCTAAGAGAAATTGGGTCGCCATTGCAGCCAGGGTAAATGTAAATATAAATATAATACAAAAAAAATTATACTGTATATATATACTGTGTATATATATATATACACTGTATATATATAATAATAAAATAATAATACCAAAAAAAAAGAATGAAAAATTAAATGAATAAATACAAAAAATACAAGGAATGCAGTGTCGTAGACACTAGTTGATATCGACAGGGGTTAGTCATTGGTAAAGGAACACTCTAGCATGTTCACAATGTTTTATCCCGTCATTTTATCCGTGATTGTGTCCGTCAATGTTCGAGGGCCTTCCTTTGACGAGCTCCCTTCCCATTGGTTCCCTTTGCTGACCGAAGGCCTGAAACCCCCCCCCCCCCCACCCCCTCCTGGGTCCCGCCCCCCTTCGGGCTCCAGCACCTTGGCGCGCGGCGCGGCCCAGGCTGACCCTGCGGCTGACGTCCAGCTGGACCTCGCTGCTGAGGCTGCGCTGCGAGCCGCCCCGCCGGTCCTCCAGGGCCTGCTGGAGCGCAGAGCTCACGTCCCACTCGCTCAGGGCCACCGGGTCTCGCACGCCCCCCGCCGTGATGTCACCGGACGTCAGCACCTGGAGGAACACAAGGGGGCGGGGCAGAATGCCATTGGTTGGAACGAGAGAAAGTGGGGATATTATTTCAGGTATATATATGATGTATATATGATGTTTAAATGAGCCTTATGTATTGATGGTGATCTATAGTCTAGATATCTTGTATTTTGCTGAGTGACTGTCTGTTGAGTGTCTGAGAGTGACTACAAATGTGCTCTATAAATGAAATGTATAATTATTATAAGATCTCGTAGGAGATTACACGTTTAGTTTTAAAAACAGTCCTAGCCACCAGTGGAAGTTAGATCGCCCCATTCTGTTTTTCTTCAAAACTTCTTCCTTTTAAGATGCAAACTGATTTGGATTTCCCTGTGCTTTGGAGGGCTTAGGGTCACCAGGGGTCATCCAAATATGGTGGGAAACTGAAACTGTTTGATAAAGAGCTCTTAAAATAAAGTTGACATGTTGTCGAACCAAGGCAAAAATCTGGCAAAAAAGCCAACACACACAGACACGCACGCACCCACGCACGCACGCACGCACGCACACACACACACACACACACACACACACACACACACACACACACACACACACACACACACACACACACACACACACACACACACACACACACACACACACACACACACTGACACCAGAAGATCTAACAGTGTGTTTGATCTTCTCAAGCACATCTCCATTGCTCTGGGCTTTGTTGAAGCCTGACCACAAACATCCTTAAAGGGCACACGCTGGAGCATCGCCCCATATGCTTCACAGCAGCGTCTGCCCTGCCATTCTCCGGTGGAATACAGATCACGGGCCAATGTGTATCAAAATAGAGCCAATGTGAATCTCTAAGGACACAAATACAACAAAAATATTCATTCAAGTTGGGGCGAAAACAGCAGGACATCCCATAATCAAAGCTAAGAGAGGTGAGGATGTAATGTTTATGATTGTGATTGTTATTAAAGACGAGGCGTCTCTGGTCGATTGGGATGAAGGAATTTGACACATTGAGTCTTCCATTGTTTCCAGAAGGCTCCCAGCTCAAACAACTTCAACTCCTTATAAAGAAAACCTGTCTCGTGAAAGAAGGTCAAAGAAGTTAAAACGAACGTGAATCAGACATGCCTGACATTTTAGTCATCACTTGAAGCGGCTGAGATATTGTGTAAATGAATTACGAATGTGAATGTTTTCTCTGTCTGCATGTGTGTGTGTGTGCTGTCTGTGTGTGTGTGTGTGTGTGTGTGTGTGTGTGTGTGTGTGTGTGTGTTTGTATATATGAGTGTACTTTCTGTGTGTGTTTGTATGTGTGTGTGCATGTGTGTGCATTCTTTGATGTGAAGATTCCTTGAGCTGTCTTTCATTCATGCAGATGTCCCCCCCCCCCCATAGTGCAAATTAGCACGGTCTCTCCCACCATGGCCAGTCCTTAATTCTCCACGGTGGGCATTCCCTTCACCTTTAAACTTCTGTGTCTTGCCATGATCGTGCTTTCTATTCAATCAAATACGTTGCTGTCGAGATGTACTTTGTGTCCCAAAAGAGGGATTCTTCATCAGTGTTCAAGCTGTGCTCAGCCTGGTTGGAGGCGTAAGGACATCTCTAGGTGGACCTGCCACATCAGAATATAGAGCCTCTGGCCTCGGCCTGGGCTCAGCCTCAGTCAGGGCTCCTGTTGTTTCTGATGGGATGACTACAGGAGGCAGTTTGCTAAATGTGGAGTCTGTATGTGAAACTGTGGGGGGTCTGTCTTCAGGTTGTACCTGACAGAGTGGGGGGATCAGCCTTAAGGACCTCCAGGTAGTAGCACACAGAGTATGGGGACTTGACGTATGTGGGGGTGGGTGACCTGAATTAGTGGGGGTCACTCTAAAGGAATCCAGAGGAGTCATCTCAAGATGGTACCTGACAGGAGTTCCTCCTGGAGTGGACAGAGTAGTCTGGGTCCAGGTCCAGATCATAGTGCTGGACTGGGAGGATCCGCTTGGTCTTCCTCATCTATGCAGCAGGTGGGGAGTTTTGTGTGTGTGTGTGTGTGTGTGTGTGTGTGTGTGTGTGTGTGTGTGTGTGTGTGTGTGTGTGTGTGTGTGTGTGTGTGTGAGTGTGTGTGTGTGTGTGTGTGTGTGTGTGTGTGTGTGTATTGGGGGGGGGGATCACCAGGAAGTGAGGAGTAAGAAGGGAGAAACGCAATG
Source organism: Urophycis tenuis (assembly GCA_036785325.1). NCBI lineage: Eukaryota > Metazoa > Chordata > Actinopteri > Gadiformes > Phycidae > Urophycis > Urophycis tenuis. The sequence continues at coordinate 861,425 of JAXIVH010000048.1, read as the reverse complement.
GAAAGGAGGAGAAGAGCAAAAAGAAGACACCATCACCACAGAGATCTTTCGTGATTTTTGTGACGTGAAACCAGAGCAACAGACAGTATGCAGTAACTGTGATTGAAGGTTCTGAAGTCCCACAGGCCCACAGAGGAACTACACCCCTCACACCACTAGAGGGCATTGTCTCTTTGGAAAAAAAAAAAAAAAAAAAAAAAAAATAGGAGGAAAGAACATCAGTTCAGTGCAGGGCCCTCTGGCATTCATCTGATTACAGAGAGACTGAGACTGATCGAAACGAAGAGACAGCGGGAAAAACAATTCCAGCCACCGCCGTGGGACGGACCGCACCTTAATCAATAGTTCCACAAACAAGCAGGAGGGAAAGCGCGGCGGCAGCGTGGCCCCAGAGCAGCGGGTCCCAGTGAAAGTGCCACTTGACTAAATTGCGCTCGCGCCTGCGATACATGAAACAATGGCGCGCCAGCACTGCGTTTTATGAGGGACATTCCAGTGGATTCCGGAGAGGTCTTTTTAACCGTAACCAGAGGTTTCGCTCTCTGCGCTCAGCTCCTTTCAAATGCGCTGTGATCTACGATGCACGGCCACCTGGTATTTCTCCCAGGATGCACCGGGGGGGGGGGGGGGGGGGGGGGGTGGGGGGGTGCGGGGGGAGGTTCCAGCAACACATAGCCTTATTTGGGAGCCAGCCGCCAAGAAGAAAGTATATTTGTACTTCCTTATGTACTGGGGGGGGGGGGGGGGGGGGATGACAAAGTAGACGATAGGCAGATTACTGCCTCTGAAGTTGCCTTCGACATGACTCTACTCAGCGGTGGGACTGTGGGCTGACCGTGGGGGTCAGATGGGGTCACAGAGCAGCATGTGTTTGACAGCAGGGTAGTGATGGATGCCACGGCCCTAATAGGGGGAGGGGGGGTGGATAGTTCTATCATTCGTTGCTACATATGTTTAATGTTCTGAACGATCTGGCGCGACTTGTTCTGTTGGGCTTCAGGCCCGCACCAGTACACGAGCAGTGGAACAATCTGTTCCACTGCTTGTTATGTGAGGAAAAATTCTACATTTAAAACCGCATAAAGGAACACCTTGAAGCACATTCAGTCCCACAAACCAAACAGGACGTGGATGAGAGTGAGGTACCTCTTTGTAGCGCTGCCCGTCAGGACCATCTAGGTTCTGGTCCTCGTAGTCATCTGAGGAAGGACACAGAACACAGTTTCATCCACGGCAGAAAAATGCGGTCAATACAAGTTCTATGCGTATTGGACAGCATCGCATCAACCCTCACTGGCCAAAACACACACGTTGTACACTTTTTTGTCACTGTCCTCAACATGGAGATTGAGCCCGGTGTCTTTCAGCCAGGAGTTGGAACACGGCAGCCACTGTCCGCAAGTGTTGTGGACCTATACATCCACGTCAGGGTTTGGAGTAACAGAACTCATGTGCACAACACAACGACTCCCATTGAAGAACCAACACCAGCGCTAACAGTGTTAGAAGGTTTCAGATCACACGAGAACCTTCATATACTTCATTGGGAACTGGGAGATTTACAACACAACACGCGATGTTTACCGTATGTTGTGCATCAACATCATCACATGATTTATGACGGAACTATCGGCGCCTGGGAGGTGAAGCCTGAGAACGGCAGAGTTTCTATCCTCCTCTCGGTCGTTCTCCATGAGATGTGTTTACGAGCCGGTTTCACTCCCTGCATCAGTGTTCCAAAACATCCCTCTTTAGTTCAGCCAAGGAGAGAGAGAGAGAGAGAGAGAGAGAGAGAGAGAGAGAGAGAGAGAGAGAGATGTTGGGAGAGTGGCTGGGGGCTGGGGGGAGAGAAGGGGTGAGAGGGGAGAGAGACAGAGGCAGAGAGAGAGAAAGGGGCAAAGACAGAGGGAGGTGGAGAAACAGATAGCAAGAGGGATAGTCAGGGGAGAGACAGTGAGATTGAAAGAGACAGACAATGAAAGAGGGATAGAAAATAACGAGAAAAGAAGACATGAAAAGGGGTCATCCTGAGAGCTGAGGAGACGTTGGCAGTCAGGAGGTAGTAAGTGTAGAAATAAATTGTTGTTGAAATGTATCAAAATCAATCTTTTTTTTTGCATTAATCATTACATCTATTGTGCGTAATAGATTAATTTGTGGTTTCAAGATATAACCACATTGGACATGCAACCAGACACACACACACACACACACACACACACACACACACACACACACACACACACACACACACACACACACATTACATTATGCACTCAACAGCTGTGGCCATCAGTTTTCTTGACTATTACAATCTGGCCATTACACAGAATACTGACAAATACTGACACACACACACACACACACACACACACTGACACGCACGCACACACACACACACACACATGCGCACGCACACACACACACACACACACGCACATTATTCCAACTGTTCATCATTGTTTTTTTTTTGTGCACATCTTTCCTCCCATCTATTATTTCACACCAAAAATCTGCAACCTCAAGTTTTCTCATTATGACTAATACTTCCTTGGCTTCTCCCTGCTCGCTGTGTGCCAGGGAGTGGGAGTTGGTGGGGGCGGTGGCGGGCTGAGCGCTCCGATGGGTGGGCGCGGGGGATATGGGGGGGGGGGGGGGGGGGGGCTGCCAAACTGACTCTTGTGGTGCCAATGCATCCAAATCCTCCTGGTAGCGTCCCAAACCCACCTAAAGAGCTTCTAGAGGTGGTCCAAAGCAACCAAAGGCGTTTGGTTCACCAGCACATTCATGCTGTGGTTTGGGCGATATAGTGACGTCAGCCTAATCCCAGCCGATCCTGATTTATCATCGTGTACTCAGAGGGGATTACACTGGTGTTTTTAATACACAGAGCTACAGAGGGCATGACTTCAGCGGCTACTAACGAGCACATGTCAGGAGGTACAGAGATGGGACAAAGTCACTGTTTGGCAAGTCCCAAGTGAGTCCCAAGTCTTAGCAGTCAAGTCCGAGTCGAGTCCCAAGTCAAGACAGGAAAAGGCAAGTCGAGTCCAAGTCAAAGTCACACCAAAGCCAAGTCGAGTCCAAGTCTAAGTCCCAAAGTTTTTCAAGTCCTGAACGAGTCACCATGTACCTTTTACTTAATAAAGTCATTATTAGGCTATTGATCATCATTTCAACATATCAATCTAATGTACGGTGTCATTTCTTATCAATAAAGTTATAATATGTTCAATGTTTTAGTATTCAAATGTGTTATGATATGCGCATGCGCCCAAATCCTATGTTGTCTCAGAGGAGAAGTGAGAGTGGATGGTGGGTTTAACTTGTATTAGTAGGCTACAGAAGGCACCACTGTGACCCTAAAGTTGGGTAAAGCCGCGCCTTGACTAGTGTGGCATAAGAGCATATGAGCTATGTATGGATGCCTGAAAGGACTGCTTGAGTGGATGTCAGTTACAGTACACTTTCAACACATTGAGACTTAATATTTAGATAAAACAATGTTTAATCTGCATTACAAAACTCTTTTTACAGGCTTCTGCACAACTAGAAGACAGAGAGAGAGAGAGAGAGAGAGAGAGGAGAGAGAGAGAGAGAGAGAGAGAGAGAGAGCAGAAGAAGAAGAAGAAGAAGAAGAAAAAGAAGAAGAAGAAGAAGAAGAAGAGAGAGAGAGAGAGAGACAGAGGTCCAGGGTGAGGTCAGAGGCAGCAGGACTTGAAGCGAGAGAGAGAGAGAAAGAGAGAGAGAGAGAGAGAGAGAGAGAGAGAACATATGCCGCACCAATGTGACGATGGGAAGGTTGGGTATGTCAGGGGGGCAAACATGTGCCTCTTAATACTCTTAATACATTTTACAGGCTTCAGCACAACTACATTGGTAGTTATGACATTACAAGTCAAAGAGGCAAAGTCCGAGTCAAGTCTCAATTCAATAGCAGTCAAGTCTAAGTAGAGTCGCAAGTCATGCATAATTTTGTCAAGTCGAGTCCGAAGTTATCAAAATCATGACTCGAGTCTGACTCAAGTCCAAGTCATGTGACTCGAGTCCACATCCCTGCAGGAGGACATTAGGAGTCTCTGAGTGGAGCTGATTAAGCTGTGAACAGATCTGCCCGGATACATTGAATGATCTGGTTCCCGCTGTTCGTCTCACACGAGAACAATCTTGCGGCTAGACAGAATCCATTTGTCAATTAAGAAACACATAAGATTTGAGACAGAGAACAGCTGGTGTTACTTACCGGTGACCTCCAGCATACTGTGCGTATCGTAGTCATTGGCTTCTGACAGAGAGACAGGGGCACAAGAGAGTGTGGATCAGACCTATGAATACAGCTTACGTACTGGTTTGGTTGGGTAAGACACGAGATAAGATCAGACTTAATTGATCGCCAAAGGTTGGGTTCAATGGCACACTTATACAATAATATAATTTATTGAATTTAATTGACGATAGAATAGAAAAATATAATATAGTAGTAATAAGAAACAGATGTTGCAAGATGCCAAAATAAACAGTTAACATGAACTAGGCATACACAGTCTGTGCTGTAGATACAGTACCTAACAGCATGTACATACTATATATAGTATGCTGTAAAATATAGCCCAAAATAACCGTAACGAGAAACCGAGATGATTGTTTTCAAAACACTGAAACGTCTAAAGACAACACAAAACTAGAAAATATACAGTCAAATGCCTATTAGTGAAAATGAATGGGATTGGATATGGATGTAATTATGTCAAACTGTCTCCTGGCCATTCGTATCAGTGTGTTGTGCACTAAGGAGACAGCTGCAACAGCCAATAGGAAGCTTGTGGAGTCAGTGTGAGCCAGACATCTACATCTGCTGTGTGTGTGTGGAGAGGATGACTCCTGCACTGCTTTGGGGGCCCGACGGACCTCAGCGAAACATGCAGAGTAAGGGAGTCAAATGTGTGTGTGTGTGTGTGTGTGTGTGTGTGTGTGTGTGTGTGTGTGTGTCTGTGTGTGTGTGTCTGTTTGTGTGTAAGTGCTGCGTGGGAATGCTGTGTGGGCGTTTGTGTGTTTGTTCGCTCTGTGCGTGTGTGTGTGTGTCTGTGTGTGTGTGTGTGTGTGTGTGTCTGTGTGTGTGTGTCTGTTTGTGTGTAAGTGCTGCGTGGGAACGCTGTGTGGGCCTTTGTGTGTTTGTTCGCTCTGTGCGTGTGCGTGTGTGTGTGTGTGTGTGTGTGTGTGTGTGTGTGTGTGCGTGTGTGTGTGTGTGTGTGTGTGTGTGTCTGTGTCTGTGTGTGCCCATGTTTGTGGCCCCGCTCTATGTGTGTGTTCGATACGCGTGCAGTCTGTGTGTGCGTGTGTGTGCCCGCCCATGTGTGTGATCCCAATGTTTATGTGTGTGTTCTGTGCGTCGGTATGTATAGGCGCTTGTGTCATGTCATATGTCAAGTCATGTGCTTACATCAGGATCTTTAATCAATTACTTGTTGACAATTTACAACATGGCCGTGCACATGCCTACATGACCGTTAATCAGCCGCCATCACAATCCAGCACAGCTCTGTGGATTGTCACCCACAGATGGAGGCATTACTGCATGTATACAGCGAGGAAATACCTCCGTGCCAGACGTATACAAAGCCCTCCTCCCCTCAAACAAGCGGACCCTCCCACGTTGCTGCAGCCAATGGGTTGGTCCCATACTCTGCCCTCTCTCTCCACGCCTTCCACATGCTCTCTCTCTCTCTCTCTCTCATCTCCCTCTCCTCCCACCCACGGTCCATTCTTTTTTCCACTCTTCCTTCCCTCGTCATTTTGCCCTTCATTTCTTGCTGTCTATATATCCCAGATGTCTGTCTCTCTCTCTCTCTCTCACTCTGCCCCCCTCTCTCTACATCTGACTCTTTCTCTCCCTTTATCTCCGTGTCCCTTCTCACTGTCTCTTTTCATTCCCTTCCTCTCAGACCACCTTATTATCCACTCTCTCTCTCTCTGAGTCTCTTCCTTCCTTCTCTCTCTCTCTCTCTCTCTCTCTCTCTCTATCTCCCTCTCTCATTCCACCTCTATCCCTCTCTCAACTAACCAACCGTCTGGGAGACGGGGTGAGGAGGAGGCATGTGACTGGAGGATCACACGATCTCCTGGCCTCAGCCAGTCTCATTACCCCCAATTCTCCAGGGTGACTCAGCACTAAACAGTACCAGGAGACCCCCCCCCCCCCCCTGCCCCCCCCCCCCCATGTCTTTACACTTCTCTAATCTCTCCATGCGGTCCCCGGTGACCCGCGGGGTTCTGTGACCCCGTCTTTCAGCGCCGGGCCTCGTGGCCGCCGCCGTAGCTGAACCCGCTTCCCGCAGTCTGGCCGTGTGTTTGGCGCCGAGGAGGCGTTCCTGACGCGTTCCCGACTGCATCCCTCAGCGGCGCCGCCGGCCCACTCTAAGCACGCCACAACACTCCCAAACATCAACCTTTTCACTCACACGCCGCCGCCGCCGCCGCTGACCAGCGGCCCAGCGGGTCTCCTCCGCCGCCGCTGACCAGCGGCCCAGCGGGTCTCCTCCGCGCCAACATATGTCACCTGCTCCCCCCCCCCTGCTTCCTCCCTGTTCCGTTACGTGTGCTGTGGTCAAACCAGGACAGGCGGGTTGAGAAGCCCGACGTCTGGCTAACCGCCCCGGCCCCCCGAGCGTCGTCCCCCCCCCCCCCCCCCCCCCCCCCCCCCCCCTCCCCTCCCCCTCCCCCGCACGCCGCTGGGAGCCATCAGGAGAGGCCGGGAAGAAACCCGGAGGAGATTGAATCCATCTTGTCAGATTTGGCCAGCCTCCTGTTGGGGGTGGGGGGGGGGGGCTTACTGCCAGCAGAGGAGGAGGTGGGAGGAGGTGGGAGGAGGTGGGGGGGGAGGGAACGCGGACGTTCCCAGTGCTCTTGGCTCAGGAATGTGTAACAACGGAAAACCGCTGATAATCTCCACGATGTAAAGCGTGTCTAATCTCTCCCGTGTGACGCGTTGGTTCTGAAGACGTGGGACGCCTGTGTTCTGAGATGTGTGCCTTCCTATTGCTTTAAAACTCGACTTGTTTGGACGCCAGTTTTTTTTCCATGAATCTGAAAAAAAAGCAGAGTCTGAAAGTTGCATTGGTTCCCAGGCAGATTTGCTACAGTGTCTTTATCAGGGGCTGTTGTTTAGCAGAGGGGTCAGAGTGTAATCTCCAGCACACTGCCAGGACCACCATCAACCCCCCCCCCCTCCCCATCCCAGAGTCCGGTGAAAGACTCCGTGCAGCTGACTGTGTGATGAAAGTCGTGCGGAGACTATGATTCTGATCTCATCCATAACATCTGATAGGCATCCCCCCCCCCCTCTCTTTCAACCCCGAGGTTTGCTGTTTTACATTCATAAGAGTCCGCTCACATGCACACAGTTAGACACAGTTGGACTGGACCAGGAGGAGCTGCCTGTACCTACCACTCTGTAGGATGCGGTCGTGATGACTCTGTGGGAGAGTGCACTGGGTAGGCTGGGAGGGTGAGCTATCTTTCATGGCTATACATCACCCATGTGTGATGTCACTATAGGGCCTTCATGTAATGGATGCTGCTCAAGGCAAGACAGTGTTATGATGTATTTTGTCATTCAACACTATTTACTATGTTGCTATTATCAATCCCAAAGCCACTTAGAGTTAATATTCTTATTTTCATAACGCTTGTGTGTTAAGAGTTAAACATTCATGTTCTCTATTTATTGTTGCTCTATTGGACTCCAGTTTGTTCTCCGAGCGGTTCCCTCCAAGTGGTTCAGAACAAAACAGATATATAGTCAGATATAAACTCTGAGCTTGGCGGCCCATCGCACCGTGGAGCCCAGTCACACTGTCCCGGAGGAGAACGCCACGCCACATTTAGCGTCCAGGAAACAGCGGCGGCCGCGGGGTCCTCACCTCGGAGCTCGCTCAGCGAGCGCGGCCCACCGCTGCGCCTCTTGAACAGCGAGCGCATCACCTTGGCGCTCCCGAAGCGCTTGAAGCGCGCGCGGACGTTCTCGTGGTACCACTCCAACGTGCCGATCTTGAGAACCCTGCAAGGAGAAGCGGGGGGGGGGGGGGGGGGGGGGGGGCGGGCCGTTCAAATGGGAGTGAGAACCCCCTTTTGCGTCGTCCAACTACAGACACATCAACACAGGGAGACGTTTAAAAAAATACAAAACACACACATAACCGCACACACACACACACACATACATGCACGCACACACACACACGCACACACGCTCACACACAAACGCACACACACGCACACACACACACGCACGCACGCACACACACACACACACACACACACACGCACACACACACACACACACGCACGCACGCACACACACATACATGCGCACACACACACACACACACACACACACACACACACACACACACACACACACACACACACACACACAAACACACACACACACACACACACGCACACACAGGCACACACATACAGACACAGTGAGTCATCGCATCCGAATCCGAAACACAATTATAAACACAAAAAAATGGAAACAATATAATGGAATGCAGAACGGACATCTGGTTTGTGGACACAGCCAAGAGGTTGTCTAGGTTTGTTTAGCCAAAGATGTTGACTTGTTGTTTGACTGGATGCACTATCCGACAAGGAGAGAAGACTGGGTTTCGCTTTTACAGAATCCCATCCGAGGAAGAACCCCAGAGAGGAAGAGATGTGGGATTGCTGCTATTAGTTTTCTTTCATCCCTTGGGAGGGCAAAGAATGGCAATCATCAAAGTACACATGACCTTGCAGCAACCAATTCAGCAATATATTGATTATTGTATTTTTTGTAATGTCTGGTAATCGTTTTGTTGGCTGTGTTTGTTGACTGTTGTGGTCCTTACCTAGCTTGAGCCTCCCTATGCTGCTCTTACCTGGCCATGTTGTGGTCCTTACCTAGCTTGAGCCTACCTCTGCTGCTCTTACCTGGCCATGTTGTGGTCCTTACCTAGCTTGAGCCTACCTATGCTGCTCTTACCTGGCCATGTTGTGGTCCTTACCTAGCTTGAGCCTACCTATGCTGTTCTTACCTGGCCATGTTGTGGTCCTTACCTAGCTTGAGCCTACCTATGCTGCTCTTACCTGGCCATGTTGTGGTCCTTACCTAGCTTGAGCCTACCTATGCTGCTCTTACCTGGCCATGTTGTGGTCCTTACCTAGCTTGAGCCTCCCTATGCTGCTCTTACCTGGCCATGTTGTGGTCCTTACCTAGCTTGAGCCTACCTATGCTGCTCTTACCTGGCCATGTTGTGGTCCTTACCTAGCTTGAGCCTACCTATGCTGCTCTTACCTGGCCATGTTGTGGTCCTTACCTAGCTTGAGCCTACCTATGCTGCTCTTACCTGGCCATGCGGCAGGGGTCACACACCCAGCCCAGCTCCTTCTTGTTGTAGCGGCTGCAGGCCTTGCAGGTGAAAAGCAGGCAGTCTAGACACTGGCGCTTGCTGTTGACCAGGAACTTGAATGGTTGAAGGCAGCGGATGCAGTGAGACTCCGACAGGCTGCTCTGCTTGCCCAGGAGCTCTATCTTACTGTCCTCCTTCTCAATCATAGTCTTCAGTTCACTGGTGGGGAAAACAAAAAAGACAATAATGCATGTCATTTCTACTGATGTCGCCCATTGAAATGCAACATTGTGTTGCGTTAGTGCTGACCACGGTGCTGTACAACTGAACAAGCAAAATCATACCAATGCAATTATACCGCACATGAGAGGGCCCTACATAAAAAGAAAAGCACTGAGATGATGATGAAGAGTGTTGTTTGTGGGTTCTTCTTCCAGATGTGAGAGACTGGACACCAAGGCGGTTGCTTGCCATTAGACAACAGCAGCCGAACCCTGCTGGTGCACTCCCAGTTCTCCAGGATGTTTACCTCTATCATCATCTTCTGGCTGCAACTGAGATACGATTCACCGCATCTTTGTCCCTCAGTAGTCCTTGGTCGGTACTCAATTTCGTATTGTATGTCTGTGCTAAAAATGGCAATGCAATTGAGTGGTCTTTGTCCTCTATTAGGTAGTCTCCAACATGTAACATCTAATATGACCTGGTCTTCAGCACGATAGCAGCAGCCAGCAAAGCACACTCCACATTGAGCAACAATAGCAGAGGTAGGTGGAATGTCTCAAACTGTTCTCTGTGATTGTACTCAAGCCAAGGGATGTTCTGCACCCTCATGAGATGCATGGTGTACGCATTATCAAAGCAATCTTGAAGCTCTTGATGGTCTAGGTTTTGGCTCCATAGACAATGCGCTCTGCACAGGCTCTGAAGGCCAGCTTTGTGGACTTTTAGAAAAAGGATTGCCAAATGTTACAGACACTCCAGCCATGTTCCTTGCATGACAGGAAGTCCTTCTTTCTGTCAGCAACATAGGACCCAAGGTACCAGAAGTCACTGACCTCTTTAAGTTATGTGCCATCGTTGGAGCATATTGGCAGTTGGCTTTCATCCTCATTGATGGTCATGTACTTACCTCCATACATGCCTTTCATCTTCTGCCAGGCAACACAAATGCACATTGAATCTGATTTCCAAGGCCTTGAGACTCTCATCCAGACCAGCTTTGCTTTAAACCTGGAGACGTGAGGCTCCATTGTCGTCCATGATGTTTTGAAAAGACACACAGTGGCCTTGCTCCAGGCGTCTTATGAGAGATCCCAAATACAGTGATCTAAATAAACAAACGTTCCCTTCCAACATCCCTCTCTTCAATTTCCCCCCTTGCCTCTGGCATCAATGGACACGCTATATAAACTGCAGCAGGTCGACAAAGTCCATCCATTTGAGCAGTGTGTTATCAAAAAACAGCAAAGAGAACAGCCCTGAAGGGAAAAAGAAAAGATCCACCCAAATATCTTGTCTTGGAGGTACTTCCTTCTGGACGACTGACCATATGTTAACCATCAGCTCAATGGAAAAACAATGTGATTTCATGGCAGAACATGAAAGGCCGCGAAAAAGGGTCTGAAGGGGAGGGAGGTACTCTAAGGTTGTTGTAGGTGAAAACAAGTGTTACTATGTGACTGTGGTTTTACACACTGCTGACTTTTAGCTTGTGAGGTTAAACTACGGCGAGCTGCTTTTTACTTGGCATAACACACAATCAGAGCAGGCTTTTGCTAGTTATCCTGATTACTTTAAATGGTTCAACCGTATCAGGCAAAGTAGTGTAAGACAGACAATACATCAGACCGCTAGCTAGTTAGGTAGGTTGATAATAATTGATTAACCATCATGGAAAACACAGTAAACCTCCTTTGCTAATTGCTACTAACTTGCATCCATAATCAAAGTAGAAAATGACACAGCAATAAAAGTGATCAAAAGAAAAAAAATGGTGCAAGGCGCAATTCGCAGACACGATTCAGCAGAGAAAAAAAAACGTTTTTTTTTCCACTAGTGTCTTGCAAATAGCACTCAACTCGCATCCTTATGTGTTTTGATCTCATAATCTACTCCACATTTCCTCATGTCCGCTACCCTTTCTGGTCAGTCCTTGGTCTGCTATTTGTCTCCTGTGTGTGATGTGTTACAAACAATACTACTATATCTTCATAATCACATACTTAAAATGTCCCTAAAAGCATTTTAAGATATGACATTATGCATGTCAGCTTCAGAAATCCATAATTTCACAATTTCCTGACCCAGACTTGTCCCTGTGGTGTCTCCCCTGGTTAGCTAGTGGGTAGAACCATAGGCTGTTATTTATCTAGATCCAAGTCAGGGTCTCCAAGTATGGTGGTCTGGTTCTGGTCTCCACAATGAGGTCTATTTCTCTTTTCTTTACTTTTTTTTTTTTTTCCGGCTGTGTCATCACTTTGAGGCTATGTGTGTCTTTACTGTCTCCATCTTGTTAGTGATTGTCTTGTATTATTATATATTGTTCACTTTGTCACCAGCACTATGTGGACTGACCCCCACTAAAGGGGACCAACAGATATATAAACTGGCTGACTGTTCAACTGACTGACAGCCAGCCAGTCAGTTGAACTCAGTTGACAGATAACCGGTTGCACTCGACAAAGATAATTAAATGACAAATGGACAGAGGGAAACATGACAGAGCCAGCAGCATACTGGAGACTGTAGGCTAGGATTGTAAAGCTGAATTCAATAAAAGAATGGCGTCCAGAGGGACTAAACAGCCCAATGATATCTGGCTCTGAGTCCGTTTAACCAAAGACCTTCTAATAAAATGATACACTTGGCTGATTATGTGAAGCAAACACCAGAGGTTCAATTGAGCGTGGACAGTGTACAGTGAAATGAGAGTCAATGGGGATTTTCTATAAAATCCCAATTAGACAGGGTAATAATTTTTTGATTGTGGCACTTAACCACTTAGGCAAATTATCATTATTTTTTTGTCCAATTTTGGTAATCTCCTCATGCGCATTCGTGTAGTACACTGCTGCAATGCATGATAGATGCCAACTGCACTAATCAGCAGCATATCTATGTTCCCAGGGTCCCATGATCTATTACTCTATGTTTCCATTGTAACAATATCACTGCATTGATGTTTGGAAATTTTACCAGTGATATGTGTAAAAATGAAATAAGTGTTCAAAATAAACTCTAGATACATGGAGAAAATATTCACTTGGATTAGAATGCAAACGTGTATTCCAGTCAAGTTAGTTCTCCTTAAGTGTAGGCCAATTACATTGAGAGCCATACGGCAGTGCTGGGGAACAGATTGTCATATAGAGCAGGGGAGCACAACCCTGGGAGAGCACATACTGTATGTAGAACTTGGGAAGGCAAGACCCAGGGAACATAGGACCCTTTGTCATTTTCCCATTATGTGCCATATCAATCTAGGGTGCACAGAACGCTGTGGACATAGCAGACTGGGAACATGGGAGAGTTGGAATATAGGTGCCAGGGAACCTATTAGACTAGGAACGTAGGAGACCCAGATACATAGGACCCTGGAAATATAGGTGCCTGGGAACCTATCAGACTGGGAACATAGGACCCCGGATACATAGGACCCTGGAAATATAGGTGCCTGGGAACCTAATAGACTGGGAACAAAGGACACCTGGGACATAGGAGACTGGAGACATAGGACCCCAGATACGTAGGACCCTGGAAACATAGGTGCCTGGGAACCTATTAGACTGGGAACATAGGACCCCGGATACATGGGACCCTGGAAACATAGGTGCCTGGGAACCTAATAGACTGGGAACACAGGAGACTGGGAAAAGAGGAACCTGGGAAAGGCCCCCCTCATGGGGTGAAAGCTGCGTCCGTCACGTCTCGTCCTGCTCATTGAGTTATGAGTTATACTTCACTGGCTGTTGTGAAACACAACCTGGCTGTTGTGTTTCCTGCTTCTGTGGTCGTCCTCCCTCACCTTGATTTTTTCTTTTGATTTTTCACCTGTCCCTCATCATCATCATCCCCCTCCTTGTGCATCGGCAAACATCTGTGTATTCCCCGTAACCAGTAGATTGCATTATTTGCGACAGTACCTGTCGATAGCCAATACAATGCTGAAAAAGGCAGCGATACGCACGATAAAGCATTCAAGTCCATTCACCCCATGCATATGTCATCTTAGTTTCCGCTGCATAACGGGTCATTCATACTGCATAACTGGTCATTTTTACCACTACCAAATCCAACATGCTACATCTTCGTGCATGCTATTACCTCTATAGTGTATGCCTAGATGTACTGTATGTACATTTACTGTATGTATATTCCAAACTTACGCCCTTGTCAGCAATTCTATACAGTATAACTTTCAAAACAAAATTATTATTGAATAGTTATTTGCCCCAGTGTGAAAACTAGATGTCAATCAATAATTGTTAAATACATCCAATGCCTCTCTTGAATTTGGCTACATGTACTATATATTATCTTCTCTGCGCTAGTATGTTGTGTCACACAGTTTGTGCACAGTATGAGCATGATTGCAAGCAAACCAATGTGAGCTTACTGAGGAAATTTTCAAATGATAGCATAAATAATAAGTCGATACCAACAACGATAACACAGACATGTGCTAACCACATGCTCAAGCCCCTTAAATGCAAGTTGGCTAAAAACATTTGCAGTCCCATACGTGGTTTTCATAGTTTTGTTTGTGTCACTGTTCTGTCCACGGCACTGATCAGAAAATCTGATTCATAGCGGAAATTAAACACTGATGTTTAGGAGTATGTTTTGTATTCTACAAAACATGATTTGAGTTATCGATGCAAAGTTTAATTTCCATAAGGAAAAACTTATGGACAATTCAGTGTTATATAATCTCAAAGAAACAATGTGCTTTTGAGAATGAATGTTTACTTTGATCTAAACGCTCCGGAGATGACCTGGGCTGAACTGTAATTCTGTAATGCTATATGAGGGAGGAGAAAACAAGGCTCTAAAATATGCCTTTTTATGAGCTTGCATATCTGTGGTTCCACAGATGTGTGAAGGCACGGCACTTGCAAACAGAAACCACATGACTGCAGAAGTTCACCTATTTTTAGAGCCTCAAAGCCGACAGGACAGACACTGGTCTGAGGAGGAGAGAACCAACAACTCGAACCACAGAACAACAAGCCAGAGTGGTTTGAAGTCTTAAAGGAAGCTCCCTAGTGTCTCATTGGAAGAAAAACAAACAAAGGGAAACATTGCTTTCTTTATTGCTTGAGCAATCATGCATATCAGTTTGTTTCTTTCACTTGAAATGAAAGCAATTTGAGTTGCTGTATTATTTTATAATTTGATGTGGCGAAAGGTCCCGCTTAAATTGGTGAATGTTTACTTGAAAGAAATGGTGGCCAAGTGAAAGAGAGTGATAGAGAGATTAGGAACAGGCAAGCTTGGTGTGGAAGCTGCACTTTCAGCAAAACACAATCTGCTGTTCTCTGCTAAGAATCTAACCATTTAACAATGATGCTACAAAAACAAATACACACAAAGGTCAAACTATGTTTGATTCACTACTGGCCCAGCTTGACTCGGTTGCACTATCCGTTTCAATGGGGCTACCTGCTTGTAGGTGTGCGTGTTTACACACACACTTATTTGTAGCTAATTCAGTGTAACATTTTATTGATTTGTTTAAGAGACATTTAATATAATAGGTTTGTTTCAGATAGACGGAATACACATAAAGATGCAATGATTTATTCACTTTGACATTCAATATTCCCTCATATTTGGCTTCTAATCTAAGTAGCTCATCGAGAGCCAATTTATTTCAGATTTGTCTTTATTTAGTCTTATTAATACTGGTGACTGGCGATGGGTCTCAGAAATCACAGTTTGGACCTATTGTATTTTCATTGGTCTATGTTGCTTCAATATGAAAGACAACTTCTTGCTCCAAACAGCACCCAGGGAGGATGTCAACGCAGCCCCCTGCGTTGACATCCTCCCAGGGCGGTCAGGCTCGCTTTGGCCCGACCTTGGTAATGGTCCATAGGTGACTCATCAAAAGACTCCACAGCTACACAATTACCCAGGAGGCCTTGTTCCCATACCATAGACTTTATCACTGCCCTGAGCTACTTTCACACATAGTTACCAGTAAATTACTAGGATAACCTTTCAGGCAGTGCTAGGGAATTTCACTATTCACACATAAAGCTATGTTCTGCAAGATTTCCATCTTGCGCCCTTTCACACATGGCATAACAATGCCGGAATAGATGGGCCAACGGACAGGCCAAACAATGAGGCATACAAAAAGCCAAGAAATTGTAACATTTCCTAGATGTAGAGCATCGAATGGAAGCAGACACCAAGGGTAGCCGAGAGTCTGATTGTATACCAGTGTAAACCTCTCTCCACAACCCATGTGTTTCTTGGTTTAGCCGTCTCAGCGTTCGTCTTCTAATCAGGTTCAGTCTACCATTAAGCGGTTTATCAAACAAACTATACTTGGAATAAACTTGAACTTGTGCAAATATATCTGTGGCTAATTAATCATTACTTAGTCAAACAACAAACCCTCTGAGTTGACTTTGGCATTCAAGTTTACAACATGGATAAAAAGTCTACACAGAATGCCTATGCAATGAGGAGAGATGTAACACCAAGATGCCAGGAAAAGTTAACAGGAATCATTTTGTGGACAAACACTGGAGCACAAACATTTATTTCCATGTCTCTATTTACACTCATTCAACCAGCCGTAGTCCTCGGCAACCAAAAACTTTGCTCAAGAACAAACATGACCAAGGTGCTGTTAGCCACTGAGATAAACTTCCAGCAACTGGTAACTAGGACTTTATTCGTACCAGGATGCGCTTCCTCTTTTTTACCAAATCCCATAGTGCAACCATTCGTCAAGGTACATGCTAGCTTGTGCTAGTCAACAGAAAACCGACTGCTGTCATTGAGTTGAGCTTAGACAAACATCTTCTCAGAGGTGTGGAACGAGACCCACTTTTCTCTTGGCCCATCGGCCATACAAAAAAAATATGAACACCAAGCTGCTGCTATTTGAGACTGGCTGATGTCAGCAGCAGCTTGTATGAAGTCCTCTATATTTGTGTTCATCGGAGTGAAATGGTGATTGTGTTCATTCAATGTCCAGCATACAGAAGGTAAAAGTAAACAGATATTTTCAACATGATCTCCAACCTAAATGACAAACAGCTTCATGAGTGTTTGCTGGGCATTTTGATAACATTTCCTGAGAAAATACCCTTGAACCTTTGGAATGGATTGCTTGGCGGAAGGAAGCAAAGCAAACATACGAGCAAGAAGAAAAATGGCATTAACTTATTCTCGAAATAATTAATCTACAAAATAAATCATATAAATTCACTGAACAAATATTATGAAAAAACATTGCAAATTTCTCACTCGAATTGTAAAAAGCAAACATTCTTAATCTTTGCATTTTCCATTGAGAATAAACTAATGCTCTCCAGAACTTTGACATATGACCTATTGGTGTTTCTTCGATCAGTCGATAGGGGGCGCTGCACCAGCAAACACTCATATGGGTCATTTTGGGTCATATTGACAAACAGCCTATTCTGTTGTTTATGTTGGAGAACAGGTGGGGTGGGGGGGGGGGGGGGGGGGGGGGGTAAGAAAATAAACCCAAACAAAACCAAATTGTACTATCAGCAGATCAACAGAAATTGGCCAATCCTCCGCCATTATGGTCACTGATTTCAGGAGAGATCTTCTAATAGTGGGCTGAGAACCGCATGTGAGTCACCTGGTCTAAGCTGCATCTGACATGAGGCAGGATCTTACAGACCATGCATAATGACATCTACCACGGGTACTGGGTGAGGGCGGTGACCTCATGTCGGCCTACCTTAAATAAATCAGTCAAAGGCATTCCAGATGAGAATCTCCAACAAAAGCTTTCGTATACTTTTTGATTACAGGAAATGCTCAGATTTCAATGACCATTAGAATACTTTCTGCTTGTGTTCATTTTGTGACATAAGATTTATCGTTGAATGTAACCTGAATGCGTCTTCTGGAGGTTCAGGTTAATGTGCTCCAGTTTTCCATTCACCACCTATTTAAGGACAAATTATGTTTGAGATACAATGGTTAAAGTAAGCTTGTATAGCCTTCTCACACCCTGTACAGCTTCAGCATTCAAGTATTGGAATGCTTAAACCTTGTTCTAGTGACCTGTTTACTTGTCTTGTATGTAACAGCAACAAAGTATTTCACCTTCTTCTGACAAATGTACTTATTGTAAGTCGCTTTAGATAAAAGTGTCTGCTAAATGCCCTAAATGTAAATGTAGTTAGTGAAATTACCCAAAAAGTCCCATGCATATCAGAACTGGAAAAACCAGCAAAACCTAGCCTCAAGAAATCATGAATCAATCAACCATAAAAACTACTATACTCTAATATGGCTTCATTCAAACTGAGGTATCACTGGGCCACATCATACAAGACATAAGCATCAATCAAGAACATTTTATTGTAAAATGTCAAAGTAGAGATCCCAGCAGTGAGAAAATGTTTCCAATCTGGTCCTTAGTTTGGGAGAGAAAAAAACAAAACAACCTTCAAATGCATTTCAGCCATTCAACATCGCCTCAAATAAAGACAAACGTTCTGAGAACAATGCAGAGCTGGCGTGGTTCACAGACACCAGGCGAACACGGGGAACGCATCGCCCTTCAATAACGCGCACTCCCCAAGAACCACAGGACAGCAGCCGGGTGAGACGCACATCTCCACGGGGGATGTGCGCTGCTAATTGACAAGGAGTTGGAGGTGGTGGGGCTTCAGCTTAAGTGGTATCGGGTGGCAGCAGCAAGCAGGGCCAGGCGTTAACTGAAGGGCATTCGTGGGACGGCCTGATCTCCGATTCAGGAAGAAAGGAAAGGGGGGAAATGTTTGGACTCACCCCAGCCGGTCCTCCTCTTTCTTCCTCAGGTCAAAGTCCCGCTGGACCACAGCCCACACGTGCTTGGCCTCCTCGTCCGTGAGCCTGGAGAGGTCCAGCTTCTTCCCCAGGGCGCCGCCGGGCATCATGGTGGGGCGGCGGGCGGCTGGCCGGCGCCCAGCTGGCCTGCGTGGGAGTGCTGTGGGCCAGGGAGACACGCTTGGCCAAACTACAACCCGGCAAGGGATTCAGGCATCCGATGTCAGCGTTGATTCAGGGAAATGAACACCAATCTAGAATAAAAAACTGAACGGATACAGAGAATTACAGAGACAGTGGAGTTAAAGAGAGTTTGAACTTAACAACTTAAGAAGTTCAAACTTGTTTTCCAAAAGGTCAAAGAGGAAACCGAGATCAGAAGCACATATTGTTGATGGATTTGATAAAGGTGAAATTATATTTAGATATTGCTTATTGAAGATAAAAACCTAATAAGCTAAATACAATGCTGCTTTTACCTCTGTAAATTCCCTCTAATACTCTAATACCAATGTTTTCTTGATCCATTTTGAACAGAGCATTCTATTTGCTTCATATCAATGTTTTATATAATTGTTCCTTGAGATAATTTTAATTGATTGTACTGTACAACCCCCTGTGGACATACCCTGTCCATAGTAAATCAGTACACACTTTAGATATTTAAATGCTGCTTTGCATACAAGGACTAGTAGAGTACATTGTTGACACTCTTTACTCCAATATTCCCATACTTTATTTCCTTCCTCTGTTCCTCTCCTTCCCCCACCAGTGAGTCCATACTCCAGACTGGCTCCCTGTGTTTTATCGGTCCCATTAAGGCAGCAATGAATCCACAAGATTGACCATTAAAACACTCTACAACACGTCTCCTGGGTTACCCTGGACATGACCTCCAGGCATGAAATATCTCTCCTAAAAAACACACCTTTATAGATATATTCTCAGAGAATTAGGACCACAGAGACAGCCAATATATTCAACCAACTCAAAATAATTAACCAGCGTTTGGAAATGCACAGTGTTGCTTCCCATGAGTGATATAACTATTAAGTCAATTTATCAGCCCCTTTTATCCAAAGCTGCCCACGGGTCATTATTTCATTAAGAACTAAAGGGGTTGGACGGCTTGCTCGAGGATTCCTATAGGCAGGACGTGTACGTGGGGGTTCGAACCCACAACCTTCCAGCTGGGAGTCCAGCATACGGAGCAGCAGACTTGGACCGCTGACACCGTAACACCAGCGGGACAGGCGTGAGTAACGCTGACGCGAGCTTACAAGCACGCAGCCGTTGCCTGTTGATTTTATTTTAAAGCAGCTCCCTGTTTTAGCTCCATGGCTGATTCCTGCTCTTTTATTGTGTTAAGAGTTTATAGGAAGGCAATGGAATGACTAGCACATGGTTCCCATTCATTCTAGAGCGCTGAGCTAACGGCCACAACTCCTCCATAAAGTCAGCAGACTATGTAGGCAGCACCTGGCATCGAAGGTAAAGCAGACTATATGGATGATGATCTAATACCCTTATTATCTTTCATTATCTATCATTATCTTTGCGGCCTATTAATATCTTATTTATGTAATGTTTATGTTTGTTGGTGTTCTCTCCTTCTGGGGTGTTGCACAACAAGTGCTTTCACATCTGAGTGACTTGCTACTTCTACAATGTTGTGGGTCAATTCATCGGTTGACCTTGAACCCCCAAACCAGACCATAACCCTCTCATCTTGTTTCAACCATCAGATGGCATGGAGGGAAGGATTGTTCTCATTATGAACGTCAGGGTTGGAACACTGTTGAATACACACACACACACACACACACACACACACACACACACACACACACACACACACACACACACACACACACACACATGCATGCACCCACACAAATACACAACACGCACACATAAAAACAACATCTACATATCCAAATAAACAACAGGCACACACACACACACACACACACACACACACACACACACACACACACACACACACACACATACACCACAAGCAGACACACACACACACACACACACACACATACACCACAAGCAGACACACACACACACAAATACACCACAAGCAGACACACAAACACAGAAAATACATACACATCCAAACCCAGAGCCTCACAAGGCCCATAATGGAAAATAACAGACAGAAGTAAAATAGGAAGCCGGTGATGGTCAGATAATTGTTTTGTTTTTCAGCGTCTGAACAAGTCAAATGACGCAGTAATCTAATACCCCTCTCTTCCCGTGGTAACGACTAAAGTAAGCACAGCAGTAGGACTATCACTGGACCACAGACAGACATGCTGGAATCATCAAACAATGGACAATAATACTAAACAACCACGTTCCCACAGTTGTGTTGTGGAGTTCCCAAGCCATCAGCTAAATGGTGCACGGGGCCCAGTTGTGTGTTTACTCAGGGAGGGTGTTCACTGTTTGACATCTCCTTCCAGTTCAAGGTACGGAAATCAAACAGAATAATTGTGAGTTAAAGTTATGTTCAACTTTGAAAGTTGAAATTGGTGTGAAATTACGTGTCATGATTCAGGAATATCGTAAGTTAACGCTAAACAAATGAAAGTTGAAGTTGCAATCTAAGACACATGCTGTACCTGCCTAGCCATGTAATAATATAATAAAATAGCCATGAATGGCATTTACTTTCACACAAACCTTGCCTTCACACCACAAGGCCGGGCTTATATTCTCAGTGCTTGAGAAAAAAATAGTTTATAATTATAAGGAAATTGGCATTTCGCTCCAACCATACCAAGAACACAAGGCCAGAAATATACCCAATTACAGTATTAGAGGCATCTGCAGTCCCCTGGGTAGATGGAGATGGAGATCCTCACTTCCACGCAGTTTGCCCAATTAAACTACAAAATGCATCAGAGAACTACAAAACACATCAGAGTTCAACACAATCAACAATTGCACACGTCTACTGGCTGGTATTTCCGATCCATCTGTTGTGGTGTGTCAACGTACCTTGACGCTGGCCTTGTGAACGAAGTAGCCTGAAGGGGCCAACTATTCCATTAGAAGAGCTGGCAGACTGACTGCAGGCCAGACTGTGGAGCCTGAGGCAATGCTAATCACATGTCTGGCTAATCAGGAGGAAGAGCTGCATGCTGCATGAGAAGGCAGAGAAGTCTCCTCCCTGCTCTCTCTCTCTCCCTCTCTCTGCCAAAGGTCAGCTTGTGTAAGTAAGCCAGAGACACACTCTAGTTCTTGTGGATCTAAGATTGGATGTCTACTTATTGGGTGCATGGGTGAGACCAACACAAAACAAATACCACTCATCTTGATCTGGCTGTTTTTGTGTTTGTTTTTATCCAATATAACATGGAAACATTTCTTCATCTTTTAAAACCTAATTTCGCAACGGAGAATAGTCCTTTTTGCATTTTGGAATGAGGTAACCTTCGTGGGGGTCTTATTAGAGCAGAGGCAAGCCCGAGCTGTGGGATCACTTGTCTTGGTCAGTACGTTTACATGCAGCAAGAAATTCGAACTTCTAATCGTATAAGACATCATTCGGACTTTTAAAGTGCATGTAAACACCTTAATCCGACCTACTTCGGACATCTCAAAATCGGATAACAACAACTAATTCGTTCATAGTCAGACTTTTAATGGCATGTATACTCAGCAATCGGATCTGAATCAGATTTTGCATTCTGCGCATGCGCAGCGCTATTCTGCGGATGCGCGCAGCGCCACATAGCGTCTGGAGTGAGCCATGCTCCGGCTGTTAATCCGATTCTCTGAACGGCATGTATACTCGGACAAGTGATCCGGTCTTACGCATGTCATTATCTGATCCGATCAGAAATTCGAATTTCTTGCTGCATGTAAACGTACTGAGTGAAACCCTGGGCTCCACTGATAGATTTGACCACCTGTTCTAAGCAGATCAAGTTATTTGCCAGGTCAGCAAATCTAATTTGCTTGTCATCATCATCCTTTCATCAGGCCTGTGATGGGTTAGAGTCAAAGCATGGAAAATCAAACCACATGTACCACACTTGACACAGGTTACACAGCTGCTCTAGTCTGATTGGCTGGGAGTTGTACAAGATGATGACATCATAATTTGAAGTGACACGGGCTGACACCAGTATGACCAATCACAAAGAGTGATTGGTTAACGAGACAACTGATTGGTTAACGAGACAACTGATTCGTTATCTAAAAAAAAAAGAATGAATCACGCAGACTGGGAGTGAAGGATAGGCAACGGTATGTGGCAGATTTAGCGTCACACCAAGGGCATGCACATGGCAAAACTTGTCTGTGACGTTTTTCTCCCCAAGCCTAATACACATCTAGAGCTAGTCGAGGAAATCTCACAAATGGTAGTACTGTTTGAGTCATGGATACTGGGAATTGAAGGCGCTGGCTCTTTGTTTGCTGTTTATTTAGGCAGGTCCCAGAGCATGAGGCGTTCGCTGCTATATCAAAGCAGACATGCAACGCTGAAGGGTTTAGTAGGGAACTGCTACTGACAGGCGACGACAACGACCGCAGCTAGCCTCTGATTCCCCCTGTTGAACAGACCTGCTTCTCATTCAAGCCCCACTAATAGTAATGTCAAGCTCTTCCTCTCACCTGAAACTACGGGAGGAAAGTCTGAATATGCTACGTTACATTTTCTAAAGGAAAGGCAGAGTTGCTTATATAGTGGAAATGTAACGTGGCTGTTATGGAAAATGGGTAGCCAGAAATGGTCATGTTTCATGGTGAAATAAAGCGGCCATGTACAGGGGTGACGTGGAACGGAGCCTTGCAGAGATCACAAGAGATAACAGGAGATAGAAGTAAACAGTCCACTCCTGCAAATCAAATAGAACATACCAGCCGGTGTTCTGTGGAACTACCCAGGAAAGCAGCGTAAGAAACCAACCTTCACCCAACACCTTTAACAAACATACTAACTAATAATCATCATCAAAGTAAAACTTTGATTATACACAGTCTAACACTGAACAGGGACATTCCCTGTGAAATGGCAAGTAACAAATACTTTGAGGACTTAAGCAAGAATATATCAATTATTAAACAGCAAAACTATGGCAAATTGGGTACAAAGCCTATGTCTCCTGGTGGTTATAAACAATTAAAAATAGAAATATAAAAAACTATAAATAGGTGTGCCGATGTATATGTCTATTCCATTGAGGTAACGTACGGTGTACGTGATGTGAAGTGTTGATGTGATCACAACACAATCACACAAAAAAACAAAAAGAAATCATGGACAATAATTCTAGTGTTACAGGTAGAGAAGCCCGCGGGGAAAAAAAAACAGCAACAACAACAAGTTGTGAGTCTTGCAGTCCGTGTTCGAATGTTCCCGTAACGTCGACCAGACGTCGGCAAATTGACGAGTCCATAGCCCGGCCCGTGTGGCTCCCCCCCCCCCCCCCCCCCCCCGTGCTTTCCTAATTAAGCCGCCGTGCGGTAGACGGCTCGGCTCGCACGGACTGGAGCCGATGACGGCGCTCCGGCTGGCTCCTCCGCCCCTGGCCGGCCCGGGTGGGGGGGGGGGGGGGGGGGGGGGCAGCTGCCGTACCGGTGATGGGCGGTGAAGCCCAAGCCGGAGACAGACGCTCTCAGTGGTGCACCCACCTGTAAAAGTCGGAGAGAGACGCGAAAAACGACCACAGCCATTCACCGCCGACCAGTCCGCGTACGTGCCCTGGACCAGGTGAGGTCATCTCTGGTGAACGCGCCGAGGACGCAGGGGGACTCTCGCCTCTTCAGCTCCGTTGATGTGCATTGGGCAGGGCTCGTGACTGTGGTATATAATATGTAATCCAGTTTAAGGACCTGAATAACAACATTACACAAAGCACACCCAAAAAAAAGGGCCACGCTTGGACCTCCTGAGAGGCATGCATGAGAATGCAGAGCCCTCAGGACCCGCGGAGTGGAGGAGTCTCGGATGATGCAGCAATTATGCAATTCTACGAGATAATTCAAGGCTATGTTGCATGTTTCGTATTGATCCCCCCGTTGGATTTTATTTGTATCAGGCTGATTTGTTTGTTATTTGTAAGTTTGAATTGTAATTTTTATCACATGGTGAATTCACGACCATTTGAAGTAGGCTACAGCCCAACTGTCCCAGTCGCCATGGCTGTATTAGGGGTGAATGATTACCGAATTTTTTGTTCATTTATTGATAATTACTAATTATCGCTTTGGTGGACTTATTCGTTTATACGATGTCCAATTCTGATTGGTAGGAAGTCATGCAAGTGTTGCGCTATAAGTTTAGAATGAAAGTGTGGCCAACACTTTAAATGTCTGTGTCACGTAATAGGGTGGATATAAACACGAAACAGATGAAGAACAGACACACAAAAACAAACCCTGCTAAGTGTTGGGGTACAGTTGTGTGTGTTTACACATCCCATGTTTACTGGTAACCTTAGCGTGTCGATGTTGCTCCGGCCCCACAGCCTTACCAAACTCCAGCCCCACATTCTGATATCCTTGAACACACAAGAAATACACACACTGCAGTGTTCTTTAAGAATGACTCTCGAATCTGACTACTTTTAACTCACTTTATTTTAGGATTTATCGGTACAATAAACTGCGGAGCAAAGGAGGGAATGAGTAGGCCTACTAAAATACGAATAATATAATACGAATAATATTTTACTGGCACGGCACATTAGTCAGGACATTCTTAACCTGGCACACCTTATTGCATTGCTTGTCATGATTGGTACATTCATTGCTTCTTTTAATATACTTCGCAATTCCCTCCTTGGTCATCATAGATGACCATTCTACTAGCGAAGCACATTGAATACAATCATCAGCCCGTCACCCGACTGGGGAACCTCTCACTAGTGTGAGTAAAACCCAGTCGCACCCTCCTTATGGGAAGGTGGCATTCACCTTGACGGGTCATACAGTGTTAAACAGGTACATAGTGGACACGCAGGTGCCATAGTGATCACACAGATTATAGCATACTTGATTGGTTACAGATGGTTATACATCATACATACATCAGCACACTCATTCAGACCATCTCATAATTGCCTCCCAGTCACATTAATCTCTTTGTACCCGGCCTCCGTTGGACCGAGGTGTTTCTAACCATCTTTGTCTTTCTCCCTGGGTGGCCCTTCTACTCATTCCTACATCTCTATGACTACTGGCTCATCCTCATCCTGTTGTACCCTGTCATACCTTATCCTCATATAGGCCTGTAAGTTGTTCTGTCCTCCCACACCTACGGCAGTAGTGATTAGACAATTTAACAGACCCATAATGCATGGTGTACAGCAACAACCCACTACTACCAGTACTATAGCTGCCACCACACACGCCATCAGGACCGACTGGATGAGGCCTCTCCATTGCCCGAACACGCCTTCCATCCATGAGGTGATTGGATTGTCTATACCTGAGTCCCCTGCCAGTGCCATTCTAAGGGAGATCAATCCGGCCAGGGCCTTAGTTACCGACCCGTCTGGTGCTGGTACAGTAGCTTGTCTCTATCATCGCACACACTTATTTTTTTTTTCTCAGCCATTAGCTAATGCCATTCGGTTTTGGAACGCCATTCGTGAAGTAGCATCCAGTTGCTCTGATAATCCTTGCACTGCATCAGTAGTATAATTTACAAATCTCTGTTGATTATAGTACACATAGTTTATCCAGTCCACATTTTTGTTTATGGTGACCCATCAAAACAGGAATGATTTGAACCCAGCTCCGATCTGATTGCGGGCCTTAAATTCATTAGGGACCCCTCGGGGTACTCCTATGGGGTCCAAATACACATTTTCTATCAAAG
This sequence comes from Urophycis tenuis, assembly GCA_036785325.1. Classification (NCBI taxonomy): domain Eukaryota; kingdom Metazoa; phylum Chordata; class Actinopteri; order Gadiformes; family Phycidae; genus Urophycis; species Urophycis tenuis. Next base: position 835,148 of record JAXIVH010000048.1, on the reverse strand, counting down.
CTGCCCTTGGGTTTGTCTGCACTGCATCATGTGAAGGTCCCTATTGTTCCATACCTCTTGCTCTTGGATGTCTTCCCCTTCTGGTAATATATACACTGGCATTACTAACTGGGTAGGAGCACAACACCCTGTAAAATTATATGGTAGTGTTCCCCAGAGTATCTTACCTCCGCAGAACCACCACAGATCGCTCCTGGCATGGGTCATGTTTGTTAACGGATGCCCTTTTGGTTATATTCATTGTGGAGTTACACGTACATGGTGGAAAAGAGCACACATTTGGTTCAGTACCTGCACTTGTATGCAGTGTTACCCTGGGGGTAATATTGACCTCAAATTTAGGGGGTATGACCTTGGGGTGAGTCTCGGAGTACATTATGTCCATTACTTTAAAGGTATTGTTAGTGCAATTGGGGTATGGGGTTGACACATACAACCCCATCATACAGGCGAATCCCACTGGCAAGTTATGAGGCGTTATGCGGGCGGGGGCAGATGTCTGTGTTGGGCGGCCGGCTGCACACACTATACAGTCCGACTTCCCTTGAGACCTGACAGTAAAGTTAATCAATTTTACCAATTCTTTCCCTCCTAGCCCCCTTGTTTCTATCTCTCATTTTTCTTCAAATGTCACTTTTCTGGTTTTTGCCACCTTTTGGGTGGTCTAGTGGGATATCCTGAGGGGGTTGTGGGTGATATAGTGGACAGGCTAGTCATGTTACCCGTTCCACATTGCTCCTCCTGTAAATATATAATGGCGGACAGGTTTGTTCCCTGCACATCAGCCCTTAATGTAGAACCCGTCCTTGTTGTTCTGAGGGTCTTCTGCATGTGTAGTTGCCCTATCTTCTTTCAGAGCAGCTGTAATCCTGCTCCCAAAGTTAAGAATAATTATTCCACTGTTTGTTTATCTTCCCCTTTCCCATGCCATTTTATATTTTGTTTAAATAGGGATATTTGTTGTTGTACCTGGTCCCATGGACTGATTTGTGGGTAATAGGCTCCATCCTCTGTGTTTGAGACCCAGTCTCCCTGTATCACCACTGGCGGTCCGTCACCTGGGGAAACAACCTTTGGGAAGCTTGGGTTAGGGCCTGTAAGTACTCCTGCATCACTCCTGCCATAGGGGTCCTGCATAGGTCACCCTGTTACCAGTTCATGGGGGTTTAGTAGGGTTGTGCTAGATAGGGATGACCGCATGGCCATCAGGGCTAGGGGGAGTGCTGTTATCCACGTTAGTTTCTTTCATGCCACTAACATTATGGTTTTTCCTGCCACCGATCTGCTAGTATTCTTCCGGTGGTTCGGGCCTCTATCTCCCACTCGTTTCCCTTCTGTATTTTATTCAGTTCTTTATTGTCTGGTTTGCCCTTTCTACAATACCTTGTGATTGGGGGTGATATTGACCCGAGCCTGTGGACTATTCCCAGACTGGCCTCCACCTCTTGATTGCTTGATTGCTGGTGATGGTTTGGGAAATGACTACCATTGTCTGAGCATATCCTTTTTGGGTATCCCCATCTTGAGATCACCTCCTGTGGCAGCCACTTGGTCAATGTCGTAGCATCTTCACGTTTCGCTGGTATAGCTTCCACCCATCTAGAGAATCTTTCTACAATTAGTAGCGTATATTGTTTCCCATCTACTCCGTTCTCCATTCCCAGTAGTCTATGTAAATTTCCTGGAATGGGAGCCTAGGGACCGGGAAGTGGTCATCTAAAGGCTGGTTGTTGGTCGCAGGCTTGGCATATCTGGCAATCTTGTACATATTGGTCTGTCATGGTTGGTGTCTGGTCTGCCATGGTTGTTAACTGGTGCCACCAGTTAGCGTCTCAGGTTTTTGCCTTTGCCTCGTGGGCCAGCCCATGTTCTTTTCTTTTCTGTTCTTTTCTGGCGCTTATCGCTTTTCCACACTCTGGGAGACCCTTTTCTGGCCCCTTGAGGGCGGAGATGTGGTAGGCCAGGGTGCAGAGTGCCACAGTGCCGCATTCACTGTCCCTCCTTTTTCTGTGACATCCAACTGGAATGGTACTTTGTAGTCTGGTGCCGCCAGCGCAGCCATGCTGTGCATTTCAGTTTTTAGGTCAAGAAGGTATCTTCCGCTGCTGGTGCTGTCAGTGTAGCCTGGTATTTATGTCTGGCTGTATCCTGTGAGGCCGAGGAACCCTAGCATCTGTTGTACAGTGGTTGGCCGTGGGAAGGGCAAAATTGCGTCTTTGTGATCCTGACTGATCTCTCTCTGATCCCCTCCTAGTACTTTTCCTAGGAAAGTAATTTCCTTTTGTACTAACTGTAGTTTGGATCTCTTGAGTTTATAGCCCTTCTCTGATGTGGTTGCCTCCAAGCACGCTTCTTTCGTTGGCGCTGCCAGAAGTAAGTCATCCACATATTTCACCAGGACCACTCCTTCAGGTAGAACTAGCTCCTTTAGATCTCCCCTTAGGCAGGTGTTAAATATGGTTGGTGTACATCTAAACCCCTGTGGCATCCTGGTGTAGGTTTACTGCGTCCGTTTGTACGTGAATGTGAAATACGGTCTGGAGTCTTCCTCCAGAGGGAGGCAAAAGAACGCATTGGCTAGATCCACCACGGTGAATCACTCGTGTTCAGGGCTTCATTACTTTCTCTGGCGGTGCTACGGTGCGTGCGTTAATAGCTCTGAGGTTGTGTACCATCCTCCAAGTTTTTAAATCTGCCTTTTTTACCGGGAGGATGGGCATGTTCCATTCTGAGCGTGTCCGTGTCAGTACTCCTGCACCTTCGAGGCCCTTGATGGTATCTTCAATGCCTTCGTGGGCTTCTGGACTGAGGCGGTATTGCACTTTCCAGGTGTGGAACTGGGGTTCCCTTAGTTGCACTTTGTACTGCAGTGTGCATCCTACATCGTATAGGCCGGTTGCCCACACCATCTCTGGGATGATTCATAGCATTGTAGCGTTGATAGCATTGATAGCGTTTGTTACTTCTGGATCTTCCTCTTTCTCTTTGGCCTCTTTTAACACTCCTTTCTCGCCTCCGGGCCCCCCTATTAGAAGAAGAGGAACAGTGGCACTCCTCTCCTGGGGGGCATGAAGCAACCATGTTAGCAGGTTCTGGAAGTCCGACACACTGCCTGGCTGGGTCTGGTGCTGTTGCTGTGTTTGTTGCTGTGGTTGTTGCTCCTGCTGCGGCTGCTGGATTTATCCCAGGGTGCTTTGCTGTGGGATGTTGGTGGCGTGCAGAGAGGTTGGCATGGAGCCACTGTGCAGAGTCCCTGAGTCTGCATCTGAAAGAACTGCTGTGGCGGCTGCAGCTGGAGTGGGGGGGTGCTGGGCGGGCTGCTGGTACGCGGCCTGTGATTGGTGGGTGATAAAGCTGTTGTGGGGGATGGAAAAGGTGGAGGTGAAGATGGGGGAGGGGACCAGCAGGTTACAGTTGACCTGCTGCATGGTGAAAGACGGCCCCATCATCTGCTGCTCCAGTGTGTACTTGGTGTGAGAGAATCTGGGGTTACATTGAGAAGACTGAGGGTTCACACTGTTGTTCCGGACCAGAGGCTGCATGGGCTGGTTCAGCAGCATCCGTAGCTGTCCGCCCTGGCTGAACTCGGCCGTGTCCAGGTGGGCATGGCTGGGCTCCTGCAGCGGCTGGCTGCTGGAGGAGAACATCATGGGGTTGCTATACAGCGGCATGCTCAGGCTGCTGCTGGTCTGCACTGGCAGGGTCACCGTCTGCTCCTGGCCCTGCCGGGAGATCTGGCGTATGACCCCTGGGCCAGGGGTTGCCCCGTTCCCTGTCCCTGGGGGGGCTGGATCTGGCCACAGTCAGTGTGGATAGTTGGTTGTAAAAATTAGAAGATGACCCAACGCGCCTGGAAAAAAGGAAAATATATGTACAAACCATTCTGACAGGCTACCATGCGGCCATACAGGCAGAAACGAGGACAGGACACTAGCTTTCCCTCTAGCTCTCCCTCTAGGTAGAAGAGCTGCAGGATTCTCCCCTCCTCTGCTTCTTCTACTTGGTACTGATAGAGCTCTTCTCTAGCTGCCTGTCTGTCTCAATGGAGGTCTAATAATCTCCTTTTAGCCGCTCATACTCCATTCTCTCCTCCTCTCGGAAAGAGTCTGGAAATAGGATTCAACACTGGAATTAGTCTAAGCACTAGGGTGGCTAAATAGTCTACTTCTGGACTGTATTTTGCGTCTTCCTTTTCATAATATGTCAGTAAAAAGGTTTTTGGGCCAGGGAGGGTTATTGTCCCCTGGTACGTGTCCCTGATACGGCGTGTAGCCGCTGGCACTGGGTCGTCACCCAGTCCCACGTGCACATAGTTTTTTACAACAAGCTTTAGGCCCAATCTCAATTCTCTATCTTACCCCTTCCCCTTCCCCTTCTCCTACGTATTGGCCCTTGAAACAGAGGGTTAAGGGGGTAAAAACATGCCCCTATGAATTGAGACAACACTCGTTACGGTTACGTCATCACATCGACGCTAGCTGGCAGTCACCAGAGGCGACAATTGTTGATCACAAACTTCCAAGATGCCGTCTGCAGCTGCGTGTATGTCGATTGCGTGCATTCTTTTTTTTTTGCGATTGTCTGCAACAAATCGCAAAAATCAAGGGAGAGGAAGAGCCCTACGACTGCTGGTGGATCAGCTTATGGTATGTATGTATTAGTTGCAATTTGTAAACAACTGTATTTAACGTTAGCCGAACTAACCCAACACAGTAGCTGACGCTGGACACGCGTAAATTACAGGGACTTCTTTTATAATACGAACCCAGTAAATATCTATGTGTATACGTAATATTTTGTATATATGTTAAGGATTTATGCAACTCGTAAGTCGAACCTGATCATTGGTCATATCGATGTATTTGGATCATGCAGTAGTTACTATGTGCTTTGTACGTGGGGAGGGGTAAACAGCTAGTTTGAATGGGCAAACATTTTTCCAACTCAGCTCATTAATGGTGTGATGTTTTTCTTTTCCAGATTGGTGCAACAACAAGATACTGTGCCATAAACCCCATCCCTCCTAGAATTGAGATGTCTGTTTGCAATAAATATTTTTTATACACACTGCATGGTGTTTTGTATCTTTTTCAGTTATTACGGTTTTGAATTTCATTGATGTTCAGAAACAATGTCTTTGTTAACCAATATTTCACTTTATTTACAATTATGAATGGCTACAACATTGAACGCATGACTCACTCCCACATTTGCTTTGCAGCGTTTTTTGATTTCTGAAATTTCTGCTCATTTTCGTGCCGAAAACGTATCAGCTGCCGGATTTCCACCGGCGTCCCTGTGAAGGGACGCCGGTGGAAACCCGGCGTCCCTTCACCCGGCGTCCCTTCAAGTACGATATATGTAAAGCACGTATCGATGTCTCTAGTTGTCTACACTGATATCAAACGGAATTCGCTGCTAATGAAATGCAGGATTGTTGTGCACTCAGCAATGTAACGTTAGCACAGCGATTTTCAAAAAAGTTTCAATTAAGAATATGGTTGCAAATACATAGGTACAGGCATAGGCGCCATCTTCATGTCAACATTGGGGGTGCGTGACGTCACAACGTCGGCAGTGTCTGTAACTTGAAAGATCAAAGACATCCATTACTATTCACCGTTGCAAGCGGGAAGAGCCCATGTTAACGTTAACTTATTTGGATGCATAAAAAAAACTCACGACTTTAAACATTGTATGAAAAATAATTTATTCAATAAACAGTTTATTGCAAGCACAAATTGTCGTCGCAGTCGAGAAGCCCCGTGTCCCCCCCACCCGCAGCTGCAGGGGGCGACATTTTGCCAATTCCCCACATAGTGAGATAGACTATAGAGAAGCGCTTCGCGGTGCATATTATTAGTCTATTATTTTTTTTTTGTTGAAGTTCTCGTGCCGCCCCCCCCCAAAGTGCCGTTCCAGGCGGCTGCCCGGTCTGCCCATGCCTAAAACCGCCACTGAATTCAGTACTGTTGGATATTTGTCACGTTTCATTATTGGGGTGACTGACTTTATCGGTCCCAGACCTAAAATTGTTCTTGGGCCCTCCTCTCAAGGAGTCCCTTACCTTAATTTATTTACCCAACTTTGCTCCGTTCCCATGCAGTTTTATGCAGTACAATAGGTCCTAACGCACTTAACAAATGCAGTATCGCAGTAATGCAGTAATACAGCAATGCGTTATTATAACAATCAGTCTTTATGCACAGAGGTCAGGATCACAGGATATGCACGGCAGGTTTTCAACCACCCACCTCTTCCACTTCAAACTTTCCTCAATCTAACAATGCAGATTCAGCTTTAATAGCAATAAGTTGTGTTATATTATTTATTTAGTATGGGCCTGTGGAAGAGACAAAAGACCAGAGGCGGCTGGCCTCTGGTCTTTTGTCCTCTTTTCTTTTTTGAATCACGTCGGGGTCACCAATTTACAGTGTTCTTTAAGAATGACTCTTGAGTCTGACTACTTTAAACTCTATTTATTACTTTATTTTATGATTTATTGGTGCAATAAACTGCGGAGCAAAGGAGGGAATGAGTACTAAAATACACAGAGATACACCCAGCTTCGTATTCACAGATGCTCTTCTGCCTATATTGTGCCTGTTCTAGGTCTACATTCGTACAGAGGAATGTGCTCTAGAGATATGAAAATGGTACTCCCCATTGCACATGGCCTTGGGTGACCATTTGTTTTCTATTTGTTCATGTTGGAGTCTTAGTCAGTAGGCTACAGTATATGTCTGCAGAACATCTGTGATATTTAGCAAAGGATCACATGTATAATCTTTTACTGGCACGTGACATCAGTCAGTACCTTCTTAACCTGGCACACCTTATTGCATAGCTTGTCATGATTGGTACAGTTATTACTTCGTTTAATATACTTCACAACACCTATCTGTAGGTTTAACCTGAGACCCAGCTCTGCTTGCTTTGTGCAAACACAGACAGAATACAGGCATACATTGAACGCATGCACACGCACGCACAGACACACACTGGGCTTTGGGCCAAATGTATAGAGCAACCATTTTAACTGCAGTCATTGGAGTCTCCCCTTTTCGTAAAGCAGCTGTTTTATATCTGTATCACTATCAGTGTATCTGCAGTATATGTCAGGTATGTTTCTATGGAATCAAATCACTGCCATATGCCATATGGAAATGTAAACAGCATTGGAATAATAACATTGAAATCTTATACTTTGAAAACAAGGTCATCTGAATTAGTTTGTCCTCTTTGAAACTAAAATATGGTTATTAATATGATATTTTTTCAATGTCCACTAATTCAGATACGAAAATTAAAGTCACAGTTATTCGAAATCTCAAAGTCATAATGCCGTGTTCTTTAAGAATGACTCTTGAATCTGGCTACTTTTAACTCACTTTATTTTAGGATTTATCTGTTCAATAAACTGCGGAGCAAAAGAGGGAATGAGTAGGCTACTAAAATACGCGTAGAGATACACCCAGCTTCGTATCCACGGATGCTCTGCCTAGAGTGTTCTGCCTATATTGTGTCTGTTCTGGGTCTTTATTCATACAGAGCAATGTGCTTCAGAGATATGGAAGCCGTACTCCCCATTGCATATGGCCTTGGGTGCCCATCTGTATTAATTGTTCATGTACGATTCTTAGTCAGTAGGCTACAGTATATGTCTGCAGAACACCCATGTTATTCTGCGGGATCACGTGTATATCTTTTACTGTCATGGCACATTAATCAGTACATTCTTAACCTAGCACACCTTATTGCATAGCTTGTCATGATTGGTACTTTCATTGTTTTTTTTATATATATACTTCACAATGATCTGAGAAAACTGCTCAATAATTAAGCCCAAAGATGGCTGACTGGGAGAATGACGGGGGTCAAGTAAGTTGTTTGATTTGTGTCAGTTATTCATATTCAAACTCTGAGCTCAATAAGCACTGGTTTGTATTGTAAAAAAATATATATATTTCAAATTGTTTTTGAAATGGTACAACTTTATAGAGGTGAATTCAAAACAAATAAACTCGGATGACCTTGTTTTCAAAGCATTATATTTCAATGTTATGAATTGAATGCCATCCATCCATCCATTATCGTAACCGCTTATCCTCTACGAGGGTCGCGGGGGGGCTGGAGCCAATCCCAGCTGCAACGGGCGAGAGGCGGGGTACACCCTGGACAGGTTGCCAGCCCATCACAGGGCTAACATACATAGACAAACAACCATTCACACACACACCTATTAGTCCGGCAGCCAAATGCCATAATTTAGGTGAACCTGGTTTTGTCGGTTAAAGTTTTTTTTTTTTGCTGTTTCTTGTTGCCAAGGGGTAACTCAATAAGATTAGAGAGGGTGCCCGGTGATATCCCTTGGGCAATTCTCAATATTGAGCCTTTCTTGTTCAATGTCCTGAATATAAGGCGAGATACTACAGATGAATAGGGTAAAAAAATTAACAAGTAGATATCACTATGAAACTTCACCAGTTGATTACTTAGATCAATATGAAAAATAAATGTATGATAAGTTTTCTGTAATTTAATGTTTGGATATGCAAATTAGGCATGATGCAATTAAATATGCACTGATTTGCATAAACTTTAAAAAGTAAAATCTGAACATTGGATAAAGCTAGTTTCATTTTTTTTATTTTGTTGACATATTAGATGAAAAGTATTTTACACAGGGAATTCTGGATCTCTCATTTAGTTATTCAGTAGGCCTAAATCAGAAAATACTGCCAATAGCCTTTAAAAAAAAAAAATTTCGCCATGTTTTTGGGAATGAAATGTCATAGAAATCAAGCTAAGAATAATATATTAACAAATCCCTCTGTAAAAACCTTCTAAATATGGTTAGGTATAAGACTGGAAAGTTTGGTATATGTAGATGCTCCTGAAGTGGAGATTTTGTTCTCAGAGTGAGGGCTGTTCACACCCATAACTATCATGAAATATCATCAAAATCATGAAAAAATAGGAAATACCTCTCATTTCAAGGTGAGTACTCATATCAAATGCAAATCAACTCAAATAAAATGTACTAAAACACAGTTTTCTGTGTGATAGTTATTCAGACAGTACTTTACAATTTGGAAAATGTAACCCTTTTCTATGTCAATTAACAAATTTATGTATTTCAGATATAGTTCTGATAATTGTCCAATTCTGGCTCACTCGTTCTTGAACATCCTACCCTAAAAATGCACAGAACATTGTGCAAGGCACACCAATCATCTGGCAACTGCATCTGTTAGAGCTACAAGGGGTTTCACTCTTACAGCCACATCTGATCATCTCCAAAATATAGTCTGGTGCAAGTTTGACATTTTCTGGTAGACTCGTTGGGCTCAGTAGCTTATTGCTTATGTCTTTTTTCCATGCATATTCTTCAGGGTTCAGTCTTGGAGGAGGATTTATATTGAGTGTTCGCCACAAGACTGCTTGAAAGTGGGCCCTCTTCACATTTTCAATAAATGCTTCTGTAGTTGGTGGAAGAGCAGCCACATTTGCTGAAGATGTATGACCTTTTCCATTCTTTGCCCCCCATACTACCAACCTTGTGTGTGACATGTTCTTGCTGTTCTTTATGCCATAACAGGCCGATATGAAATCAGTGGTTTCATCAATGACTTGTTGGAATGGCATGTCCACATTTCCAATAGCTGATAATTTATACCCAGCTTTCAGGGTTTTGATGACTGAGCCTTTTCCAATGCCAAAATAACCCGCCACAGTGTCACATCCTGATATGGCATGGGCTGGTAAAAGATTTTTTACAAAGTTTATGCTAATCAGCGCATATTTAATGACATAATACCTAATTTGCATATTATAACATTAAATTACAGAAAACTTGTAATACATTTTTTTTTTTCATATTCGAGTAAGTAATCAATTTGTGAAGTTTCATAGTGATATCTGCTAGTTAATTTTTTTACCCTATTCACCTGTAGTGTCTCGCCTTATATTTAGCACATTGAACAAAAAAGGGTTAATATACGGAATTGCCCAAGGAATATCACCGGGCACCCTCCTAAATCTTAAAGAGGTACCCCTAGTCTACTAGATTCTGGAAAAAAAAAAACTTTAACCGACAAAACCAGGTCTGACCCCATGGCTGCTGCACTATATGGTCAATTTAGAGACACCGATTAACCTAATCACCAACCTGCATGTTTTTGGTCTGTGGGAGGAAGCCGGAGTACCCGGAGAGAACCCACGCAAGCACGGGGAGAACATGCAAACTCCACACAGAAAGGTCCCGGGTCCCAATGAATTGAATGGTGTTTACATTTCCGTATACAAAATTAAATGGCTCGTAAAACTAAAATCTTTATGGCTGTTATTTACTTCCATATGTTTCATGATTGCATCTATCACTTAAAGAGTTATTTATTTCATTTAAGACAACGGGGACAGTCCCCTTACTTTGTGAGGCAGCTGCATTCACGAGATCACAAGAATTGTTTGCAATTCTGTAACAAATTTGGTGCGTTTAGCATTCCCCGTGATGTTTTGAAACCTACTGGTGAAAGTAGCGCACTGCGCCAGTAATGCTGTACTAAACTGTAACACAACTGAAACAACAACGTTCCTCTTGGAAAAGTTATTAGGGCACAAGGCAATCGCACCGAGCCCTGGCCCTACAGCAAGGCTCTGGAGCCAGTGCTCGGGGCAAATGCACACCATTATAAAGTGACTTGTGTCCTGTATCCTCCCTGCCAATGTTGTTTGACAGCACATGACAGTGACTTGGTAGCTGTCACATGACAAATGAACGAGAGACCAATCCGAATGAATGAACGAGAACGACCCGTTCAGCCTGCCTGTCACGTGACAAATGAACGAGAGACCGATCCGAATGAATGAACGAGAACAAGTCGTTCAGCCTGAGCTGCCTGTCACGTGACAAATGAACGATCCGATGAACGAGAACGAGACGTTCAGCCTGAGCTGCATGTCACGTGACAAATGAACGATCCGATACGAGAACCTGAGGACGGACGCACAAATGAGTGAGTCGCGAACAAATCATTTCTGTTTCCTGTCCTGCTGACTGTGGGTTTATGCAGCTGCCATGTGGCCAGGGAAGATACTGCATGAAATGAACAAATCACTCACTGAGACGACTCATTACTCCCGAGTCATCTAAAAGATAAGTTGATATTGAACGAATTGTTCACGACCGACGCATCACGACTGCTCTTCCCCTTGATCGCATCAGAGGTAAGACATATACATCAGTTGTACACAATAGTGAGCTTGACTTTGTTACTCGTTGTGTTTTGTCTTGAAGGGCAGTCATTTAAACGGCGGGAAAATGTGCCACAATAGGGAATAGGAAATGCGCGAGATGAAAATGTAATGGCGGTCTGATAATAAAGACATGTAAATAAACATTTCCTTTTAAAAAATTAAATCAAAAACTGTCATTTTAATTAATAACATTGAGTGACGGTCTCTGTATCGATCGCGCACAGCACCTGTATACACACACAAACAGCGCTGCTATACAAGCACATCATGGCCACACTGCTGCCGCCACCGCTGCTGCTGCGGGGAGAACTGGTGGTAGACGCGATGCCTTGACTATGCTCACGCACAGAGCTGTAATACTTTTCATTGGATAATGTGATTCAGATAGGTGCAGTTCATGGGCGTGTCTACCTGCTGAATGTAACCGCTGTGAAACAATCGGGAAATAACTTTTTATTTCTCTATTTCTCTGATTATTAACAGCTTTATCAACGTCGGCGCTCGCTCTCTGTTGTTGTTACTCCATGTCCCTCTACCAAAGCGCTCTCTCTCTCCCGTCATCGGACACAAATCAAATTACATTGCTTTGTGCTATTTTGCGGTAAAGTAAACTAGGTTCATGAATTGTTTTGTGTTTTCTTGTATTATTGGTTCAAGTTGTTGTACTTGCTTGAGGAAATCGTAAATATGATTTCTACACAGATAAATCATTTTCAATGTTGACTAAGATTTGATAGCGGTCAGACTGCATTTAAGGAAACAGTGATTTAAGATGGCGGTACGCGGGAAAACAGTGATTAAAGATGGCGATTTCGAATAGGGAATGTCTTAAATTAAACTGGTTCATTAATGGCTTAATGGTTTTGTTAATGCAGTGTGGTGTATTTGAAGACTGACTCATTGCTTATTTTTTCTTTTCTTTTTTAACATTTTAGACACGTTCTTTCGCAATTAATTAGTTAATTCATAACTGGCCAAACAAGTATACCAGATTTAAAAATGGACCTTAGTGTTGTAAAATAATGCTGTTGTAAGAAATATTGTGCATGTTTATACGTCACTACCAGCACATTTGCTGAAGTTAGGTGCAGAGCATGAAAATTAAATATGTCCAAGATGTGTTCATAATGCCTTTAGCTTGTTTCTTATTGCAGATTCTCTTTGGTCACGGTCAGACATTTACAAAGCTCATTTTGGAGATTGATCATCGTTGTCACCGAGATTCCTGGATCTTCATCTAACCATCACACACCTTTCTCAACTCACCTCATCTCTACTCTATTCTTCCTGTTTACATATTAACATAATAACATAACATATCTACACATTAACAGTGTATGTTGCCATTACAACTGGCACACACACAGAAACTTGTTTTGAACAACAAGCTGACTCACTGGACATGTATGACCATTGAGAATGACAGTAGCTGAGTTAATTAAAAAACTAGGACAGATAATTAATAGACTCAATTGGCATCAATTATCATTGCTACAGTTACTGTTATTGCTGCTCGTTGTGCTATCCAAATAAAACTGAATTGAATTTGGCTTTTTTTTTTTGTTGTGAAGTCTCAGCCAGTGTCCCCGCTGAGACCGCCCTGGACCAAGGAAAGGCACCCCTCAGGCACCCGACCTCCTGTGAACGATGTATGGTACCTTCTGCTCTGTATGCTATGTTTTTTAACTGAGTTGTGTCTACATTATCCATTATCCACACTGTCTGGAGTGTAATGTGTCAACAGCTCATTGGATCCCCTCCAACCAGATTGTCCTTGAGTTCGGGTGATGCAGCAACCCCCTGCTGTTCACCAGACATGCTCCGCACTGCAAGATGACAGAACAAGAGTACCTGGAACACGTCATCAGTCTGACAAGCCGCAATGTAGTGATGCTGAAGCGTGATCCAAATGAATGTTGGATCAACACCTACAATCCAGACCTGCTACGAGCCTGAAACGGCAACATGGACATTCAGTACGTTGTCGATGACTTCAGCTGCATAATGTACATGATGTCCTATGTTTCCAAGCCAGAGCACGAGATGACCGAATTCTTCAACTCGGTCATCAAAAACGTCAAAAAATCCAAGGTCAATGAGCGTGATGAGATGAAGCAGATCATGCAGGCCTCTGCAAAGCACAGAGAGGTCAGCGCTCAAGAAGCTGCAGCTCGCACTTGCAGCTTACCCTTGAAAAAGTGCTCCGGTTCCGTTGTGTTCCTTCAGACTGATAAGGACGGTCTGAAAATGAGTCACCCCATCAACAGGCTCAAAAACATGGAACCAGGTTCCGAGAAGGTGTGGATGTCAGGAGTGCCTGAAAAGTACTTGGCCCGACCTGTCGGACAACCGTTCAAAGGTATGTGTCTGGCTGAGTTTGCATCAGAGTACAGGGTAGTGTATGGCCAGCAAGTTGAAGGCAAAAGTGCCATTGTCTCCAAAATGAGAAAGAGTTCATTCAGAAGAGAACTGCAGGCAAACCAGCCGTCATCAGATTTGCTCGCTTCTCTGAAAAGAAAACCCCAGAGAAGTTCTACAGGCGGCTGCTAAAGCTTTATTTCCCACACAGATCTGATGATGAGCTGACTGATAAACAATGCCCCACTTATGAACAGTTTTACAAGTGCGCTAAAAGGGGTGATGGGGACGTCAGACATATCGTAGACGCCAACAAGAAACGATACAAAGGTGGAGGCAAAAACATTGACGCAGCACTCCAACAGTTTCAGCAGTGTGGTCCAGTTCTTAATGCTTGGAACACCTTTTCACCCGAGGTGGAACTGGACCGCTTGGAGTGTCTTGCTGAGCGCGAACCCTTGGAGACGGAGCATGAAGAGAACGAAGACATCCCCGACTATGAAGTCAACAACGATGGGAGGGGCTTCATGCAGATAATAGATGCACCAGAGTTGAGTCCAGACTATATGAGAAAGATGTATCAGAGTCTGAACGAGACACAGGCATCCATATTCTACAGTGTGCGTGAGTGGTGCTTCAAATGTGTCTGGGGCCACGATCCAGACCCATTTTATTATTTCAGGAGGAGCTGGCTGTGGCAAATCCCATGTCATCAAGTGCATGCATCAGGAGGCAACAAGGATTCTGCGTGAGCTCCCAAGATTCCGGGACAGGGCCGACATGTCCCAGCCTGCAGTGCTGCTGACTGCATTCACTGGCACAGCAGCCTTCAACATCTCAGGCAAAACTTTGCACTCCATCCTGAAGCTTCCAAGGTCCTTGAAGCCACCATATCAGGGCCTTGGAAATGCACTAGACGAAGTCAGAGCGGCACTGTCCAATGCCCAGATTCTCATCATCGACGAGATATCAATGGTTTCCAAAGAGCTGTTTGCCTACGTCCACTGGCGATTTCAGCAGATCAAAGGAAACAGGAAACCATTTGGAGGAATGTCTGTCCTTGCTGTAGGCGACTTTTACCAACTGCCACCCCTCGGCAGAGCCAAGCCACTGTGTGTGTATGAATGAGTTTGATCTCTGGAAGGATTACTTCACAATGGTCAACCTGACAGAGATCGTGAGACAGAAAGACGATCAAGCTTTTGCTGAACTCCTTAACCGCCTTCGAGTGAAGCTAAAGGGAGATTGTCTGACTGCTGAAGACAGGCAGTTGCTCACGCAGGCAGTGGCTGATGGCAAGGATTGTCCAGCAGACGTGCTACACATCTACGCCACAAATAAAGAAGTCGACAATCACAATGCTTTATATATCTTTATGTATGAATGTATTTATATATTCAACTATTTATTCATCTATTTAAATGTGTATTTATTTATTTATACGGGGTCAGCAATATCTGAGACATTAAGATGATGAGGACAGTGCCAGTGTATTGAAATGTAAGACAGGGAGCTCAAGACAGGAAGCTGCAGCAGCCTTCCTCACAGCTAGAAGAGGCAGGCTAAATAGGGACAGCAGTGAAGGAGGCCCGAGGACCAGGTAAAGGGAAACACAACATTAAGTTTAATGTGAAACATCAAACATCAAGTTAATTTTTACCAACTTGCAATAGACCTTTTTTTTTTCTTTTCTTTCAAGTGGATGATGTCAGTTCCCACTCTGAAGATGCAGACCAAGCCGCCGGTGCAACCTCCTCCATCACAAAGTAAGTCTCTCTCTTAAAACAATTAAAATGCAAAGTAACTTAACTTAAAGATGTACCAGTACAGGGTACAGTACAGGGTACAGTACAGGGTATTTAGTGCCCTGTACTGATGCCACATCTCTTCCTATCATGTATGCCTGCATGTCTGAGGGGAAGCCATAACAATGAAGCTGCAGATACCAAAGATGACAGCTGATCCAGTAAGAAGACCTCCAGAGGACTCCATGGGACTCTCACCAGTAACAACTCAACAACAAGGGAGGGATATTTCATTATTTTTGTTAATTCACTGCAATTTTATTTTTTGAGTTTGTGATCAAATGTTTACCCAATGCTTTGAAACCTGTAACTTATTAATGCCTTTGCCTTTTATCTTCCTGTAAGAGTGACAAAAGATCTATGCAGAGGAATGCAAGAGGACCACAGCAGATTTCCAGAGGACTCCACAAAGGATAAAACATCCCATCAGATGATGAGTGAGCAACACTTTCCAATGTGTTTTACTGACTGTAGTGTGATCAAACGTTCAAGCAAGATTTGCTTTAACTGTAATGTGTGCTTTATTAATCTAGAGAGGATGACAACAGATCCAGGAAGAAAACCTCCAGAGGACCACGGCTAAAGACAGCAACCCAACAGACAAGTAAGACACATTTACTTGTGCATTGTCATTGATTTCATGACGATGGTCAATGTAGGCTGTGTCTGTGTATCTCTGTGGATAAATGCTTAAACCCTTTGATAACTGTTACTGAACAATGTGTTAAAGATTTTAGGGAGGATGTCAACAGATCTTGGAAGACGAGGACCAAATATCAAGACAGCAAGTCAGCAGAAGAAAAGTAAGAGACATTTACCCATGAGTACAAAACTGTACATTATCTTGATTACTTGACTTGATTCATGTTGGTGTCTTACAGATGGTTTTGTGTGTGTATTTGCAGACATCATGGAAGATCATCACTGCCCTCTCGTTTAACTCTACTCTGCCTGTGACCCTTTTCATCATATTTTTTGTAACCATCTCCCACATAGTTGATGTTGAAAGGGCATAGGTTGCTGTATAAATAAATACTTAAAAAAGGAACGTTTGTTGTAGGTGTGCTCCTTGTATACATTATCATAATGTTGCTGGTATTAATTGTTTGAAACCTCTGCAGAATCTCATGATGTACACACTCAGGCAGCATCACCCGTGCCCTTTCAAAATTTCCCCCGAGGTAATTTTCTAGTTCTCAATGAGATTGCTGAGCAACCAGCCCGCCATTTGAATATCTCACCCATTACGCACATTAGCTTTAATATGCTCTTACCAACCAGCAAATACATGCAATATAGCCATGCCACATTTCCATGGCCCTATGTATGAAATGATCAATTACTTATAAGTACAATATTAAGAATTGGTGAACTCCTTAATTATGTAAAAGACAACATTGTTGCTTGTTTGGCCTGATATGATTCCAGGGTAAACAGGAGATCAGGAAGTCATTCAACATACAAGGGACAGGGTAATATGTGTACAGCACATCCAAGTCTTCTGAATCTCTGGTCTCTGGATCAACAGAAACGAGTCTGATGCAGAGGAAATGAGCTCACCGGTGTAAAAAAAAAAGCACATTTCTGCTTCACTGTCTCTTCCAACTTTTAGATTTCATGCAGGGCATGGCAGCGGCCTCTTCCTTTGAACTATGCTCTCTGTCTCTGTCGTATCAAGACTATCAAAATAATATTATTTGTTCCCCTCCACTGAGCTCCAGACTTGTTAACGTCACCCTGATCCGACTTAAACACCCGGTTCCCATTCAGCCCTTCTAGATATGGACCATGCAACTCCGGCCTGGTCCCATCCTGTCCCAGAGAAACAGGAAGAGGAAGGACCCTTATCACTTAAAACAAAGTGATGCCTATCGTCCTCCATCCTAACGGGTCTCGTTCCTCCTCTAACACGACCGGCGGCCCTCGCTCCACCTCTGACCACCGACGATGTCCAGGCAAACGAAGCTGTGCGCGGGTTATTTCCCGTTATTTGTCATCCGATAAACCCAAAATAAATGGCCTACTGCTTCGCGCATAGTAGGGATTTTCCAATCTGAAAGTCTAAACAGTGAAGGATCACCCACTCAGAGCCTGCGGTGCCCAGTGCCACCGTCTGTGCAAATTACCTCTGCACCGTAACAATAACAAACACCAGCTAGAACTGAGAGCACCACGTCATGCTCTGGCCTGCTGAGAATGATATCTGTTGAATGTGGCTGAGGCCCACAAGACAGCGGCTCTGGTTCCTCTCACCGGCAGACCCTGCCAGCGCCTGCGGGTTACATGGGACGGGGGGAGGGGTTAATAGGGGGCAGGTGCCCCCTCTTGATCTGCAGCCTGAACTGTTGTTGAACCATCTGAAAGCCAATTTTCTTGCCATTATGTTCTTGCCATATAGCTGTAAGTTCAAGTTGATGACTAATGAACAGTCCAGATTCAGCCTTTGTTTAGATTGTGTGTTCCTGGCAAACCTTCACTGAATCCCATCCTTCTTTATACTACTTTTTATCGTTTTTCATTGAGGTTGCCTTGCTGTCAATAAATCATTGGCTTAACTTTTCAGTCGCCTCAGTCACCGCTCTTAAGGGCACTCAGAGTAGCCCCGCTCCCCTCCGCCCCGACCAGCCAGCCAGTCTTCAAGCAGACAGTCCTGGTCTACTTTCGTCTATCAGAGCGGCTACAGGGCTGAGTTCCCCGGCTCCCTTCCCTGTGGGGCTGGGGGTGCCATGAGGACAAAGGGACATGGTCTTATCTAATGCCCGAAGCGTATGTGAAGATGGTGCAGATGTGAAGACTTGCCGCTTGACGTGCTCCCCTGCAACTTTAGGGTTTTTCTTATCTGCGGTGTTGAGGAAGCAAGGAATTCAAGCATTTTCGGAGCCATTAGTGACTGCTGCATGGTGTTCTGTTAAGGGGCATATGAAAATAAACTTGAGGCTTGAGATGACTTGGAAAAAAAAAGTGTTTGCATTACACAATGTTAAGTTGATGGATATGGTTATGAATGGTCAGATTAAGGTATGAGCTGAGAGATGGTTAAGATTATGCATAAACTTGAAGGCGTTTCGGGAGCGGGCTTTGTGCGCAAGTCAGGATGTGAGGATGTGATAATGGGCTGATTCCGACACTGCAGCCTCTGCCGTAATATGCGTAAAAGCCGGGCTGTTGTAAGCAATTGTCTACAGTTGTCTGTAAAATGGGTATGAGGAGTCTGGAGTTGGCTCTGACAACGGCCATACAGTGTAGTGGCATCCAGCACTGCGAGCGCATCACAGAGAACAACTTTCCCCTCACACATCCAGCTGGGCAGCGCCGCCTGTCTCCAACACATTTTTTCCAAAGTGAGAGCTGCTTCGGCCGTGTAACAAAGGCGTATTATGGAGACTGCCAAAGGGGATGTTGAACATAAGGGGGGATTCTACAACGCCAGCAACAGTGCATGGAGGATCAAAATGTGTTAAAATAGTTTTGAATGTAAATGACTTCATTGAACTCACCCTCACATTAATGTGTGTGAGAGAGAAATACAGAGTTAGAGAGATAGAGAGACAGAGAAAGAGAGTCAGAGACAGTGAGAAGAAGACAACAAGAGATTAATTCAGGAGGATAGACTTAAAAAGAGGCAGAGAGAGAGGGAGAGAGAGAGAGAGAGAGAGAGAGAGAGAGAGAGAGAGAGAGAGAGAGAGAGAGAGAGAGACAGAGAGAGAGAGGCAGAGAGAGAGAGAAGAGGGAGAGAGAGAGAGAGAGAGAGAGAAAGAAGGAGAGGGAGAGAGAGAGAGAGAGAGAGAAAGAGAGGGAGAGAGATAAAGACAGATAGCCTGTCAATGGGAAAGGAATTTGATCTGATTTTTGAAGCTTGGGTCTTGTCTGTTCCTCATCACATAACAACAGCTGTAAAACCTTTTCACGTTTTATTCTGAACTTCATCAACAGAATCGACAGAAGAGAGCTTAACTTTGCATTTCAGGTGCCTTAGGTTATGCCTTAGAATAACAATAAATGAATATTATATTATTTATTACTGCTGTTATTAATGTCCCATGTTAAAGACAAACAATTGAAAGGGAATGGACGAAGGCTGCCTGGGCATCATGAAGAACAGCTTAAACACTGTGTTCTGATGCCTCTGTTAGCACAACCTTCAGTCACAGCTGATCCCTCAGACCACAGCCAGTCTGACATAGCAGGTCATTTCATTGATGAACCATCTGCACGCTCTGCTAACTGGGGTCATGATCACAGTCATGAGTGATGGACTTTCCCCAGACGCCTGCGGCTATACGCTATGGTGTATAATTCTAGCATACTCCAGCAACTCTGGCTTAGAAAGGTAAATGACTCAATATTAAGGGGCCTGCTGTCATAACGACTGCAGTCCAATTACCCCAAAAACTGGACAGCATCCTTCAAACCCATTTCCTGTTTGTTTAAAATGGCCCTGGTTCCAAGAGCCCAAGTCTTCCACAAACCCTTGCAAGACATTATTTTGCCTCACCCTCCATGGTGAGGCATTTGTTACAACTCTGACTTCATGCAGCAGTTCCCTCACCGGAGCCTGCAAACCGGATCGTTCAGGGTCTTAAACATAATACCGTCTTCTGAGACGCTGGCAAGTACCTTCAAATACACCGGACGTTTAACACAGCTGCAGGAGTTGCTACCCTACACCATAGTCGTAATCCAACAGAGGTACATGCATTTGGAGTAAAAACCAGTCAGTCATTGGGTTTTCTTCCTGCAGTGATTCCGTGCAGTGATTATTAGTGATCATGCCAAGTCATGCTGCGAGTTAAAACAACACAGACGCCACGCAGTGCAGACTTGTTTCTCTAATGCCTCGTTATACGTCGTGGCGGGGTTGGACATCGAGGGTTGAGGTCGTGAAGATGCGGGGAACTCTTGTGTCTATCTAGTCAGGCTTGTCAGCAGTATTTTTGGCATTGTTGGTGGACAAGGCAGGGGGCATGATGTACGGCGCAAGCCCCTTTCAAACACCCTCCCAGTACTGTATACGGCATTAGCAGGCTGGGGGAAACACAAGCGTAAGCCTGATGAGTGCAAATGATTTCCAGATGTCTGGAGGGCTGCCTCATTTATCCAAATCTTGGAAATTGTAAGTCCTCAAGGTAAATACTGCTGGTGGGGCAGTGGCGGTGGAAAAGGCGACTGCGGTGAGTCAAGGCCTAAACACGCGCCACTCTAAAGGGCTGTGTTCCACGGCGAACGCCGCTTAGAACCGCGTCACAAAGTCCGGGGCCGTGGTTCCTCCTTCCACCCTGTTCCGATGTTTTTTTTTTCTTTCCTTCCTTCTTTCATTCATGAATATACAGTATATATGCTGCTCGGTTATTGTGGGGTAGTCATGGCTACCCATGGCTGAAGCATTAATAGATTCCAGCTGTCAATTTAAGTCAACCGCTGGGATTTCAATGGCAGCCATTGTTCGCTCTGATTGGTGAGTCAGAGGAACGTCTCTGGCTGCAGGCCGTGCGGCTCCACTTGGCAGGGCGGGGGGGAGATGTGATACACCAGAGGACCGTTACAGTGGTAGTTAGCTGTTGGAGGGACACGCAGTCCCATTGAGTCTGTGGTGTGGTTCCGCATGGGCTTAAGAAGCAGCACAAACCATCACAAAGCATTTAGAGAAGGGCGACCGACGACTGCACGCTGAAGGGGGGGGTGGGGGGGGGGGGTGGGGGGGGGGGGGGGTTGTTCTGTGCCTTTCACTCATCATTTGAGTGATTGTCACCGTTTATTTTTAGATGCATGTAAAGATGAAGAGATTTAATCAAACCACGTTGTTTGTAAACCTCAGGGAAAGAGAGAGAGAGAGAGAGAGAGAGAGAGAGAGAGAGTTTACCTCCCACTGAGGAGGAATGGGCGGTGTGAAGGGGAGGTACGAGCTGCTCCATCGATGTCATACTGCAGGGGGAGAGGTGGAGCGAGGGCCTGAGGTTGACCATGGAATTCTTGAGGAGAAGTGTTCCAGAAGCTCCGTCCAAACCCCCAGATCACGCATGGAAACATCGACTCGTCACATGTTAGGGCATGGTTTTTTTTATGGTGTTTTTAAACTTGTTTATACCAATACTTTGCCGCAACATTAGAAATCCTATTTCAAAGAGGAATTGATTTGGAAGGAATTGAACCCGACTTGGAACTGACTAAGTTTTCCCTTGACATTTGGTGGCTGTTTGAATTTTCTCTTTGGATTTGTAATGATTTTATCTAAATAAAGCCCCACCAAAGACACACATCCTGCTTGAGAAATAAATAATAAACATTCTGCACGGAAGGACTGCACAGAATCACAGCTAAGGCATTCATTCATTGACATTGTGATACTTCTTAGGCAGGCTGCTATCTTTATGTGAGACTTCAATGGTCTCGGAGTTTCAAACGAATAAAGTTGCTTTCCCAATGTCTGTTTTATATGTTCATGGCAGTGGAATTTAACCTGAACGTGTCTGAAAGGACTGCCAGGTTGTCTTTTTGCAGCCTAACTCCTGTCTGTGTGTGCAGTTTAGGTCGTCAGCAATATATGATGTGAGATTCCATCCAGTAGTATTACTTCACATTTGTTGCCAAGTTCATATGACGGTCATCTTGGATGTAATTATCATTACTCGTAATCTATCCAACATGTTTCAACCAACCAAGCTTAACTTAGATGGAACGTTTAACTTGCAAGAGAGGGCAAGATAAGGGGAATTTTAAACAGTCATGTGATTAAGAAGACGAGAGAGTGATTAAAATAAATGCATTCTGACCTCCACGTCACCACCGCTAAAGGAAATAACATTTATGCGACAAAAAAACGCAGCATTGCCAGATGAGCGTCCAGGTATGAAACCGACTTGCCATGTTGCAGCACTGCCATTGTGGATGTGCTGCAGAGGCTGGTGTTCTTCCAGGACAGCCCTGCTTACAGAGTGAGGGGGAATCAAAGGAAATGGGATGTTGGAGAGATGGCTTGCAGCTGTGCTCTTCATGTGCTCAACACATTTCCATTTTATACCTCCTCGTAGGTCCAAAGAATGTTTGTTTTTTTTCCCCCATCTTCTTTTTGGTCTTGTTCCTTCTTGGCCAGTTGTCATGGATGTCTGCTTCCCATTTAAGTTTACCCTTATTGAGCATATTGTGGGTTTATGTAACGCGCGGAAGATTCTGAATGTACAGTGCTTACATCTCCATAGTTTCAATAATGACATCAGCTGCATTTGCAAATGTATTCTCATGTCCTAAGTAGGCCTACTCTGCTGCTGTAGGCGACACTTACCAAAAGTACATTTGTCAGAAGAAGACATTTGTTTGCTGTAAGCAAGTCACCAGAACAAGTTTCAAGCATTTAAATTGCAATTGTATATATCTGTGGTATCAATATTATCATTTCCCCACATATTGTATGGCTAACAAGCCTAGTTACGATCATTTAAACACATTTTGAATGAATGAGTGAAATGTAATCTGTGATTCATTTGATTTGTCACACTTTTATCTCTCTTTCTGTTTTGTTTTTTTTGGCAAAAAAAATAAATGGCCCATGAACTCTTGTGTCGCAGACGGTCACGGTGGCATCCTCAGTCAAACTGGGAATATCCAGCTGACAAAGGTTGCCGTCAGCGTCTACAGGCCACAAGGTGAAAGACTGTTCTGCACACGCACAGCATCATGAATAGCGCAATAGCACATTTACCAGGGGGTCCAATGAATGGTCGGGGAATGTAAACCCGACTCGGTTTACTTCTCTGGCCCATCTCCAGAGAAGTGCACCTCTGCTGTGAAGGTAGATGATACGTTAGCATACACAACGTTAGGTGAGCTGGCATAACAGAGCAGAATACTCAAGGCTTGAAAGCTTGAGTTGTCAATAAACAAATAAAATGTATTTTGAGAGTTAAACACAAAGAAAAAAATGCTCAATAGGGTAGCCCACTAGTACTACAAGTGGTAACACTAGTCTATTGCAGCCATAGCTAGAAACAAATGAAGCTATGATTAGGGGGAATTGGGAAATCGGGGTAGTACTGATTATTTGCAATGAAATGTTTCATTGTATTTTACCCCAATTACTGAAATGGAGACAATTCATTCACTTTCATGAAGCTGAATAGGAAGAGTTAATACAGTGATTAATTAAATACAATAAACCTGCACCAAAAACAAAATGAAAACATCTGCAAGAATGTGCCTAGATTCCCTGCAGGTGTTATTTTGTGATAACGTCACGTCACGGAATAAATGTCAGAACTGTTGACACCTTTTGTCTCAGGAAACTTCTGCATGCATTGGAAAGTCCGACAATTATACGCTGTTAACAAAATGCATTGAACTAGTGTGTGGAGCAGACACTATAAGATATCAACATCTTTTCTACCTGTTCTTCACAGATGGTCTTCTCCATGGAAGTCTTGAAGGCACAAATATCCCAGATTTTGTTGGCTGTAAGGTCATACAAATACGACACAAGATAACGCATGAAAATGTATGCACCTCGTGGCCGCCATGATTCAATAATGGTATTTATAGATCATTATTGCTACACTCTAATTTAGCACTCAATAAACATGCTTTCATTTATTTTATTCAAGTCAAATAAAATATTTTCTTCATGGAAAGGCTTGAATACATAGTCTGTTTCCTTTCAGGGCAGTTATGTATCAGCATGTGGGTTCAGTTATACCATCAAGATCCAAATGCTGGATTAGATTTAGATTTTTCCACTCGATGCAGGCACAGGGGATATTTTATAGGAAATTGCAGGGTCAGGTCCTTAAAATTATTCAATGTGGCATTGTTTACTTGTAGTGTGGCAGATGGGTATGTATGAACATACCGTATTTTGAGGCTCCTGCATGGATATAGCTCCACTGGACTTTGATAACATTCATCTTTGCCTTAATTTAACTATTTTATTTATCTTCCTATCATTTCCTGTTTGTCCCTCAGTGTCTATTGCACTTGGACCCCTCACTGGAAGGTGGAATCCCCCTATGTGTTCCTGCTAGTAGCTTCTCACTGGGAGTCCTTATTGAGACAGTATTATTATTATGAATGAATAGTATGAATTATTATAATAATTATAATATTATATTATTAATATTCACTTTCCTGAACCTGGTGTGTGACTTCAAAGTTTGAGCCCTGCCTCTGAGTTAACTCATCCCTGCTGGAGGTTGCATGTGAACATGGTGGTGTTTTGTGAAGCATGCTGGCTCTGATTCCTGGTTGACCTGACCGTGCTGGCTGGTAACCTCGGTGTAGTTTCCCATCAGCCTATTCTTAAGCTTTTTTTTTTTATTGAGTGGTTTAAGACCAAGCAGTTTTCTTGTTTTTTTTTGGCGAGGAACGGGAGCTCCTTGCATAAGGATGTTTTGCAATTTTGGTGATCACAGATATCAAATTCCATGGTCCTGTCTTGCACAACTGGCCAAGCATTGCATTAACAATGCAAGGGTGAGAGATTACCACCGGAGTTAACCTTACAAAAATGTATGCATCACAACAATCACAGTGGCAACAATGACATACATATAACATTACTTCAGAACAAAATCATTGCAGTCCACATGTTGTTGTAAACTTCATTAAGGATGTTTCTACTAATACAATGCTATAATGACCTGGTCAAACTTTATATGAGCCACCATTATGCCAGCAATACATTTTTGAGTGTGGTGTGAGTATGCTTAGGCCAATCCAGTGTCACCTTTCTGTTTGCTATGCCTACGTGGAAATCTACACGCAAGTGGAGGCAACACATTATACATCAAACAGGCCAGTGAGCAGTTTGTTCCTACTAGTAATGTCTTCATTGGGGCAAGGCAGGGAAACAAGTGCTAAAAACCTTCAATAGTCCAGTTATGTGCGAGTCGATCTTTTTTGCTTTTATATGACTAAGGAAAATAAACAGTGCTTGTTTCATGGCATGGCTATTCATGGTAACTAACGTTTGGACCAATTAATTACTTTGCTCTTTCACACTTTCCACATGCTGAAGGAGCCTAGAACTGTCCATGTCACACCCACAGCGTTGTCTGAATGTTCAACAAAATGCCCAGTTGTATGTATTGGACTTATAAATATATATGGTGTAGATATATGGTAACACTTTACAATAAGGGCACAATAATTAACCATTAGTTATTGCAGTAATAAACATTCACTAAGAATTCACTAACAAATTGACAATTCACTAACTAACTAATCTAGTCTAGTAGTAATTTACTAATGATCTTCATGTTTAGTAATGGCGTTCTTGTTGGTAAGGTAATGGTCTTCATGTTTAGTAATGACATTCTTGTTACTAAGGTAATGGTCTTCATGTGAACTATGGTATTCATTCATACACTATTTAACAGGGTAAGGGTTAACCCTAACCCTTTTAGCAAATGAATACCTTAGTTAACATGAACACCATTGTCTTAGCTAACATGAACGCTATAAGTATATGATATATATATGTCAAAGCTGGAGATCATTAGGTTAAAGTGTCTTTAGGGCCTCCTAACCCTCTGTTCTTCTATTCACACCCATATGAGATCACACAGGTGGTGCACATCAAACGTGTGTCTTGGCCCAGATGTCAGGTTTGCTGTGCCCCGACATCAAGGGCGGCGAGCGTGACCTTAATAGCGCCCAACAATCACCGTCATCGGGCCGCAGAAGGCTGTGACTTGAGAAGCCCTGTGGTTTGTTAGCGCTTGCTGTCCATGTGTGAACGTGTGACATGTTTCTCAGATCGGGGGTTGACATCTTACTCTTCATTAGAGTGAGGATACGTAAGGATCTGCTAACTTTCTAACTAACAGATGACATCAGCTGACATTTGTTGCTAAAAGACGCTCGAATGCCAAGTCCTCCTCATCCTCCTCATCATGACGACGTGCCTAATTATTTGGACCATTGCCCTTTCATCAGAGCAGAAAGTCTGATTTTGTAAGGGCCTTGAGTTGTGTGGGTTCAGCGAGCCACACTGCAAGCATTTATGTGAGAACATGTGACTGCAAACAGCTTGTAGTCTAAGGGGATGCAACAGCATTTCCAGGATGGGGTTGCCTAGCAGCATCATAACAGCACAACACAATGCAGGAAGTGGGGAGTGTGTGAGCACTGACCTATTAACACTGTACTGCACATGGACAGAGCACAGGCTGGACGGTAATCCACCATTTAAACACATCCTTTATTTGCATTCAAGACGTTTTTTGTGTTTTAAAGAAACTTGCGTGGAGGCTCCTTTCGATGACAGATTTAGTGATTTATCGAACTTGGGGAACGGATGTGAGGGAGCCAGGTTCTCTATGTTGAGAACAACACAGGTCTTGAGCTGAACTGAAAAAATGCAGAGGACCTACAGCTTACCGCCCCCCCCCCCCCCCCCCCCCCCCCCCCCCCTCTTCAGCATGGTCCTCCTAGACTGAACTCTTTTTCTAGTTCTGTGTAGTTCTGCAACAGTCCTGTCCACTCTGTCCACCTGTGCGCTTGTCCCGTAGTAAACTTGAGTTATCTTTAAACTCAACCCAATAATGCATTGGTGTTATTATACTGGTAATTATAATTACCACAGACTTGTGGGCTAATACTGACAACTTTCTGCGGTAGCGTTGCGTACGTTGTGCCTCATACCAGCAGTAGCACAGTAGTAGTATTGTAATTACATCACGAAGAACCCACTAAATGAAGTAACTTTAAGCAATAAAACACTCTTATGTCCAACTGTTTTTCTGCTGCTTTAAACTTGAACGCGGCAGGGATATATACAGTATACTCCTCAGTCTGGAATCAGTTGTGGATGGTTTCTGCAACAGCTGTGACGAGGCTCCATGAAAGGCAGCTTGATATGCTGAGACTCTACTAATTACGCTTACCACAGTATGTCATTGCTTTTCCCAGGCAGCAGAATCTCATCTTCAGTCGCTGCCAAGCCCACAGCCCTCTCTGTTGCACATTCCCAAGTGAAACATCTGCAAGTGTAAACGATTTATTGGGATCGAGAAACAAATCCCATGGTTCATCTATCGGGACAAGTGGGTATTCTCAGCGCAAAATCACGCCCTGCACAAAAACCATCCGTAATCTGTGTTTTCGCCGAAAACGTGTGCAGAAAAACACACTCGGTCCTTGTGAATAAAGGCATTTTTACGGTTGCCGTGTAGTTGGAGGATGATTTTACATCTAAGGGGGAAGCGGAATCCCACTGAGGGTCTGTGACATCATCCCCCCGCTCACATCCAACACCAAACAGGGCTGTGTGTCTGCTTCTCGTTTAGGACTCCTTTCCTTTTTTTTTCTCTCTCTCTCTCTCTCTCTGTGCTCCCCTCCTCCTTCTCCTCCTCCAATTCTCCTTTTCCTCATTTTTTTCTTCCTCTCTGGATGAAGTGGGAGGAGGGAAAAAAAAGGGTGGCAAGGCTCCAGGCGTTTAGAGGTTTGTCCCATCCCAGCCTCGGACTCCGCGCCACAGCTCCTCTGGTGAGAGACAAGGAGGGTGTCTGTCCATCTCTCTGTCTTTACTCCGTCTGCTCTCAGTGATTCCCCCCCCCCTCCCCTCTCCCTCTCCTCGTAGGACTCCTCTCCCCGGGACATTTCTTATCATCTCCCTTTAACCACCCCATCGCCCCCAACCACCCCCACCTGACAACCCCCACATCCCTGCTCATCCACCTTCCGTCAGGAAGAGCTGGTGAAGCCAGCGGGGGATTTGCCCCGGAGGATAATGCCCCAGAGGCCGCTGTTTCCTCCTCGTGTATGAGTGTTCCTTTCAGTTGAAGACGAGAAGAAAGAGTGAAATACTTTGGAATACATCCAATTCAACAGAGGGTAAGTAGTATTTAAATGTAGGCCCGACTGAGAAAGACTGGGAAAGAGCGAAGTTTGGCGGATTACTTTTGTGGCAACGTTTGCAATGTGCATGCTCAAGCTATTCTTCTTTGTTGCGTTTTTTGAGGCTGACCTTGGCGTGCACATGAAATATATGCAGTGGGATCTCCAGTTGTAACTTGTGAGCTTACGCTGTGTGCGTCAATGAAAGAGTTGCAGAGGCCTTATGGCCTGCTTGTGAATGCCAGGCGCCATGCATTTATCTTATGAGTGAAGGCAGTAGTTTGGTGGAGAGAGGAGTGGAAGGGCAGAAGGTGAACAGCAGACTAGTCCAGAAGATTGAGATATGTAATGGAATGTGTGTGTGTGTGTGTTCCACATGCCTTTTCTATTTGCAATATTTTTGGTTAGTCTTACTTAGTTTTTAAGATGTTGATATCTGCAACTTGATGAATTTATTGGATTCATGCAAACTGTATCGAAACGCATTCTTGACAGAACAGAGCATCAACTTAGCATCAAAGATCTCACTAGAGACAGACAAGATCCTGCGAGTATTTCAACATGGGGAGCTGCAGAGTTTTATAGGCGCAGACAAACAAGCATTGTCTCAGAAGGTTGTTTTAAGTGTAAACCATAAGTTATGGGTCTTACAGTGATATCACCTTGAAGGAGGTGATATCAGATGAGATTAGATCAGATGAAATGCACAGCAGCCATCCATTCAGTGTGAAAGGAGTGAGCGGCACGGTAGTCAAATCTAATCCCACTACACCCCACTGGTGGTTGAATGCATAGACTCTGTCCATGCAACGGTAGCACACGCAGAAACCACACCCTCTCTGAGGCAAACACAAGAGTGGAAAGTGTGAAAAGTCAGTTTTCCACACCACTGGCCAGATGGACTGGCGGAGCCGGAGGGCCTGGGGTCCCCTGGAAGAGAGGTGGGCGGTGGGTGGGGTGGAGGGCTTGAGCTGCTCCAGGTGTGGGCTGTTAATCTTCATCCTCGCCTGCATGTCTGTACAAATGGAGACAGGGCAGTCTCTTGTCGTGTTGTGCTCTAGTTAAAAGATTGATTTATAAAATCAAAAATCAAATAATGCGTCAGTTGATGTATAATACAGTTTTTTTTTTTTTACAATGCCATTACATGCAGCAGTACTGACATATCTAAAATAATACAAATTGGACCCCGTTTTACAATGCTTGAGGTGCCAATTTCCCAGCTGCTTGCCAGTGAAATGGAAAGTGAGGGTTGACTCCAGATTGCGCCGCTGCTGTTCATCTAAACACACGGTTTACCAGTGGCCCTCCTGTTGGAAGCCCTTATATAGCCGCACTAACTGAGCACATCCAGGACAGGCACAAACGTGGGATCACACTTTATTGCTTCTCCCCTCTGCTGCCAAGGGTCTCTTCTGCTGCTATGAATACATACTGGAGATGCGGCGACTAATCAGTTGTGCTCACTGGAATAGAAGCGTGATGAGCACCAGGTGCCTTGTTAACCAAGGCGAGTCAAACTCCAGTAAAGCTTGGTGACTCCCCGGGCCTGTCCATTGTGCCACTGCCCCCCTGCAGCAGAGGGATGTCCCAGCAGAGCCGTCCTGAATACCCAGACGTAGACGGCTTTTGGGGAACATCTGCTTGGTGTCAGACAAACTCAAACTCACAGCTGCGAGGAACCGAGGAACTGTCTGCCCTGTCTGCTGGATTCCCCCCCTCCTCACCTCTCACCCCTCACCCCCCCCCCCCCCCCCCCCCCCCTCCGCCTCCCCCCTCACCCCAACCCGTCCTCTTTTAACTCACCCGTTGAACCGCCGCCCTCATCTGCAACCCATATGTCATGTACTGGAGCCTGCAAGGTGGAAGGCTGGGCCAGTTCTAGGCCTCGCACTGGGCCTGTATAGGCCTGTGCTGGGCTTGTGCCGGGCCTGTGCAAGGGCTGGTCTGGGCTTGGGGTGGACCGAGACATGGGGATATCAGGGCCAGGCTGAGGTCAGTGTGACTAAACCTTATGGCCTTTTTCCTTTGTGGCTTAAGAATTACAGCCAATAGGTACACTATTATACCCTTGGTTATTTTATGTATTTGTTCAGTCCACATCTGCAAGCAGGAAGTTGTCCATCTGTCTGGTGAGGTGTTGAGAGTTGAAGTGCTTTAATGAGGCCTACATGAGCATGTGAGCCATTTTAGCATACAGAATAACTGACTCAAATGAAGGGGTGTTACTAATGTGTGTGTGTGTGTGTGTGTGTGTGTGTGTGCGTGCATGTCTGCATGTTTTTGTTGCTTTGTGTCTTTAAACTACACCGGCCTTGTGTTTTTTGAAAGGATCACCGGCATGGTGTCTCTATGCTTAGCTGATTATCACATGCCTTCGCCATGAGGGTTCGAGAGGGACATGGTGATTGCTGGAGACAGTAAGATGTCTGTCCATGGCCTGTACTTGAGACAGAGGTCGGTTGCTGTGGCTCTTGGGGTCACCCACAGTGGGTGGCACGCAGGGTGTCATTAATACTGTTTCCCTTTAATCTTGTGGCTCCGCCAGTTGTGGGTCCGGTAATGAGGGGCTGATTATAACATTATTTATGCCTCTGTGTTTGTCTTTTTGTTTGCGCGGGGTCGCTAGTGATGTGTTCCTATGGACATGTTTGTGTACTGTGTGTGTGTATGTGTGAGGGGGTGTGTCCCTGTGTGTGTATGTGCACATGTGTGTGTGTGTGTGTGTGTGTGTGTGTGTGTGTGTGTGTGTGTGTGTGTGTGTGTGTGTGTGCGTGCGTGTGTGCGTGCGTGCGTGCGTGTGTGTGTGTGTGTGTGTGTGTGTGTGTGTATCTGTGGGTCGGTGGGTGGGTGTGTGGTCTTGGCCTTAAAAAGTTAAACTTGTGAGGTCCGACATGAAAATGTGCTTGAAAGCATGAAGTCATCTCCAGCCAGTTTTACGTAGACGCACACCCATGCTGTGAACTGTAAAGGACGAGCTTTAAGCAGCAAGGACAACCTTGAGGGTCCTATAAAGGACAGATTTTAAGATGTGTGTTTTTGGTGTGCACACAGGTGCTAAGAAGTAGGTTATATGCAACAGCTAACTTATGGGGACTCCCCGTGTCTCAGGTATTCAATGGTCCTTATGGACCATTCAACAATAGAATACTTTACCCGAACATGGAGAACATGTTGCAGAGAGCCATTTGATATTGTAGGATTACGTTACGAAAAATGCGTGCACTTGCCTGACTGGATCTGATAGGAGTTCACTGATTTATCACACCTGATAAAGCACCACTATAACAAATGCGCAGTAGGCCTATCAAATAACAAAAAGTGAATTGCATTTCATGAGTTACTATTATAGTATAGTATAGTATAGTATAGACCGTGTACCTGTATGAATCCTTTTCATTAGATTAGATTATACATTATACATCTCCAAAAGCAGATAGTTGTTGTCCTTGTGCCGTTGCTGTTTTGGTTAGCCAAGGAGGAGAAAAGGAGGCGAGGACTCAGGCTCCTTGCTCTGCTTCTCCTCTGTGGTGTTGACAGGAAGCCATAGCTTGGAAACGTTAGCTCCAGATAGGCAGAAAAGAAGAAATGTGGCTTTTGGGAAACCCTGTAATGACATGTAGAGTAACTGGCTAGCACTTAGCTCATGCACCCAGAGGTGCATACGTCTCTTGTTTTTGCAAGATGGTGGTGGAGGCAGTTCAGAGACCTCTCAAGCTATATTACATAACACGTCTTTTGAAAAATGCCTAGTTTTGATGTGCTTCAGTTGACATGTATATATGTACATAACATTTGGCTGTAAATAACACCAGTAAATGTTCATTGGAGTAATGTGCAAGCTTGAATCACGAGGACCTGACCCTGCCAATGTAAACAGCAGAGGAATGCGTGTATTGCAACAAAAAAAGCTGCATGGATTACATCAGGAGTTAAGAAACAGGACGTCGCACTACAAAGTAGCATAGTGTTTTTTTGCAGGAATAGTTTGAAACATTGCATGTGAGTTGTAGTTGGTGGTAAGTGGCGTTGTTACCGCTGGGATGAACACTGGGACGTCTCCAGAGAATAACTAAACTGATGGGCAATACAGTACCTCAGTGCACCATAGACCAGCCTGTGTTAGCACTGCTAATGCTTTATTGTCTATGGCCTTAGTTCAACTGCAGCTGACCCAAGACATCCTGGTGCTATGAAAGGTTTTCTTTCAGCCCATAGACCAACTTTCAATCAGGTTCCACAAGCTTTGCAAATGTTTGCTTTTAATTAACGGTCGAGGGTCACAGGATCTACAGCCCGAGCTATCCAACCATAAGGAGCTAATTAATGACTCGTTAGTTGGTTATGAGTCATTTATGCTGCCATTTAGTAGGTCTGCATCTTCAGACACAGACTGCCGTTAACATTGTGTGTTTCATCTGCCGTTTGTTGTCAAATCAAGCAGTTATGCAGTATTGTCTACCACATATTTAAAATTATATTAGAATGATTGTATTTGTATAGTCTGTTCTGTTCTATATATAATATTATTCGGTCTGTTCTCTTAGTGGGTGTGTTGAGTGGTATTAAGTATAGTTAAACAGTACATTACAGTTATGTTATGTCTCCGCTGTCCACCAGAGAGCATAATGTTCTGTAGCTCAGACAGGAATCCTATCCTACTGCTGTACTTCTTTAATTATAAGATAACCCTACCCTTTACAAATGCACATGTATCATACATTTTGAGCCTTGAAACCTTTTATATCATTTTTGATCCCCGCCACTACTGTGTAATTAACCCACGGTGACTAGTGTCAACCCTCTTTGATACGATCCCTCCATCAGGAGGGATCGCTGGTAAGGGCCACTACTTCTGAAGGCTCCCATGGGCCCAAGGCCATGAGCTTCCCTCATTATCCGTTATCCACCTAATGAGGAACACCTACACACATGATTACCTCTCAAGTCAAGGCTGACGGAGTGTGAGTTCATTACCATGTGTGAGTCACAGGAACCACAGCCTGGTGCTTTGGCCACCTGCATCTTCTTACTGGAAAATAGTTTGTGGGTGTATGGGCACCATAAGCTTACTTTAAGTCTTCACCATTGATTTTATAAACCTTGTGCCTTACAATACATAACATTTAATACCAGTGAAAACCAACTCACATGCAAGCAAATCACACACTAGGACATCTAAGACAGTGGAATACTTGCCTGTGCAGGGCTCTTTCTGAATACCATTTGAAAATTACATTCACACACGCACACACACAGACACACACACACACACACACACACACACACACACACATACACACACACACACACACACACGCACACACACACACACACACACACACACACACACACAGACACACACACACACACACACACACACACACACACACACACACACACACACACACACACACACACCTGTTCAATGTTTGTAGAGTCAGCTCTGAGTGCTTTCATTTCCCTTTAACATCGCTATGGGGGAGAGCCTTCTAGAACACACAGCTCAGTGGCTGACAGGCCTGGGCTTTCCACTCCAACCATCCCCATAAGAACACAAGAACACAAGATTAAACTTTATAAAGTTGGAAATTAGACCTCGTGCCAATGCTGAGTACATAGGAAACAGAGAGGCTGGGTGTTTTTACAGGTGGTTCTAGAAATCAAACGCTCTGTCTGCTCCACCATCGCCACCTGAATCATGGATGCCACTGTAGCCATATATATATATATATATATATATATATATATATATATATATATATATATATATATATATCCTTTGAAATGGACTGATCATGTCTTTTCACACACAGGGGCTGTAGATCTGTTATTATTGTTATCATATGATTGCTGGGACATCACTGTTGTCCTATTGCTATATCTATAAACAGTTCCTTTGTGTTTGTTTGTGTGCACAGCGGCTTTGTATGTTGTTATGGATTAGGTTGAAGTTGTTACTTTAGCTGTATTTGTTCATTTGTAGTCACTTTAGTGAATGACAATGTATCTACAATGTATGTAACATGTAGCCAGTGAATGGCCACTAAATGGCTGAGAACTGAAATTATGAAAGACCTTCAGGATTGCCAATTTAAATGTGTCATGGAAAGCATAGACAACACCATTACAACATTCTATGCTGCCTTGACAACACGTTGACAACAGCCCGTGCTGCCTTGGCAACATGATGACAACATCCTGTGCTGCCTTGACAACCCAATGACAACACCCTGTGCTCACTCTGCAGGTGTCCTTGTCGGTGTCACGATGTGGAGACTGTGCGCCCTCCTGGCCGTCCTGCTCGCAGGACCTCTCCACCAGAGCCATGCACAGGAAGGTGAGTTTAACGTGTTGCTGTTAATCTCCAAAACAGTGACCACTGCCCCTCCCTCCAGGTCATCACTCTGCCAGTAATGCATTTCCCTCCAGTTTCCAGCAATGCTCACAGCTGGCCTGAGCAACCTGGTGATCTCATTGCTGCTGAAAAGCTGCATCCAGATCTATGTCCTTGCCAGGTGCTGTTAAGATCTGCGTGATCTCAGCAAACACCTCAAAATACTGACGTTCTCATTAGCTGATTCAAATCCACTATTGGACCCATGGTTATTCATCGTCCAGCAATGAGCATTGTTACAAATTTGGACCTATTTCGTCTCTCGACTTTGGGTTTAACTTTGGGTCCATGGAAAACCATGGAGTACCAAATCCAGTGGAATAGCTTTTCCTACAAATACAAGTAGATTGTAGGTAACAATACAATACAAAATAATGTATCTCCTTAGCAAATCTTCGCAGCAGTTTTAGTGCAATCCAATGAAAGCTTATGGTTTCACTCACACCACTGGACTTTGTACTGGGTACTCTGATCATCTCAACCCAACGGGGCCTTTCCTCAAAACCACAGGGGTTTTCTCTTTGGAAGATTGCACACAAGGCCTACCAGCCGACATATACTTTCTAGTGGATTCGTCCTGGAGCATGGGAGAGCAGAACTTTGAACATGTCAAGCTCTTCCTGCTGGGGGTGATCAAAGCGCTGGGCGAGGGGGCGGGGGACGTCTTTCGCTACGCCCTGGTGCAGTACAGCGGCACGCCCCGCACCCAGTTCAAGCTCAACACCTACGCAGCGGCGCCGGGCGGCGCGCTGGCTCACGTGAAAGCCATGCGCTACCGCGGCGGGGGCACCCGCACGGGCCTGGGCCTGGACTTCTTGTTCCGCGCCCACATGAACGCGGCGTCGGGCAGCCGCGCCGGCGAGGGCGTGGCCCAGCTGGTGGTGGTGCTGACGGACGGCCTCTCGCAGGACGACGTCGGCGAGCCGGCGCGGGTGCTGCATCTGGCGGGCGTGGAGGTGTTTGCGGTGGGCGTGCAGCACGCCGCAGACTGGGAGCTGAGCGAGATGGCCAGCGGGCCCCGTGACTCTCACGTGTTGAGTGTAGACTCTTTCGGGGCCTTGAGGGACATAACGCAGGACTTGGTAGTGGGGCTCTGCGGTGCGGTGAGCCAGGCTCTGGGCGCCCCTGTGGGCATGGAGGCCCGGGATGTGGCCGCAGGTGGGACAGGTAATGCCAAACGGGTCGGGCCGGCACTACCATACTAATGTTCCCACGTCACCGGACAAGAGGCTGCTGCACATCTGGCCTCCGTGGGAATCTAGTATTAACACAATGAAGGGTGTTTTAACCACTATAACCCAGCAAGATTAACATCACTTGTTTTTGTTTGTTTGTTTGTTTTCACCACATTTGATATGCTCATAACACAATTCACAAGACAATCATGCATGTGTATAGACATTCAGTTGAGCGGATTGGTTGTGAATAGCCATGTTAAAACACAGTAATGCTTCAGCGTGGAGTGGGATCTGGGTTGTGGATGTGCTCGCTAAGCGCTTTCCATACACACACACACACACACACACACCCCACTACTGTGTAATTAACACACAGTGACTAGTCTCACCCCTCTTTGATATGATCCCTCCATCACGCCATTACTTCTGAAAGCATATATACACACATTTTAGGAAATATATGAACAAGTGAACACAAAAGGAAGTGTGGCCTGCAAATAATAATAATAATAATAATAATAATAATAATAATAATAATAATAATAATCCTATTTAAAAGTTACTGAGCATTTAACAATGGCTAACCTTCCACCACTGCTTGTATGTCCTGTGTTTTTGTCTTTGTCTTTCCCATTGTCAGTGTGTCAATCACGATAAAATATGTGATCTATACTACACCTGAAACAGTGATGAACTTGTATGGATCCATCCTTGACCTGCTTAAGTTATCCTTATCCTGTTCACTTTGTTGCACATTATTCTACATTATTGTAGTTATACATTGTGTTCATTCTTGTAGTTTAGAGCACAAGGCTATTGAGTAACAAGTGAACAAATAAATGTTGCCTTTAGTCATATTAAGGGCAACATGGGAACTCTGAAGCAACAAGGATGGACCACAGGGTCATAACTGGTCACTTTATCTGAGGTCTGTAACATGAGTCTGCATGGTGTGGCTGAATTCAGTGGAGTAAATATTCGCGACAGGCACTTCAGCACCTGTCATGAATATTGATATATAATAATATGAACTTTGTGGACAAATCATTATCATTATTGTAAAAAAATAACAGGGATTTTTTTGATCAATCAAACAATCAATCCATTCAGGATAAAAGGTAGTGCTCTCATGAAAGAATAATGGAAATACTCATTTTGTTAACAATTATTATTTACATAACTACTACACATATTTGTTAATTGATGACTACACACATAATTATCAACAATTCAGTTGTGTTGATGAGCTACAATTACAGGGAATTATCTTGGGAATTATCTTATCTTGGTTAAGAAAACACATAAACATGACCATTTATAAATTGCTCCTTGGTTCAGCCTACATGCAGTATGATTTGTTTTGCGTGTGTATTTTTTACAGTTGAATGTTACTTGACACATGCAATAATGTGCTAGCATGCGTAGCATTTTTTGTCCCTCACTGTTTTAACACTTTCACTTTGTTGCACTTTGTTCTGTTTTGTCTCTCTCTCTCCCCCACTTCCTAAAGCACAAGAGTCAGCCGACCTTGTGCTGTTAATTGACGGATCAGAGAACGTTGGAGCAGCAAACTTCCCCCGCGTGCGTGATTTGGCTTTGAGAATCATTGAGGGCCTCGATGTGGGCAGGGACACTATTCGAGTTGCTGTGGCCCTGTACAGTGCCGACCCAGAGATTCAGTTCTATTTAAATAGTTATGACAGCAAGGCGGCGGTCCTGGACGCCGTGAAGGGCCTCTCCTTCACGGGGGGCGAAGAAGCCAACCTGGGTGCAGCCTTGGAGACGGTGTCCCAGAGCCTCTTGAGCCAGGCATCCGGGGGCAGGGCGGAAGAGGGCGTGCCCCAGGCTGTGGTGGTCATCAGCGCCGGCCCATCCATGGATGACATTAGCGCGGGCGACAGGGCCCTTAGGACGGCAAATGTTGTGACCTTTGGCATTGCGGTCGGTGGCGCCTCCTCTGCTGATCTCGAGCCAATAGCCACTGACAAAAGCTTTGTGCTAGCAGCCCCTGATTTCAGAACGGCGGCAAGCATAGGTGACCAGCTGCGGCCATACATTGTTGGGGTCGCCCAGCGTACCATTGTGATTCAGAATGAGTTCACTGAAGGTATGTTTCTTCACTGCATGGAGGGTGGGGCAGCGTGTGTTGGTGATGCTGACTCAAAGCAATAGCTTTTAAGGTCTTCATTATTGTACTATTTTCTTGAGCAAGGTAAGAATTCCATGTGCATATTCAACCTAAAGAAAAGTATATGTATTAACATTATCACAACTAGACTATAACACATACTGTGCGTATGACTTGCTGACAACACACAAAAATAATAACAAATAACTTATGTTATATTTAACACATTTACTTTGCGTTAATTTCAAAATCCCATATTTATCTTTTTTTTATCATTATGATTGTCTTAACGTCATTCAACATTTCCAAACATACATTTATGAATAAAATGTCCTCTATGCAAATCTGATACATTTCAGTAAAAAAATCGAACAAATATAATATCTTTAAAATGGCCCTCATAATGTTTCTTTTTTTGCTTTCTTCTCTTTCAGCCATTGCAGTAAGCAGAAGGGACATTATTTTCCTCTTGGACAGCACAATGGGTGCCACCGTCGTCAGCTCCATGCGTGAGTTCATCAAGCGCTTCATTGACACACTCCCAATCGGACCAGAAGATGTGCAGATCGGTGTGGCCCAGTTCAGCAACGTTGGCCGACTTGAGATAGATCTCAACAGCTATAGCTCCCGCGAGGATCTCTCTGCAGCGCTGGGCAGAATCAAGCCGAGACCGGGCCAGTCGGTGAACATCGGAGCCGCCCTGGACTTTGTGAGGACCAACATGTTTCGAGCTGACAAGGGCAGTCGCATTTCACAGGGGGTGCCACAGCTTCTGCTGGTAATGACCAGCAAGAAATCCAGCGACAGTGTGGATGCCCCTGCCCAGGCCCTTCAGCAAATGGGTGTTCTGACCATGGCTGCAGGATCCAAGACTGCTGATGAGGCTGAGCTGAAGCGGGTAGCTTTCGATGACACACTGGTGTTCATGATGAAGGACTTCCGTTTTCTTCTCCGCAACCCCAAGCAGATCATCTCTCCCCTATCCACTCTCAGTGGGATTATGGTGACAGAGGAACCTGGTAATACTTACTACTTAAGTTATACTTAAAAATATATTTACGCATTTAGACATATCTAAGATAACTCGATTATTAGATAGCTTTGTTTCATAAAACAAATACTAGAATAACACATTAAGTGGTAACACCTGAAGTGGTTTCTATGAAGCTAGTTCATTTTGGAATTTGGGGGATTTTAGCACCTGTTTGTTGACTGGATTCTTGGCTGGAAACATCTATGATATCACATAGGTGGTAATGTGTTTTTCCCCTCTGCTCTTCCTCAGAATTGGAGATAACCACTGTCCAGACAACTAAAATAGTGAGAGACATTGTTTTCCTAGTGGATGGCTCCAGCTATGTCGGGAACCAAAACCTCCCCTACGTGCGTCAGTTCATCACCGATGTGATCAACAAGCTGGAAGTGCGGCCGGACCGGGTCCAGATTGGCCTCATGCAGTTCTCTGAACGTCCCAAAATTGAATTCTACCTGAACACCTACCAAAGCAACCAGGAGGTTCTGAACAGTATCTCTCAAATGAGGGTGACTGGGGGATCAGTTTTAAACACAGGAGCCGCCATGAGTTATGCTTTGTCCAACATGTTCCGGTCAGCTACTGGATCCAGGAGGAAACAGAACGTCCCACAGGCATTAGTTCTGATCACAGGTGGACCTGCCCAGGATGAGGTCAAAAAGGTTGCAGATAGCGTGGCTCTGGCTGGGGTTTTGACCTACACAGTCAGTACTGGACAGGCAGATCCACAGTTACTCCAATCAGTTGCCTTCGTTCCAGAACTGGCCTTCCATACTGAATACTTTGCTGACGTGCCACAGCTTGTTGAACAGATCATGCAGCCATTGATAACGGTGGTTGGTGACACTGATGTGACTGAATATGTAGAACCTGGTGAGCTCTCTTTTACTTGTGACTTGAACATATATTATTCAGATATTCAATGTTTTAATGTTATAAAAATAACTATATTCCAAATATTGTATTTGTTCAATATTTTGTGTGAGGGTAAATTATTTCTTATTCTTTTTTTCTTTGTTTTATGTAGTTATTACGGGAGCTGAGAGGGATGTGGCTTTCCTCATTGATGGCTCAGACAATGTTCGAGCAGATTTCCCCTACATCCAGGATTTTATCCTAAAAGTCATCCAGCCACTTGATATTGGAAGTGATAGAGTGCGTATTTCAGTGGTCCAGCATAGTGAGACGCCAACATCTGTGTTTTACCTTAACACCTACCAAACCAAAGACGAGGTGATAAGAGCTGTTAATGACATGAGACTCGCTGGTGGGCGTAGTCTGAACACAGGATCTGCCCTGAAATTCATGAAGGAGACCATCTTGTCTGAAAGTAATGGCAGCAGGGCACCACAAAATGTCCCACAATTTCTGATTGTCTTGACCGGAGGCAGATCCAGGGATAACGTGAAAGAATCTGCCGTTGCACTGAAGACCGGGGGAGTGGTGCCATTTGGTGTGGGTGTCAAGGATGCAGACCCAAGGCAGATCGAGGAGATCTCACACAACCCTTCCTTTGCCTTCAAAGTGAAAGAATTCAGTGAACTGGGCTCTGTCCCACAAAAGCTCAATGACTATGTGAGTCTTCCCAAAGAGCAGCTTCAAATTGTCCTTGATCAAGGTAAGCAAAAACTTTCACTGGTCTTTCCCATTTTCCTTTTACAAATGTGACATAAAATGTGATGATATACAGTAGGCGCTCTAAGAACTGTACCTTAAAATTCCCTTTATGTGTTGTGTCTTAGTACATGGGGATGCTGTAAAAAGTGATATTGTGTTCCTACTGGATGGCACTGATGGTACAAAAGTTGGATTTCAAGAACTACAGCATTTTGTAAAGAGTATAGTGGAGAGGCTCCCTGTGGATGAGAACAAAGTAAGGGTATCTGTTGTGCAGTATGCCGATACACCTGAAGTCAATTTCTATCTGAGTTCTCACAGAACCAAGGATGATGTCATAAATGCCATAGATCTTTTAACACACAAGGGTGGAACAATCTTGAATACTGGGGCAGCTCTAAAGTTTGTCAGGCACAATATCTTCACAGCCTC
Source organism: Urophycis tenuis (assembly GCA_036785325.1). Classification (NCBI taxonomy): domain Eukaryota; kingdom Metazoa; phylum Chordata; class Actinopteri; order Gadiformes; family Phycidae; genus Urophycis; species Urophycis tenuis. Next base: position 794,119 of record JAXIVH010000048.1, on the reverse strand, counting down.
GACAGGAAGTAGAACGCTTGAGGGCGTGCCCCAGGTGCTAGTTCTTCTAACTAGTAAACAATCCAGAGATGATGTAAATGGTCCCGCCGTGGCTCTAAAAGATCGGGAAATCTTAATACTTTGTGTTGGAGTGGGAGATGCCAGTCTCCCCGAGTTGGAAACAATTGCATTCCAACCAGATTTTGCATACAAAGTGAATGACTTCTCTGAGTTACCCTTACTTCAACCACAGCTTGTGGGTAAATTACATGTGTCAAAAATCACAAAGGAATACCCAGGAATGCCAAGCTTAATAGGTAAGAAATGTAACATTGTATAGTCTATACATACTGTATGTAAAAAAATGCCTTAACAGGACTTCAATGTTCTGTCCATTTTATGTTGTTGTATAAACCTTTCTTTCTCTTATGCATCCTTTCAACTTTCCTAAGTGTCTTTTTTATTGCAAGGTTTTTATACCACTTTTTCCGGACTTTGCATTTGTTATTTTCAGCTGATAGTGGTTCACCATTTTTTTGACAAATCTTTTCGTCAAAAAGATAGTACCTTGACAGATCTGCTTTAACAAACATTTTAAAGCAGGTCAAATCCATAAATTGACACAATTTATCAATGCTTTTCATCGTACTTGTCCTTCATGCTGCTAAAACAGCATGCATTTACTTCTACAACTTTGGATTTTTGGCAGTTTCTCTCTTTGTCACACGTTTGTACTCATATATACAGACCATATCAAATCTTGAACACCAGGTCCTTGTATTCCATGTGTTTCTAGTTGATACAGCAGGGGACAAAAGAGACATAGTGTTCCTCCTTGACAGTTCTGAAGACTCCAGAAATGGATTGCCGGCCATTCGAGAGTTCATCAGAAGAATGGCAGAAGGACTAGACTTCGATGGGGAAAACATTCACATGGCTGTTGTTCAGTATAGTGGTGACACCAGAGTATATTTCAATTTTCTAACACATAAGTCCAAAAGAGCTATAATTCATGCTGTAAGAAGTCTTCGCCATAAAGGGGGTATACCTCGCAACACTGGTACAGCAATTCAGTTTGTTCAGGATAACGTTTTCACTGCTTCTTCTGGAAGTAGACGTTTGGAGGGGGTCCCTCAGATCCTGTTTTTACTTACTGGAGGCCAGTCCAATGATGATGTCAAAGTTGCTGCAAACAGGCTGAAGAACCTTGGAGTTCTCTCTTTTGCCATTGGACTGAAAAACACAAAAGTTGAAGACCTTCAGGAAATTGCCTACTCCTCAAAATTTATTTTTAACTTACCAGTCTTTGGTGAACTCTTGTCCATTCAGCCAGAGATCCTTGCTTTTGTCCAGTCAAAAATGGGAATTGAACCGCCTACTATTGTAGGTAAGAAGTTTCATTGATTCTATGCTGTGAATCAATGTGATCTCATGTGATGCCAGCTGTATGTGTTGATAGTGTTCTCTTGTTGAATTCCAATGAAATTATCATATTTGGATGACATTGGATACATTACTTTTGCTTTACCCAAACAGCCTCATTCGGTTTCCGTTCTGCATCATTGAAACTGCCTGCTTGACCTTATGGAGCATGTTTGTTCCCACTCATAGGTTTAGCTCTTTCTTGAGCCAATGATAATCACATCATTGACTGGATTTTTTTTGAAACAGATTGTTTGGTTTCATATAATTCCTGTATATCTTTCCTTTTCCCTTCATAGACAGTTAATGCACTTCCTTAACACAGTTCCAATGTGGTAGTGAATGTGAATGTGGAATCTTCAGAGCCAACTGCCCTTAAATGTTTATTCATGCATTTTCAAGACTATATTTCCAATATTCGCATGAATTGTTTGCTAGACTCTGCAGATGTTTGATGTGCATGACATTTTTAGAACTGCAATGACAAATTATTTTTTTTGTTGTGGTTGAAATAACATTAATATATCCCAAGTGTGTTATTTGTTTTAAAAAATGACTTCCCATCTTTCCTAGTTGACTTAAATGCAAGGCAAAAGGACATCGTGTTCCTATTGGATGGGTCAGACAACACTAGAGGTGACTTTCCTGAAATGCGCAGCTTTGTCCAAAAAGTGGTAGAGGCATTGGATGTTAAACAGAACACAGATCGTGTTTCTGTGGTCCAATACAGCAACGATCCACAGACCCATTTTATTCTCAACACATATACAGAAAAACAGGATGTTATTGCAGCCATCGGGCATATAGAGCATAAAGGAGGCATGCCCCTGAATACTGGGGCAGCCCTTGACTATGTGAGAAGACATGTCTTCATTGAGTCCACTGGAAGTCGACGCCATGAAGGTGTCCCCCAGATTCTGATTGTTATGAGTGGGGGAAGATCTCAAGATGAGGTTGCAAGTTCTGCCAAAGTGTTGAAACAGGAACAGGTCATTCTGTTCAGTATAGGCTCAAGGAATTCAGATTTACTAGAGCTACAAATGATAGCACATACTCCTTCCTATGCTTTAACTGTGCCTCTCTTTAATGACCTGCTGAGCCTCCATCAACAACTTGTGTCATTAGTGAAGAGAGTGCCTCGTCAACCAAAATCTATACCACAGAGTGAATTAGGTAAGAGGACATTTATTTGCTGTCTTTCGCCCACTTTTCCATCCAATGTGTTACGTGCAAGATTGTTTCATAGTGTGCAACCTAACTAAGCAAATATTCCTTCTATGAAATAGTATTCACAGACAAACGGGAATCCATCCAACGGGATGTTGTGTTTTTACTGGATGGCTCGGATGACGTTCGGAATGCATTTGAGGCAATGCGTAGTTTTGTTCAGAGAATGGTGGGAAAATTCAATGTAGATGAAAACAGAGATCGCATAGCATTGGTTCAGTACAGCGAACACCCAGCTGTTGAATTTTATCTGAACACTTATAAAACACAACAGGAGGCTGCCTATGCTATACAATCTATGGGGCATCAAGGAGGAAGTCTACTCAACACAGGAGCAGCGCTTCAGTATGTGAAAGACAATGTATTCACAGTTTCGTCTGGAAGCAGGCACCAACAAGGCATCCCTCAGATATTGATTCTGGTGACTGGAGGCCAGTCCAGTGATGATGTTAGAAGTGCTGTTGCAAACCTGAATGAAATGGATGTGGCATTGTATGCATTGGGAGTGATGCATGCTGATGCCACTGAGCTTTCACATTTCACATCAAGCAGTTCACATGAACGCAGTCATGTATATTTTGCAGCAGATTTAACTGACCTTGCAATCATGGATGCACGTATATTTTCTGTCATTGATATGGATAAAGTAACAACTAATGTACCAGCTCTATATGGTAAGTCCAATCACATCTTGCACTTGATTTATTGATAAAACACAGCTCTTAATACTGCTCTTAATAATAATATGTTTGTGTGATAACCTTTGTTACAACAGATAACAGCAAGAGAGACATTGTATTTTTAGTTGATGGCTCTGATGATTCCCGGAGAAAATTCATAGAGATCAAGGACTTTCTGCAGGGACTTGTGGCAACCCTGAATTTGGAGGAAAATAAAGACCGTGTAGCTGTGGTCCAATACAGTGACACAGCGAAAACTAATTTCAATTTTAACACACACTCAACAAAAAGTGAGATTATCACTGCAATAACAGGTTTAAGTCACAAAGGAGGTTATCCACACAACCTGGGAGCAGCTCTCCAACATGTGGAGGACAACGTCTTTACACCTGGCTTTGGAAGTAGACGTCTTGAGGGAGTTTCACAAATACTAATATTTCTGACCAGTGGGAGATCTGGAGATGACATTAGAGTCCCCCTCAAACAACTCAAAGAAATGGGAGTTATTTTGATTGGGGTTGGAACAAGTGATGCAGACACCCTGGAACTACAAACAATGTCTCACAAACCTAGCTATGCTCTCAAAATCAATGACTATGGCGAGCTTTTGACCATCCATCGTGACATTTTGTCATTGGTTGGTGAGGTGTCGGTCAAAACAGAGCACACTGATCCCATCAAGAGTTTTGGTAAGGTAGTCCTTCTCTTGCTTCCCGTGCTTAAAACATTAATGTGTTAATCCTTACATATACTTTCAATCATTTATTCAGTGTTCTTTTTCATGTTATTATTTCTTTATTCACATTTCTAATATACCATATATATAATTAGACTTTCATAATTTTACTTTTGGTGTATTTCTTTGCAGATTCAGAGAAATCGGATGTAGTGTTTCTGATTGATGGCTCATACGATGCTAGAAATGGATTTGAGGGAATTCGTGGCTTGGTGGAAAAAATTGTTGAGGACATGAAAGTGGAGGCAAGCCATGACCGTGTTGCTTTGGTTCAATATAGCCGTGAGGCCACGGCCAATTTTTATTTGAATTCCTACTCTATCAAAAAGGATGTGCTGAATTCCATAAGAACTATCAGGCACAAGTTGGGAAGACCCCTCAACACTGGCAAGGCCCTGGAGTTTGTCCGGGATAATGTGTTTTCTGCTTCAGTTGGGGGCAGAGGTGCTGAGAGTGTTCCTCAATATCTGTTTGTGTTTACTGGTGGAAGATCGGGGGATGATGTGAGAGGGCCAGCACAGTCACTCAGAGACAGTGGAATTAAGACCATCAGTGTTGGAACAACGAATGCTGATACATTGGAACTGCAAACCATCTCTTTCAACCCATCACATTCTTTTTCCGTAATGGATTTCAACAAGTTATATACCATAGACACTTTTGTGAAAGCTATAATGAGTGGTTCCCAGGACAGAACAGAAATCCCAACATTTATTGGTAAGAAGCAGATATAAACAGACTCTACAACTATCAACTATCTTAATAAATGCATTTCAAACTGATGATTGTCAGATAGTACCTGATGCATAATTTGAACCACTTGTATTATATTTTTGATTTTTGTTTTTTATCCATTGCAGATAATTACGATGTTGCTAATGTAGAACAACTAAAGGCTGATATTGTCTTTCTCCTTGATGGATCTGATGATATGCAACAACGTGCCAAAGGAATTCAATCTTTTCTCAAGGAATTTGTTGAACAAATAGACATTGGGCCAAACAAGGCACAGGTTGCCATGATTCAATACAGCGATGAATCCACTCCAGCCTTTTATCTAAATACATATTCATTAAAAAAGGACATCTTAAACTATGTAAACAATTTGAAATTAAAAGGAGGCAAACATGTGAAGACAGGAGAAGCCCTTAATTATGTCACAAGGAATGTATTTACATCATCTGCTGGAGGCAGAGCTCTGATGGGCGTTCCTCAGATACTGATTCTACTAAGTGGCAGAAAGTCACAAGACAATGTACAGGTTCCATTGGAAAGCTTGAAAAATGCTGGAGTGGTACTTTTCAGTGTTGGAGTGGGAAATGCAGATTGGTTGGAGATGCAGACTTTAGCACACAATCCCAGAGACGCTTATCTGATCAGAGAGACTTCAGACTTTTCTGTTGTACGGCAAAAGTTATTATCTCAAGTTGCATCTCACAAAGGTTTAACCATCCCAAGTGTAGGTGAGTGAAATAAAACACATTGTTTGTTGACTTTTCAAAGCTGAGAAAATTCATTTTATTTTATAATTTCAACTGTGAGAAAAAAAGTAAACTGTGAGAAAAAACTCATTTTGGAACTTGTTTCTTAGTTTCAGGTCCAAGCATGAACAGGGATATCGTTTTCCTTCTTGATGGATCTGATGATGCGAAGGATAGATTTACAGCTATGCGCGACTTTGTGATCAAATTCGTTGGAGGCCTTGACCTGAACCAAGGGAAGGATCGGGTTGCTGTTGTACAGTATAGTAACAACGCAGAAGTTATCTTCAACCTGAATACTTACCAAAATAAAGAGGAAGTCATGACATATATCACAAACCTAAAGCAGAAAGGCGGAAATACTCAATACATTGGAACTGCTCTGCAGTTTGTGAAAAACAATATATTTGTTTCAAAAGCTGGAAGCCGACAACATGAGGGAGCAAAACAAATACTGATCCTACTTTCTAGTGGTAGATCCAGAGACTCCCCTAGAGGACCAGCAGGTGCTCTTAAGACTGCTGGTGTCATTACATTTGCAATAGGTTCAAGAATGACAAATGTGATTGAAATGCAGGGAATTTCTTCAGATCCAAGTTATGCTTTCTTAGTCTCTGACTTTGCGAATCTTGACAGCATTCAGCAGACCTTGGTGTCTCACATCAGCAGAATCAGTAGGCAAAAGGAAATTGCATCTGGTAAGATATTATCTTGTGTGTTCTATTATCACCAAACAAGTATATTAATGTATAAACAAATCATGTACATAACAAAACAAAGACAGGATATTGTATTCCTTTGAACTAAAACTCAATTCCGAATCAAGTCAGTTTTTTTCGATGACATTAGATTAGATTAAACTTTATTGTCATTGTGCATGACAATGAAATGTAGTGTGATGGATTTAAGGAAAAACTAAATATTTGATTTGAGTAGCTTCTATTTGCGATTACCACCAAAGTGAAAATGCAAATCCTTATCCTATTATTTGTCTGTTATTGATATTTTCTAGTTGAGCACAGCCTGCCCAAAAGGGATGTTGTGTTCTTACTGGATGGATCTGATGGCACTCAACCTGGATTCCCAGCAATGCGTGACTTTGTGCAGAAGGTTGTGGAGACGCTCAATGTGGATGACAACAGAGATCGTGTCGCAGTTGTTCAGTACAGCAGAGATCCAGCTGTCCAATTCTATCTGAACACATACAAAACACAGGGCGAGGTTGTTGGTACTGTCAGGGGATTAAGGCACAAGGGCGGAAGACCACTTAACACCGGAGCAGCGCTCCAATACTTGCGGGACAATGTCTTCACTGCCTCGGCCGGAAGTAGGCGCCTGGAAGGAGTTCCACAGATGCTCATAGTCCTAAGCGGCGGAAGGTCCTTTGACAGTGTCGATGCAGCAGCCGCTGCTCTGAAGGAGCTGGGGGTCTTGACCTTTGCCATTGGGACCAGAAGCTCTGATACCAGAGAACTGCAAAAGATCTCCCATGGTCCCAAACATGCGCTGTCTGTGTCTGATTTTAATGACCTTCCCAGTGTCCAACAGCAACTCCAGTCCTCACTGGAATCAGTGGTCATTGAAGTAACTGAAGAAACTCCCACACTTTTAGGTATGCTCCCAAGTGTGGCCGTTTGTACTTGTGAAAGTTAAAATGATGTGTTTCTGGAATAACCTGAAGTTATTTGAGACATGTCAGCTAAGCCTACATGCTCAAAGGGCAAAGGTTGCATGCTTAATGACGGTTAGTAGCTAGACAGAGGCATTTGCAGTAGTTCACTATTAATGTTTGGTCCGAAGACAAAAGTCCCATGCTCATTGATGTTTTGTCTTTCTACATTTGCTCAGTTGACCATGACGTGGCCGGAAAGGATGTAGTATTCCTTCTGGATGGCTCTGATAACACAAGAAATGGATTCGCTGCCATGCGTGATTTTGTTCAGAGAGTGGTGCAGGAGCTTAATGTGGGAGAAAACAACGACCGCGTGTCTGTGGTCCAGTACAGCAGAGATGCAGAGGCCCATTTCTACCTGAACACATACACCACAAAGGAAGATATTCTGGGCACGGTCAGAGGACTGAGGCACAGAGGTGGCAGACCCCTCAAGACCGGGGCAGCCCTCCAGTATGTCCGAGACAATGTGTTTACGGCGGCCTCTGGAAGCAGGCGCCAAGAGGGCATCCCTCAGCTACTGATTGTGCTGAGTGGAGGGCGATCTAGTGACAACGTAGATACACCCGCGTCTGCCCTGAAGGATAACGGGGTCTTAATTCTAGGCATCGGCACTAGAAATTCGAGTGCAGAGGTTCAAAGAATGGCCTCTGATCCCAGTTTTGCCCAGTCTGTGTCTGACTTCTCTGACCTCGCTAACGTGCAGCAGCCATTCGCCTCCTCTCTCAGCCATGTAGTAGTTGGGGTGAAACCCATGACCCCAACAGTGAGAGGTAAGAACGTGTTTGCTTAAATCCACCCCAAACATGTCCTACCATTTGTGCAACGCTATGTTCCTGCTAGTATTATCAACACAAAGGCAAACGCTTGCGTGCCAGTTTCAAATTCAGCATCTATGTTCTGTCTTTCACATTCTCCCAGTTGACCAAAGAACTCCAAAAAGGGATGTGGTATTCCTTCTGGACGGCTCTGATGACACAAGGAATGGATTCTCTGCCATGCGTGACTTTGTTCAAAGACTGGTGGAGAAACTTAACGTGGGAGAAAACAACGACCGTGTGTCCGTTGCCCAGTACAGCAGAGATGCAGAGGCCAATTTCTATTTGAACACATACACCACAAAGGAAGATGTTCTTGACACAGTCAGAGGGCTGAGGCACAAAGGAGGCAGTCCCCTCAATACCGGGGCAGCCCTCCAGTATGTCAGAGACAATGTGTTTACAGCCTCTTCCGGCAGCAGGCGTCCAGAAGGGGTTCCACAATTGTTGATCCTTGTAAATGGCGGAAGGTCTTATGACAGTGTAGACACACCAGCATCTGCTCTCAAACAGCTGGGCGTGACTGTCCTTGGAATTGGAACAAGGAGCTCGGACCGGGGAGAACTGCAAAAGATCTCCACTGAGCCAAATTATGCTTTGTCAGTGTCTGACTTCAGCGACCTCCCCAACATACAAGAGCAGCTGTCCTCTATCATCAGCACAGTGAAACTGAGGGCCACACCAATGACGCCAACTGTAATCGGTGAGCTACTGATGGTCTCCAAGAGGCCTTTAGAACATTCAAGTGTGCCTTTTAAGAGACCAGCTGCACATGGTGGTAGCTACAATAAATTGTTCCTAAGTTTTTAGCGGTAGAAAAATTGTGTTAAGCTAACGTTCAAAATTGATCATTATAGGGTTGAAGGCAGTCACCTCTATATTTAAAAAAAAAATGCTATAAGTGAGTCCATTGACATAGATTGGAAGAGCTTCTGTTTGTGCTTTTCCCATCACATGTGCAAATGCAGCCCCCCTAATCTTTGTCTGTTATTGATATTTTCTAGTTGAGCACAGCCTGCCCAAAAGGGATGTTGTGTTCTTACTGGATGGATCTGATGGCACTCAACCTGGATTCCCAGCAATGCGTGACTTTGTGCAGAAGGTTGTGGAGACGCTCAATGTGGATGACAACAGAGATCGTGTCGCAGTTGTTCAGTACAGCAGAGATCCAGCTGTCCAATTCTATCTGAACACATACAAAACACAGGGCGAGGTTGTTGGTACTGTCAGGGGATTAAGGCACAAGGGCGGAAGACCACTTAACACCGGAGCAGCGCTCCAATACTTGCGGGACAATGTCTTCACTGCCTCGGCCGGAAGTAGGCGCCTGGAAGGAGTTCCACAGATGCTCATAGTCCTAAGTGGCGGAAGGTCCTTTGACAGTGTCGATGCAGCAGCCGCTGCTCTGAAGGAGCTCGGGGTCTTGACCTTTGCCATTGGGACCAGAAGCTCTGATACCAGAGAACTGCAAAAGATCTCCCATGGTCCCAAACATGCGCTGTCTGTGTCTGATTTTGATGACCTTCCCAGTGTCCAACAGCAACTCCAGTCCTCACTGGAATCAGTGGTCATTGAAGTAACTGAAGAAACTCCCACACTTTTAGGTATGCTCCCAAGTGTGGCCGTTTGTACTTGTGAAAGTTAAAATTATGTGTTTCTGGAATAACCTGAAGTTATTTGAGACATGTCAGCTAAACCTACATGCTCAAAGGGCAAAGGTTGCATGCTTAATGACAGGTAGTAGCTAGACGGAAGCATTTGCAGTAGTTCACTATTAATGTTTGGTCCGAAGACAAAAGTCCCATGCTCATTGATGTTTTGTCTTTCTACATTTGCTCAGTTGACCATGACGTGGCCGGAAAGGATGTAGTATTCCTTCTGGATGGCTCTGATAACACAAGAAATGGATTCGCTGCCATGCGTGATTTTGTTCAGAGAGTGGTGCAGGAGCTTAATTTGGGAGAAAACAACGACCGCGTGTCTGTGGTCCAGTACAGCAGAGATGCAGAGGCCCATTTCTACCTGAACACATACACCACAAAGGAAGATATTCTGGGCACGGTCAGAGGACTGAGGCACAGAGGTGGCAGACCCCTCAAGACCGGGGCAGCCCTCCAGTATGTCCGAGACAATGTGTTTACGGCGGCCTCTGGAAGCAGGCGCCAAGAGGGCATCCCTCAGCTACTGATTGTGCTGAGTGGAGGGCGATCTAGTGACAACGTAGATACACCCGCGTCTGCCCTGAAGGATAACGGGGTCTTAATTCTAGGCATCGGCACTAGAAATTCGAGTGCAGAGGTTCAAAGAATGGCCTCTGATCCCAGTTTTGCCCAGTCTGTGTCTGACTTCTCTGACCTCGCTAACGTGCAGGATCCATTCGCCTCCTCTCTCAGCCATGTAGTAGTTGGGGTGAAACCCATGACCCCAACAGTGAGAGGTAAGAACGTGTTTGCATAAATCCACCCCAAACATGTCCTGCCATTTGTGCAACGCTATGTTCCTGCTAGTATTATCAACACAAAGGCAAACGCTTGCGTGCCAGTTTCAAATTCAGCATCTATGTTCTGTCTTTCACATTCTCCCAGTTGACCAAAGAACTCCAAAAAGGGATGTGGTATTCCTTCTGGACGGCTCTGATGACACAAGGAATGGATTCTCTGCCATGCGTGACTTTGTTCAAAGACTGGTGGAGAAACTTAACGTGGGAGAAAACAACGACCGTGTGTCCGTTGCCCAGTACAGCAGAGATGCAGAGGCCAATTTCTATTTGAACACATACACCACAAAGGAAGATGTTCTTGACACAGTCAGAGGGCTGAGGCACAAAGGAGGCAGACCCCTCAATACCGGGGCAGCCCTCCAGTATGTCAGAGACAATGTGTTTACAGCCTCTTCCGGCAGCAGGCGTCCAGAAGGGGTTCCACAATTGTTGATCCTTGTCAATGGCGGAAGGTCTTATGACAGTGTAGACACACCAGCATCTGCTCTCAAACAGCTGGGCGTGACTGTCCTTGGAATTGGAACAAGGAACTCGGACCGGGGAGAACTGCAAAAGATCTCCACTGAGCCAAATTATGCTTTGTCAGTGTCTGACTTCAGCGACCTCCCCAACATACAAGAGCAGCTGTCCTCTATCATCAGCACAGTGAAACTGAGGGCCACACCAATGACGCCAACTGTAATCGGTGAGCTACTGATGGTCTCCAAGAGGCCTTTAGAACATTCAAGTGTGCCTTTTAAGAGACCAGCTGCACATGGTGGTAGCTACAATAAATTGTTCCTAAGTTTTTAGCGGTAGAAAAATTGTGTTAAGCTAACGTTCAAAATTGATCATTATAGGGTTGAAGGCAGTCACCTCTATATTTAAAAAAAAAATGCTATAAGTGAGTCCATTGACATAGATTGGAAGAGCTTCTGTTTGTGCTTTTCCCATCACATGTGCAAATGCAGCCCCCCTAATCTTTGTCTGTTATTGATATTTTCTAGTTGAGCACAGCCTGCCCAAAAGGGATGTTGTGTTCTTACTGGATGGATCTGATGGCACTCAACCTGGATTCCCAGCAATGCGTGACTTTGTGCAGAAGGTTGTGGAGACGCTCAATGTGGATGACAACAGAGATCGTGTCGCAGTTGTTCAGTACAGCAGAGATCCAGCTGTCCAATTCTATCTGAACACATACAAAACACAGGGCGAGGTTGTTGGTACTGTCAGGGGATTAAGGCACAAGGGCGGAAGACCACTTAACACCGGAGCAGCGCTCCAATACTTGCGGGACAATGTCTTCACTGCCTCGGCCGGAAGTAGGCGCCTGGAAGGAGTTCCACAGATGCTCATAGTCCTAAGCGGCGGAAGGTCCTTTGACAGTGTCGATGCAGCAGCCGCTGCTCTGAAGGAGCTGGGGGTCTTGACCTTTGCCATTGGGACCAGAAGCTCTGATACCAGAGAACTGCAAAAGATCTCCCATGGTCCCAAACATGCGCTGTCTGTGTCTGATTTTAATGACCTTCCCAGTGTCCAACAGCAACTCCAGTCCTCACTGGAATCAGTGGTCATTGAAGTAACTGAAGAAACTCCCACAGTTTTAGGTATGCTCCCAAGTGTGGCCGTTTGTACTTGTGAAAGTTAAAATGATGTGTTTCTGGAATAACCTGAAGTTATTTGAGACATGTCAGCTAAGCCTACATGCTCAAAGGGCAAAGGTTGCATGCTTAATGACGGTTAGTAGCTAGACAGAGGCATTTGCAGTAGTTCACTATTAATGTTTGGTCCGAAGACAAAAGTCCCATGCTCATTGATGTTTTGTCTTTCTACATTTGCTCAGTTGACCATGACGTGGCCGGAAAGGATGTAGTATTCCTTCTGGATGGCTCTGATAACACAAGAAATGGATTCGCTGCCATGCGTGATTTTGTTCAGAGAGTGGTGCAGGAGCTTAATGTGGGAGAAAACAACGACCGCGTGTCTGTGGTCCAGTACAGCAGAGATGCAGAGGCCCATTTCTACCTGAACACATACACCACAAAGGAAGATATTCTGGGCACGGTCAGAGGACTGAGGCACAGAGGTGGCAGACCCCTCAAGACCGGGGCAGCCCTCCAGTATGTCCGAGACAATGTGTTTACGGCGGCCTCTGGAAGCAGGCGCCAAGAGGGCATCCCTCAGCTACTGATTGTGCTGAGTGGAGGGCGATCTAGTGACAACGTAGATACACCCGCGTCTGCCCTGAAGGATAACGGGGTCTTAATTCTAGGCATCGGCACTAGAAATTCGAGTGCAGAGGTTCAAAGAATGGCCTCTGATCCCAGTTTTGCCCAGTCTGTGTCTGACTTCTCTGACCTCGCTAACGTGCAGGATCCATTCGCCTCCTCTCTCAGCCATGTAGTAGTTGGGGTGAAACCCATGACCCCAACAGTGAGAGGTAAGAACGTGTTTGCATAAATCCACCCCAAACATGTCCTGCCATTTGTGCAACGCTATGTTCCTGCTACTATTATCAACACAAAGGCAAACGCTTGCGTGCCAGTTTCAAATTCAGCATCTATGTTCTGTCTTTCACATTCTCCCAGTTGACCAAAGAACTCCAAAAAGGGATGTGGTATTCCTTCTGGACGGCTCTGATGACACAAGGAATGGATTCTCTGCCATGCGTGACTTTGTTCAAAGACTGGTGGAGAAACTTAACGTGGGAGAAAACAACGACCGTGTGTCCGTTGCCCAGTACAGCAGAGATGCAGAGGCCAATTTCTATTTGAACACATACACCACAAAGGAAGATGTTCTTGACACAGTCAGAGGGCTGAGGCACAAAGGAGGCAGACCCCTCAATACCGGGGCAGCCCTCCAGTATGTCAGAGACAATGTGTTTACAGCCTCTTCCGGCAGCAGGCGTCCAGAAGGGGTTCCACAATTGTTGATCCTTGTAAATGGCGGAAGGTCTTATGACAGTGTAGACACACCAGCATCTGCTCTCAAACAGCTGGGCGTGACTGTCCTTGGAATTGGAACAAGGAACTCGGACCGGGGAGAACTGCAAAAGATCTCCACTGAGCCAAATTATGCTTTGTCAGTGTCTGACTTCAGCGACCTCCCCAACATACAAGAGCAGCTGTCCTCTATCATCAGCACAGTGAAACTGAGGGCCACACCAATGACGCCAACTGTAATCGGTGAGCTACTGATGGTCTCCAAGAGGCCTTTAGAACATTCAAGTGTGCCTTTTAAGAGACCAGCTGCACATGGTGGTAGCTACAATAAATTGTTCCTAAGTTTTTAGCGGTAGAAAAATTGTGTTAAGCTAACGTTCAAAATTGATCATTATAGGGTTGAAGGCAGTCACCTCTATATTTAAAAAAAAAAATGCTATAAGTGAGTCCATTGACATAGATTGGAAGAGCTTCTGTTTGTGCTTTTCCCATCACATGTGCAAATGCAGCCCCCCTAATCTTTGTCTGTTATTGATATTTTCTAGTTGAGCACAGCCTGCCCAAAAGGGATGTTGTGTTCTTACTGGATGGATCTGATGGCACTCAACCTGGATTCCCAGCAATGCGTGACTTTGTGCAGAAGGTTGTGGAGACGCTCAATGTGGATGACCACAGAGATCGTGTCGCAGTTATTCAGTACAGCAGAGATCCAGCTGTCCAATTCTATCTGAACACATACAAAACACAGGGCGAGGTTGTTGGTACTGTCAGGGGATTAAGGCACAAGGGCGGAAGACCACTTAACACCGGAGCAGCGCTCCAATACTTGCGGGACAATGTCTTCACTGCCTCGGCCGGAAGTAGGCGCCTGGAAGGAGTTCCACAGATGCTCATAGTCCTAAGCGGCGGAAGGTCCTTTGACAGTGTTGATGCAGCAGCCGCTGCTCTGAAGGAGCTGGGGGTCTTGACCTTTGCCATTGGGACCAGAAGCTCTGATACCAGAGAACTGCAAAAGATCTCCCATGGTCCCAAACATGCGCTGTCTGTGTCTGATTTTAATGACCTTCCCAGTGTCCAACAGCAACTCCAGTCCTCACTGGAATCAGTGGTCATTGAAGTAACTGAAGAAACTCCCACAGTTTTAGGTATGCTCCCAAGTGTGGCCGTTTGTACTTGTGAAAGTTAAAATGATGTGTTTCTGGAATAACCTGAAGTTATTTGAGACATGTCAGCTAAGCCTACATGCTCAAAGGGCAAAGGTTGCATGCTTAATGACGGTTAGTAGCTAGACAGAGGCATTTGCAGTAGTTCACTATTAATGTTTGGTCCGAAGACAAAAGTCCCATGCTCATTGATGTTTTGTCTTTCTACATTTGCTCAGTTGACCATGACGTGGCCGGAAAGGATGTAGTATTCCTTCTGGATGGCTCTGATAACACAAGAAATGGATTCGCTGCCATGCGTGATTTTGTTCAGAGAGTGGTGCAGGAGCTTAATGTGGGAGAAAACAACGACCGCGTGTCTGTGGTCCAGTACAGCAGAGATGCAGAGGCCCATTTCTACCTGAACACATACACCACAAAGGAAGATATTCTGGGCACGGTCAGAGGACTGAGGCACAGAGGTGGCAGACCCCTCAAGACCGGGGCAGCCCTCCAGTATGTCCGAGACAATGTGTTTACGGCGGCCTCTGGAAGCAGGCGCCAAGAGGGCATCCCTCAGCTACTGATTGTGCTGAGTGGAGGGCGATCTAGTGACAACGTAGATACACCCGCGTCTGCCCTGAAGGATAACGGGGTCTTAATTCTAGGCATCGGCACTAGAAATTCGAGTGCAGAGGTTCAAAGAATGGCCTCTGATCCCAGTTTTGCCCAGTCTGTGTCTGACTTCTCTGACCTCGCTAACGTGCAGGATCCATTCGCCTCCTCTCTCAGCCATGTAGTAGTTGGGGTGAAACCCATGACCCCAACAGTGAGAGGTAAGAACGTGTTTGCATAAATCCACCCCAAACATGTCCTGCCATTTGTGCAACGCTATGTTCCTGCTAGTATTATCAACACAAAGGCAAACGCTTGCGTGCCAGTTTCAAATTCAGCATCTATGTTCTGTCTTTCACATTCTCCCAGTTGACCAAAGAACTCCAAAAAGGGATGTGGTATTCCTTCTGGACGGCTCTGATGACACAAGGAATGGATTCTCTGCCATGCGTGACTTTGTTCAAAGACTGGTGGAGAAACTTAACGTGGGAGAAAACAACGACCGTGTGTCCGTTGCCCAGTACAGCAGAGATGCAGAGGCCAATTTCTATTTGAACACATACACCACAAAGGAAGATGTTCTTGACACAGTCAGAGGGCTGAGGCACAAAGGAGGCAGACCCCTCAATACCGGGGCAGCCCTCCAGTATGTCAGAGACAATGTGTTTACAGCCTCTTCCGGCAGCAGGCGTCCAGAAGGGGTTCCACAATTGTTGATCCTTGTCAATGGCGGAAGGTCTTATGACAGTGTAGACACACCAGCATCTGCTCTCAAACAGCTGGGCGTGACTGTCCTTGGAATTGGAACAAGGAACTCGGACCGGGGAGAACTGCAAAAGATCTCCACTGAGCCAAATTATGCTTTGTCAGTGTCTGACTTCAGCGACCTCCCCAACATACAAGAGCAGCTGTCCTCTATCATCAGCACAGTGAAACTGAGGGCCACACCAATGACGCCAACTGTAATCGGTGAGCTACTGATGGTCTCCAAGAGGCCTTTAGAACATTCAAGTGTGCCTTTTAAGAGACCAGCTGCACATGGTGGTAGCTACAATAAATTGTTCCTAAGTTTTTAGCGGTAGAAAAATTGTGTTAAGCTAACGTTCAAAATTGATCATTATAGGGTTGAAGGCAGTCACCTCTATATTTAAAAAAAAAAATGCTATAAGTGAGTCCATTGACATAGATTGGAAGAGCTTCTGTTTGTGCTTTTCCCATCACATGTGCAAATGCAGCCCCCCTAATCTTTGTCTGTTATTGATATTTTCTAGTTGAGCACAGCCTGCCCAAAAGGGATGTTGTGTTCTTACTGGATGGATCTGATGGCACTCAACCTGGATTCCCAGCAATGCGTGACTTTGTGCAGAAGGTTGTGGAGACGCTCAATGTGGATGACAACAGAGATCGTGTCGCAGTTGTTCAGTACAGCAGAGATCCAGCTGTCCAATTCTATCTGAACACATACAAAACACAGGGCGAGGTTGTTGGTACTGTCAGGGGATTAAGGCACAAGGGCGGAAGACCACTTAACACCGGAGCAGCGCTCCAATACTTGCGGGACAATGTCTTCACTGCCTCGGCCGGAAGTAGGCGCCTGGAAGGAGTTCCACAGATGCTCATAGTCCTAAGCGGCGGAAGGTCCTTTGACAGTGTCGATGCAGCAGCCGCTGCTCTGAAGGAGCTGGGGGTCTTGACCTTTGCCATTGGGACCAGAAGCTCTGATACCAGAGAACTGCAAAAGATCTCCCATGGTCCCAAACATGCGCTGTCTGTGTCTGATTTTAATGACCTTCCCAGTGTCCGACAGCAACTCCAGTCCTCACTGGAATCAGTGGTCATTGAAGTAACTGAAGAAACTCCCACAGTTTTAGGTATGCTCCCAAGTGTGGCCGTTTGTACTTGTGAAAGTTAAAATGATGTGTTTCTGGAATAACCTGAAGTTATTTGAGACATGTCAGCTAAGCCTACATGCTCAAAGGGCAAAGGTTGCATGCTTAATGACGGTTAGTAGCTAGACAGAGGCATTTGCAGTAGTTCACTATTAATGTTTGGTCCGAAGACAAAAGTCCCATGCTCATTGATGTTTTGTCTTTCTACATTTGCTCAGTTGACCATGACGTGGCCGGAAAGGATGTAGTATTCCTTCTGGATGGCTCTGATAACACAAGAAATGGATTCGCTGCCATGCGTGATTTTGTTCAGAGAGTGGTGCAGGAGCTTAATGTGGGAGAAAACAACGACCGCGTGTCTGTGGTCCAGTACAGCAGAGATGCAGAGGCCCATTTCTACCTGAACACATACACCACAAAGGAAGATATTCTGGGCACGGTCAGAGGACTGAGGCACAGAGGTGGCAGACCCCTCAAGACCGGGGCAGCCCTCCAGTATGTCCGAGACAATGTGTTTACGGCCGCCTCTGGAAGCAGGCGCCAAGAGGGCATCCCTCAGCTACTGATTGTGCTGAGTGGAGGGCGATCTAGTGACAACGTAGATACACCCGCGTCTGCCCTGAAGGATAACGGGGTCTTAATTCTAGGCATCGGCACTAGAAATTCGAGTGCAGAGGTTCAAAGAATGGCCTCTGATCCCAGTTTTGCCCAGTCTGTGTCTGACTTCTCTGACCTCGCTAACGTGCAGGATCCATTCGCCTCCTCTCTCAGCCATGTAGTAGTTGGGGTGAAACCCATGACCCCAACAGTGAGAGGTAAGAACGTGTTTGCATAAATCCACCCCAAACATGTCCTGCCATTTGTGCAACGCTATGTTCCTGCTAGTATTATCAACACAAAGGCAAACGCTTGCGTGCCAGTTTCAAATTCAGCATCTATGTTCTGTCTTTCACATTCTCCCAGTTGACCAAAGAACTCCAAAAAGGGATGTGGTATTCCTTCTGGACGGCTCTGATGACACAAGGAATGGATTCTCTGCCATGCGTGACTTTGTTCAAAGACTGGTGGAGAAACTTAACGTGGGAGAAAACAACGACCGTGTGTCCGTTGCCCAGTACAGCAGAGATGCAGAGGCCAATTTCTATTTGAACACATACACCACAAAGGAAGATGTTCTTGACACAGTCAGAGGGCTGAGGCACAAAGGAGGCAGACCCCTCAATACCGGGGCAGCCCTCCAGTATGTCAGAGACAATGTGTTTACAGCCTCTTCCGGCAGCAGGCGTCCAGAAGGGGTTCCACAATTGTTGATCCTTGTAAATGGCGGAAGGTCTTATGACAGTGTAGACACACCAGCATCTGCTCTCAAACAGCTGGGCGTGACTGTCCTTGGAATTGGAACAAGGAACTCGGACCGGGGAGAACTGCAAAAGATCTCCACTGAGCCAAATTATGCTTTGTCAGTGTCTGACTTCAGCGACCTCCCCAACATACAAGAGCAGCTGTCCTCTATCATCAGCACAGTGAAACTGAGGGCCACACCAATGACGCCAACTGTAATCGGTGAGCTACTGATGGTCTCCAAGAGGCCTTTAGAACATTCAAGTGTGCCTTTTAAGAGACCAGCTGCACATGGTGGTAGCTACAATAAATTGTTCCTAAGTTTTTAGCGGTAGAAAAATTGTGTTAAGCTAACGTTCAAAATTGATCATTATAGGGTTGAAGGCAGTCACCTCTATATTTAAAAAAAAAAATGCTATAAGTGAGTCCATTGACATAGATTGGAAGAGCTTCTGTTTGTGCTTTTCCCATCACATGTGCAAATGCAGCCCCCCTAATCTTTGTCTGTTATTGATATTTTCTAGTTGAGCACAGCCTGCCCAAAAGGGATGTTGTGTTCTTACTGGATGGATCTGATGGCACTCAACCTGGATTCCCAGCAATGCGTGACTTTGTGCAGAAGGTTGTGGAGACGCTCAATGTGGATGACAACAGAGATCGTGTCGCAGTTATTCAGTACAGCAGAGATCCAGCTGTCCAATTCTATCTGAACACATACAAAACACAGGGCGAGGTTGTTGGTACTGTCAGGGGATTAAGGCACAAGGGCGGAAGACCACTTAACACCGGAGCAGCGCTCCAATACTTGCGGGACAATGTCTTCACTGCCTCGGCCGGAAGTAGGCGCCTGGAAGGAGTTCCACAGATGCTCATAGTCCTAAGCGGCGGAAGGTCCTTTGACAGTGTCGATGCAGCAGCCGCTGCTCTGAAGGAGCTGGGGGTCTTGACCTTTGCCATTGGGACCAGAAGCTCTGATACCAGAGAACTGCAAAAGATCTCCCATGGTCCCAAACATGCGCTGTCTGTGTCTGATTTTAATGACCTTCCCAGTGTCCAACAGCAACTCCAGTCCTCACTGGAATCAGTGGTCATTGAAGTAACTGAAGAAACTCCCACAGTTTTAGGTATGCTCCCAAGTGTGGCCGTTTGTACTTGTGAAAGTTAAAATGATGTGTTTCTGGAATAACCTGAAGTTATTTGAGACATGTCAGCTAAGCCTACATGCTCAAAGGGCAAAGGTTGCATGCTTAATGACGGTTAGTAGCTAGACAGAGGCATTTGCAGTAGTTCACTATTAATGTTTGGTCCGAAGACAAAAGTCCCATGCTCATTGATGTTTTGTCTTTCTACATTTGCTCAGTTGACCATGACGTGGCCGGAAAGGATGTAGTATTCCTTCTGGATGGCTCTGATAACACAAGAAATGGATTCGCTGCCATGCGTGATTTTGTTCAGAGAGTGGTGCAGGAGCTTAATGTGGGAGAAAACAACGACCGCGTGTCTGTGGTCCAGTACAGCAGAGATGCAGAGGCCCATTTCTACCTGAACACATACACCACAAAGGAAGATATTCTGGGCACGGTCAGAGGACTGAGGCACAGAGGTGGCAGACCCCTCAAGACCGGGGCAGCCCTCCAGTATGTCCGAGACAATGTGTTTACGGCGGCCTCTGGAAGCAGGCGCCAAGAGGGCATCCCTCAGCTACTGATTGTGCTGAGTGGAGGGCGATCTAGTGACAACGTAGATACACCCGCGTCTGCCCTGAAGGATAACGGGGTCTTAATTCTAGGCATCGGCACTAGAAATTCGAGTGCAGAGGTTCAAAGAATGGCCTCTGATCCCAGTTTTGCCCAGTCTGTGTCTGACTTCTCTGACCTCGCTAACGTGCAGGATCCATTCGCCTCCTCTCTCAGCCATGTAGTAGTTGGGGTGAAACCCATGACCCCAACAGTGAGAGGTAAGAACGTGTTTGCATAAATCCACCCCAAACATGTCCTGCCATTTGTGCAACGCTATGTTCCTGCTAGTATTATCAACACAAAGGCAAACGCTTGCGTGCCAGTTTCAAATTCAGCATCTATGTTCTGTCTTTCACATTCTCCCAGTTGACCAAAGAACTCCAAAAAGGGATGTGGTATTCCTTCTGGACGGCTCTGATGACACAAGGAATGGATTCTCTGCCATGCGTGACTTTGTTCAAAGACTGGTGGAGAAACTTAACGTGGGAGAAAACAACGACCGTGTGTCCGTTGCCCAGTACAGCAGAGATGCAGAGGCCAATTTCTATTTGAACACATACACCACAAAGGAAGATGTTCTTGACACAGTCAGAGGGCTGAGGCACAAAGGAGGCAGACCCCTCAATACCGGGGCAGCCCTCCAGTATGTCAGAGACAATGTGTTTACAGCCTCTTCCGGCAGCAGGCGTCCAGAAGGGGTTCCACAATTGTTGATCCTTGTAAATGGCGGAAGGTCTTATGACAGTGTAGACACACCAGCATCTGCTCTCAAACAGCTGGGCGTGACTGTCCTTGGAATTGGAACAAGGAACTCGGACCGGGGAGAACTGCAAAAGATCTCCACTGAGCCAAATTATGCTTTGTCAGTGTCTGACTTCAGCGACCTCCCCAACATACAAGAGCAGCTGTCCTCTATCATCAGCACAGTGAAACTGAGGGCCACACCAATGACGCCAACTGTAATCGGTGAGCTACTGATGGTCTCCAAGAGGCCTTTAGAACATTCAAGTGTGCCTTTTAAGAGACCAGCTGCACATGGTGGTAGCTACAATAAATTGTTCCTAAGTTTTTAGCGGTAGAAAAATTGTGTTAAGCTAACGTTCAAAATTGATCATTATAGGGTTGAAGGCAGTCACCTCTATATTTAAAAAAAAAAATGCTATAAGTGAGTCCATTGACATAGATTGGAAGAGCTTCTGTTTGTGCTTTTCCCATCACATGTGCAAATGCAGCCCCCCTAATCTTTGTCTGTTATTGATATTTTCTAGTTGAGCACAGCCTGCCCAAAAGGGATGTTGTGTTCTTACTGGATGGATCTGATGGCACTCAACCTGGATTCCCAGCAATGCGTGACTTTGTGCAGAAGGTTGTGGAGACGCTCAATGTGGATGACAACAGAGATCGTGTCGCAGTTGTTCAGTACAGCAGAGATCCAGCTGTCCAATTCTATCTGAACACATACAAAACACAGGGCGAGGTTGTTGGTACTGTCAGGGGATTAAGGCACAAGGGCGGAAGACCACTTAACACCGGAGCAGCGCTCCAATACTTGCGGGACAATGTCTTCACTGCCTCGGCCGGAAGTAGGCGCCTGGAAGGAGTTCCACAGATGCTCATAGTCCTAAGCGGCGGAAGGTCCTTTGACAGTGTCGATGCAGCAGCCGCTGCTCTGAAGGAGCTGGGGGTCTTGACCTTTGCCATTGGGACCAGAAGCTCTGATACCAGAGAACTGCAAAAGATCTCCCATGGTCCCAAACATGCGCTGTCTGTGTCTGATTTTAATGACCTTCCCAGTGTCCAACAGCAACTCCAGTCCTCACTGGAATCAGTGGTCATTGAAGTAACTGAAGAAACTCCCACAGTTTTAGGTATGCTCCCAAGTGTGGCCGTTTGTACTTGTGAAAGTTAAAATGATGTGTTTCTGGAATAACCTGAAGTTATTTGAGACATGTCAGCTAAGCCTACATGCTCAAAGGGCAAAGGTTGCATGCTTAATGACGGTTAGTAGCTAGACAGAGGCATTTGCAGTAGTTCACTATTAATGTTTGGTCCGAAGACAAAAGTCCCATGCTCATTGATGTTTTGTCTTTCTACATTTGCTCAGTTGACCATGACGTGGCCGGAAAGGATGTAGTATTCCTTCTGGATGGCTCTGATAACACAAGAAATGGATTCGCTGCCATGCGTGATTTTGTTCAGAGAGTGGTGCAGGAGCTTAATGTGGGAGAAAACAACGACCGCGTGTCTGTGGTCCAGTACAGCAGAGATGCAGAGGCCCATTTCTACCTGAACACATACACCACAAAGGAAGATATTCTGGGCACGGTCAGAGGACTGAGGCACAGAGGTGGCAGACCCCTCAAGACCGGGGCAGCCCTCCAGTATGTCCGAGACAATGTGTTTACGGCGGCCTCTGGAAGCAGGCGCCAAGAGGGCATCCCTCAGCTACTGATTGTGCTGAGTGGAGGGCGATCTAGTGACAACGTAGATACACCCGCGTCTGCCCTGAAGGATAACGGGGTCTTAATTCTAGGCATCGGCACTAGAAATTCGAGTGCAGAGGTTCAAAGAATGGCCTCTGATCCCAGTTTTGCCCAGTCTGTGTCTGACTTCTCTGACCTCGCTAACGTGCAGGATCCATTCGCCTCCTCTCTCAGCCATGTAGTAGTTGGGGTGAAACCCATGACCCCAACAGTGAGAGGTAAGAACGTGTTTGCATAAATCCACCCCAAACATGTCCTGCCATTTGTGCAACGCTATGTTCCTGCTAGTATTATCAACACAAAGGCAAACGCTTGCGTGCCAGTTTCAAATTCAGCATCTATGTTCTGTCTTTCACATTCTCCCAGTTGACCAAAGAACTCCAAAAAGGGATGTGGTATTCCTTCTGGACGGCTCTGATGACACAAGGAATGGATTCTCTGCCATGCGTGACTTTGTTCAAAGACTGGTGGAGAAACTTAACGTGGGAGAAAACAACGACCGTGT
This sequence comes from Urophycis tenuis, assembly GCA_036785325.1. Lineage (NCBI taxonomy): Eukaryota > Metazoa > Chordata > Actinopteri > Gadiformes > Phycidae > Urophycis > Urophycis tenuis. The sequence goes on along the minus strand of JAXIVH010000048.1, from coordinate 770,966 downwards.
GTCCGTTGCCCAGTACAGCAGAGATGCAGAGGCCAATTTCTATTTGAACACATACACCACAAAGGAAGATGTTCTTGACACAGTCAGAGGGCTGAGGCACAAAGGAGGCAGACCCCTCAATACCGGGGCAGCCCTCCAGTATGTCAGAGACAATGTGTTTACAGCCTCTTCCGGCAGCAGGCGTCCAGAAGGGGTTCCACAATTGTTGATCCTTGTAAATGGCGGAAGGTCTTATGACAGTGTAGACACACCAGCATCTGCTCTCAAACAGCTGGGCGTGACTGTCCTTGGAATTGGAACAAGGAACTCGGACCGGGGAGAACTGCAAAAGATCTCCACTGAGCCAAATTATGCTTTGTCAGTGTCTGACTTCAGCGACCTCCCCAACATACAAGAGCAGCTGTCCTCTATCATCAGCACAGTGAAACTGAGGGCCACACCAATGACGCCAACTGTAATCGGTGAGCTACTGATGGTCTCCAAGAGGCCTTTAGAACATTCAAGTGTGCCTTTTAAGAGACCAGCTGCACATGGTGGTAGCTACAATAAATTGTTCCTAAGTTTTTAGCGGTAGAAAAATTGTGTTAAGCTAACGTTCAAAATTGATCATTATAGGGTTGAAGGCAGTCACCTCTATATTTAAAAAAAAAATGCTATAAGTGAGTCCATTGACATAGATTGGAAGAGCTTCTGTTTGTGCTTTTCCCATCACATGTGCAAATGCAGCCCCCCTAATCTTTGTCTGTTATTGATATTTTCTAGTTGAGCACAGCCTGCCCAAAAGGGATGTTGTGTTCTTACTGGATGGATCTGATGGCACTCAACCTGGATTCCCAGCAATGCGTGACTTTGTGCAGAAGGTTGTGGAGACGCTCAATGTGGATGACAACAGAGATCGTGTCGCAGTTGTTCAGTACAGCAGAGATCCAGCTGTCCAATTCTATCTGAACACATACAAAACACAGGGCGAGGTTGTTGGTACTGTCAGGGGATTAAGGCACAAGGGCGGAAGACCACTTAACACCGGAGCAGCGCTCCAATACTTGCGGGACAATGTCTTCACTGCCTCGGCCGGAAGTAGGCGCCTGGAAGGAGTTCCACAGATGCTCATAGTCCTAAGCGGCGGAAGGTCCTTTGACAGTGTCGATGCAGCAGCCGCTGCTCTGAAGGAGCTGGGGGTCTTGACCTTTGCCATTGGGACCAGAAGCTCTGATACCAGAGAACTGCAAAAGATCTCCCATGGTCCCAAACATGCGCTGTCTGTGTCTGATTTTAATGACCTTCCCAGTGTCCAACAGCAACTCCAGTCCTCACTGGAATCAGTGGTCATTGAAGTAACTGAAGAAACTCCCACAGTTTTAGGTATGCTCCCAAGTGTGGCCGTTTGTACTTGTGAAAGTTAAAATGATGTGTTTCTGGAATAACCTGAAGTTATTTGAGACATGTCAGCTAAGCCTACATGCTCAAAGGGCAAAGGTTGCATGCTTAATGACGGTTAGTAGCTAGACAGAGGCATTTGCAGTAGTTCACTATTAATGTTTGGTCCGAAGACAAAAGTCCCATGCTCATTGATGTTTTGTCTTTCTACATTTGCTCAGTTGACCATGACGTGGCCGGAAAGGATGTAGTATTCCTTCTGGATGGCTCTGATAACACAAGAAATGGATTCGCTGCCATGCGTGATTTTGTTCAGAGAGTGGTGCAGGAGCTTAATGTGGGAGAAAACAACGACCGCGTGTCTGTGGTCCAGTACAGCAGAGATGCAGAGGCCCATTTCTACCTGAACACATACACCACAAAGGAAGATATTCTGGGCACGGTCAGAGGACTGAGGCACAGAGGTGGCAGACCCCTCAAGACCGGGGCAGCCCTCCAGTATGTCCGAGACAATGTGTTTACGGCGGCCTCTGGAAGCAGGCGCCAAGAGGGCATCCCTCAGCTACTGATTGTGCTGAGTGGAGGGCGATCTAGTGACAACGTAGATACACCCGCGTCTGCCCTGAAGGATAACGGGGTCTTAATTCTAGGCATCGGCACTAGAAATTCGAGTGCAGAGGTTCAAAGAATGGCCTCTGATCCCAGTTTTGCCCAGTCTGTGTCTGACTTCTCTGACCTCGCTAACGTGCAGGATCCATTCGCCTCCTCTCTCAGCCATGTAGTAGTTGGGGTGAAACCCATGACCCCAACAGTGAGAGGTAAGAACGTGTTTGCATAAATCCACCCCAAACATGTCCTGCCATTTGTGCAACGCTATGTTCCTGCTAGTATTATCAACACAAAGGCAAACGCTTGCGTGCCAGTTTCAAATTCAGCATCTATGTTCTGTCTTTCACATTCTCCCAGTTGACCAAAGAACTCCAAAAAGGGATGTGGTATTCCTTCTGGACGGCTCTGATGACACAAGGAATGGATTCTCTGCCATGCGTGACTTTGTTCAAAGACTGGTGGAGAAACTTAACGTGGGAGAAAACAACGACCGTGTGTCCGTTGCCCAGTACAGCAGAGATGCAGAGGCCAATTTCTATTTGAACACATACACCACAAAGGAAGATGTTCTTGACACAGTCAGAGGGCTGAGGCACAAAGGAGGCAGACCCCTCAATACCGGGGCAGCCCTCCAGTATGTCAGAGACAATGTGTTTACAGCCTCTTCCGGCAGCAGGCGTCCAGAAGGGGTTCCACAATTGTTGATCCTTGTAAATGGCGGAAGGTCTTATGACAGTGTAGACACACCAGCATCTGCTCTCAAACAGCTGGGCGTGACTGTCCTTGGAATTGGAACAAGGAACTCGGACCGGGGAGAACTGCAAAAGATCTCCACTGAGCCAAATTATGCTTTGTCAGTGTCTGACTTCAGCGACCTCCCCAACATACAAGAGCAGCTGTCCTCTATCATCAGCACAGTGAAACTGAGGGCCACACCAATGACGCCAACTGTAATCGGTGAGCTACTGATGGTCTCCAAGAGGCCTTTAGAACATTCAAGTGTGCCTTTTAAGAGACCAGCTGCACATGGTGGTAGCTACAATAAATTGTTCCTAAGTTTTTAGCGGTAGAAAAATTGTGTTAAGCTAACGTTCAAAATTGATCATTATAGGGTTGAAGGCAGTCACCTCTATATTTAAAAAAAAAATGCTATAAGTGAGTCCATTGACATAGATTGGAAGAGCTTCTGTTTGTGCTTTTCCCATCACATGTGCAAATGCAGCCCCCCTAATCTTTGTCTGTTATTGATATTTTCTAGTTGAGCACAGCCTGCCCAAAAGGGATGTTGTGTTCTTACTGGATGGATCTGATGGCACTCAACCTGGATTCCCAGCAATGCGTGACTTTGTGCAGAAGGTTGTGGAGACGCTCAATGTGGATGACAACAGAGATCGTGTCGCAGTTGTTCAGTACAGCAGAGATCCAGCTGTCCAATTCTATCTGAACACATACAAAACACAGGGCGAGGTTGTTGGTACTGTCAGGGGATTAAGGCACAAGGGCGGAAGACCACTTAACACCGGAGCAGCGCTCCAATACTTGCGGGACAATGTCTTCACTGCCTCGGCCGGAAGTAGGCGCCTGGAAGGAGTTCCACAGATGCTCATAGTCCTAAGCGGCGGAAGGTCCTTTGACAGTGTCGATGCAGCAGCCGCTGCTCTGAAGGAGCTGGGGGTCTTGACCTTTGCCATTGGGACCAGAAGCTCTGATACCAGAGAACTGCAAAAGATCTCCCATGGTCCCAAACATGCGCTGTCTGTGTCTGATTTTAATGACCTTCCCAGTGTCCAACAGCAACTCCAGTCCTCACTGGAATCAGTGGTCATTGAAGTAACTGAAGAAACTCCCACAGTTTTAGGTATGCTCCCAAGTGTGGCCGTTTGTACTTGTGAAAGTTAAAATGATGTGTTTCTGGAATAACCTGAAGTTATTTGAGACATGTCAGCTAAGCCTACATGCTCAAAGGGCAAAGGTTGCATGCTTAATGACGGTTAGTAGCTAGACAGAGGCATTTGCAGTAGTTCACTATTAATGTTTGGTCCGAAGACAAAAGTCCCATGCTCATTGATGTTTTGTCTTTCTACATTTGCTCAGTTGACCATGACGTGGCCGGAAAGGATGTAGTATTCCTTCTGGATGGCTCTGATAACACAAGAAATGGATTCGCTGCCATGCGTGATTTTGTTCAGAGAGTGGTGCAGGAGCTTAATGTGGGAGAAAACAACGACCGCGTGTCTGTGGTCCAGTACAGCAGAGATGCAGAGGCCCATTTCTACCTGAACACATACACCACAAAGGAAGATATTCTGGGCACGGTCAGAGGACTGAGGCACAGAGGTGGCAGACCCCTCAAGACCGGGGCAGCCCTCCAGTATGTCCGAGACAATGTGTTTACGGCGGCCTCTGGAAGCAGGCGCCAAGAGGGCATCCCTCAGCTACTGATTGTGCTGAGTGGAGGGCGATCTAGTGACAACGTAGATACACCCGCGTCTGCCCTGAAGGATAACGGGGTCTTAATTCTAGGCATCGGCACTAGAAATTCGAGTGCAGAGGTTCAAAGAATGGCCTCTGATCCCAGTTTTGCCCAGTCTGTGTCTGACTTCTCTGACCTCGCTAACGTGCAGGATCCATTCGCCTCCTCTCTCAGCCATGTAGTAGTTGGGGTGAAACCCATGACCCCAACAGTGAGAGGTAAGAACGTGTTTGCATAAATCCACCCCAAACATGTCCTGCCATTTGTGCAACGCTATGTTCCTGCTAGTATTATCAACACAAAGGCAAACGCTTGCGTGCCAGTTTCAAATTCAGCATCTATGTTCTGTCTTTCACATTCTCCCAGTTGACCAAAGAACTCCAAAAAGGGATGTGGTATTCCTTCTGGACGGCTCTGATGACACAAGGAATGGATTCTCTGCCATGCGTGACTTTGTTCAAAGACTGGTGGAGAAACTTAACGTGGGAGAAAACAACGACCGTGTGTCCGTTGCCCAGTACAGCAGAGATGCAGAGGCCAATTTCTATTTGAACACATACACCACAAAGGAAGATGTTCTTGACACAGTCAGAGGGCTGAGGCACAAAGGAGGCAGACCCCTCAATACCGGGGCAGCCCTCCAGTATGTCAGAGACAATGTGTTTACAGCCTCTTCCGGCAGCAGGCGTCCAGAAGGGGTTCCACAATTGTTGATCCTTGTAAATGGCGGAAGGTCTTATGACAGTGTAGACACACCAGCATCTGCTCTCAAACAGCTGGGCGTGACTGTCCTTGGAATTGGAACAAGGAACTCGGACCGGGGAGAACTGCAAAAGATCTCCACTGAGCCAAATTATGCTTTGTCAGTGTCTGACTTCAGCGACCTCCCCAACATACAAGAGCAGCTGTCCTCTATCATCAGCACAGTGAAACTGAGGGCCACACCAATGACGCCAACTGTAATCGGTGAGCTACTGATGGTCTCCAAGAGGCCTTTAGAACATTCAAGTGTGCCTTTTAAGAGACCAGCTGCACATGGTGGTAGCTACAATAAATTGTTCCTAAGTTTTTAGCGGTAGAAAAATTGTGTTAAGCTAACGTTCAAAATTGATCATTATAGGGTTGAAGGCAGTCACCTCTATATTTAAAAAAAAAAATGCTATAAGTGAGTCCATTGACATAGATTGGAAGAGCTTCTGTTTGTGCTTTTCCCATCACATGTGCAAATGCAGCCCCCCTAATCTTTGTCTGTTATTGATATTTTCTAGTTGAGCACAGCCTGCCCAAAAGGGATGTTGTGTTCTTACTGGATGGATCTGATGGCACTCAACCTGGATTCCCAGCAATTCGTGACTTTGTGCAGAAGGTTGTGGAGACGCTCAATGTGGATGACAACAGAGATCGTGTCGCAGTTGTTCAGTACAGCAGAGATCCAGCTGTCCAATTCTATCTGAACACATACAAAACACAGGGCGAGGTTGTTGGTACTGTCAGGGGATTAAGGCACAAGGGCGGAAGACCACTTAACACCGGAGCAGCGCTCCAATACTTGCGGGACAATGTCTTCACTGCCTCGGCCGGAAGTAGGCGCCTGGAAGGAGTTCCACAGATGCTCATAGTCCTAAGCGGCGGAAGGTCCTTTGACAGTGTCGATGCAGCAGCCGCTGCTCTGAAGGAGCTGGGGGTCTTGACCTTTGCCATTGGGACCAGAAGCTCTGATACCAGAGAACTGCAAAAGATCTCCCATGGTCCCAAACATGCGCTGTCTGTGTCTGATTTTAATGACCTTCCCAGTGTCCAACAGCAACTCCAGTCCTCACTGGAATCAGTGGTCATTGAAGTAACTGAAGAAACTCCCACAGTTTTAGGTATGCTCCCAAGTGTGGCCGTTTGTACTTGTGAAAGTTAAAATGATGTGTTTCTGGAATAACCTGAAGTTATTTGAGACATGTCAGCTAAGCCTACATGCTCAAAGGGCAAAGGTTGCATGCTTAATGACGGTTAGTAGCTAGACAGAGGCATTTGCAGTAGTTCACTATTAATGTTTGGTCCGAAGACAAAAGTCCCATGCTCATTGATGTTTTGTCTTTCTACATTTGCTCAGTTGACCATGACGTGGCCGGAAAGGATGTAGTATTCCTTCTGGATGGCTCTGATAACACAAGAAATGGATTCGCTGCCATGCGTGATTTTGTTCAGAGAGTGGTGCAGGAGCTTAATGTGGGAGAAAACAACGACCGCGTGTCTGTGGTCCAGTACAGCAGAGATGCAGAGGCCCATTTCTACCTGAACACATACACCACAAAGGAAGATATTCTGGGCACGGTCAGAGGACTGAGGCACAGAGGTGGCAGACCCCTCAAGACCGGGGCAGCCCTCCAGTATGTCCGAGACAATGTGTTTACGGCGGCCTCTGGAAGCAGGCGCCAAGAGGGCATCCCTCAGCTACTGATTGTGCTGAGTGGAGGGCGATCTAGTGACAACGTAGATACACCCGCGTCTGCCCTGAAGGATAACGGGGTCTTAATTCTAGGCATCGGCACTAGAAATTCGAGTGCAGAGGTTCAAAGAATGGCCTCTGATCCCAGTTTTGCCCAGTCTGTGTCTGACTTCTCTGACCTCGCTAACGTGCAGGATCCATTCGCCTCCTCTCTCAGCCATGTAGTAGTTGGGGTGAAACCCATGACCCCAACAGTGAGAGGTAAGAACGTGTTTGCATAAATCCACCCCAAACATGTCCTGCCATTTGTGCAACGCTATGTTCCTGCTAGTATTATCAACACAAAGGCAAACGCTTGCGTGCCAGTTTCAAATTCAGCATCTATGTTCTGTCTTTCACATTCTCCCAGTTGACCAAAGAACTCCAAAAAGGGATGTGGTATTCCTTCTGGACGGCTCTGATGACACAAGGAATGGATTCTCTGCCATGCGTGACTTTGTTCAAAGACTGGTGGAGAAACTTAACGTGGGAGAAAACAACGACCGTGTGTCCGTTGCCCAGTACAGCAGAGATGCAGAGGCCAATTTCTATTTGAACACATACACCACAAAGGAAGATGTTCTTGACACAGTCAGAGGGCTGAGGCACAAAGGAGGCAGACCCCTCAATACCGGGGCAGCCCTCCAGTATGTCAGAGACAATGTGTTTACAGCCTCTTCCGGCAGCAGGCGTCCAGAAGGGGTTCCACAATTGTTGATCCTTGTAAATGGCGGAAGGTCTTATGACAGTGTAGACACACCAGCATCTGCTCTCAAACAGCTGGGCGTGACTGTCCTTGGAATTGGAACAAGGAACTCGGACCGGGGAGAACTGCAAAAGATCTCCACTGAGCCAAATTATGCTTTGTCAGTGTCTGACTTCAGCGACCTCCCCAACATACAAGAGCAGCTGTCCTCTATCATCAGCACAGTGAAACTGAGGGCCACACCAATGACGCCAACTGTAATCGGTGAGCTACTGATGGTCTCCAAGAGGCCTTTAGAACATTCAAGTGTGCCTTTTAAGAGACCAGCTGCACATGGTGGTAGCTACAATAAATTGTTCCTAAGTTTTTAGCGGTAGAAAAATTGTGTTAAGCTAACGTTCAAAATTGATCATTATAGGGTTGAAGGCAGTCACCTCTATATTTAAAAAAAAAAATGCTATAAGTGAGTCCATTGACATAGATTGGAAGAGCTTCTGTTTGTGCTTTTCCCATCACATGTGCAAATGCAGCCCCCCTAATCTTTGTCTGTTATTGATATTTTCTAGTTGAGCACAGCCTGCCCAAAAGGGATGTTGTGTTCTTACTGGATGGATCTGATGGCACTCAACCTGGATTCCCAGCAATGCGTGACTTTGTGCAGAAGGTTGTGGAGACGCTCAATGTGGATGACAACAGAGATCGTGTCGCAGTTGTTCAGTACAGCAGAGATCCAGCTGTCCAATTCTATCTGAACACATACAAAACACAGGGCGAGGTTGTTGGTACTGTCAGGGGATTAAGGCACAAGGGCGGAAGACCACTTAACACCGGAGCAGCGCTCCAATACTTGCGGGACAATGTCTTCACTGCCTCGGCCGGAAGTAGGCGCCTGGAAGGAGTTCCACAGATGCTCATAGTCCTAAGCGGCGGAAGGTCCTTTGACAGTGTCGATGCAGCAGCCGCTGCTCTGAAGGAGCTGGGGGTCTTGACCTTTGCCATTGGGACCAGAAGCTCTGATACCAGAGAACTGCAAAAGATCTCCCATGGTCCCAAACATGCGCTGTCTGTGTCTGATTTTAATGACCTTCCCAGTGTCCGACAGCAACTCCAGTCCTCACTGGAATCAGTGGTCATTGAAGTAACTGAAGAAACTCCCACAGTTTTAGGTATGCTCCCAAGTGTGGCCGTTTGTACTTGTGAAAGTTAAAATGATGTGTTTCTGGAATAACCTGAAGTTATTTGAGACATGTCAGCTAAGCCTACATGCTCAAAGGGCAAAGGTTGCATGCTTAATGACGGTTAGTAGCTAGACAGAGGCATTTGCAGTAGTTCACTATTAATGTTTGGTCCGAAGACAAAAGTCCCATGCTCATTGATGTTTTGTCTTTCTACATTTGCTCAGTTGACCATGACGTGGCCGGAAAGGATGTAGTATTCCTTCTGGATGGCTCTGATAACACAAGAAATGGATTCGCTGCCATGCGTGATTTTGTTCAGAGAGTGGTGCAGGAGCTTAATGTGGGAGAAAACAACGACCGCGTGTCTGTGGTCCAGTACAGCAGAGATGCAGAGGCCCATTTCTACCTGAACACATACACCACAAAGGAAGATATTCTGGGCACGGTCAGAGGACTGAGGCACAGAGGTGGCAGACCCCTCAAGACCGGGGCAGCCCTCCAGTATGTCCGAGACAATGTGTTTACGGCCGCCTCTGGAAGCAGGCGCCAAGAGGGCATCCCTCAGCTACTGATTGTGCTGAGTGGAGGGCGATCTAGTGACAACGTAGATACACCCGCGTCTGCCCTGAAGGATAACGGGGTCTTAATTCTAGGCATCGGCACTAGAAATTCGAGTGCAGAGGTTCAAAGAATGGCCTCTGATCCCAGTTTTGCCCAGTATGTGTCTGACTTCTCTGACCTCGCTAACGTGCAGGATCCATTCGCCTCCTCTCTCAGCCATGTAGTAGTTGGGGTGAAACCCATGACCCCAACAGTGAGAGGTAAGAACGTGTTTGCATAAATCCACCCCAAACATGTCCTGCCATTTGTGCAACGCTATGTTCCTGCTAGTATTATCAACACAAAGGCAAACGCTTGCGTGCCAGTTTCAAATTCAGCATCTATGTTCTGTCTTTCACATTCTCCCAGTTGACCAAAGAACTCCAAAAAGGGATGTGGTATTCCTTCTGGACGGCTCTGATGACACAAGGAATGGATTCTCTGCCATGCGTGACTTTGTTCAAAGACTGGTGGAGAAACTTAACGTGGGAGAAAACAACGACCGTGTGTCCGTTGCCCAGTACAGCAGAGATGCAGAGGCCAATTTCTATTTGAACACATACACCACAAAGGAAGATGTTCTTGACACAGTCAGAGGGCTGAGGCACAAAGGAGGCAGACCCCTCAATACCGGGGCAGCCCTCCAGTATGTCAGAGACAATGTGTTTACAGCCTCTTCCGGCAGCAGGCGTCCAGAAGGGGTTCCACAATTGTTGATCCTTGTCAATGGCGGAAGGTCTTATGACAGTGTAGACACACCAGCATCTGCTCTCAAACAGCTGGGCGTGACTGTCCTTGGAATTGGAACAAGGAACTCGGACCGGGGAGAACTGCAAAAGATCTCCACTGAGCCAAATTATGCTTTGTCAGTGTCTGACTTCAGCGACCTCCCCAACATACAAGAGCAGCTGTCCTCTATCATCAGCACAGTGAAACTGAGGGCCACACCAATGACGCCAACTGTAATCGGTGAGCTACTGATGGTCTCCAAGAGGCCTTTAGAACATTCAAGTGTGCCTTTTAAGAGACCAGCTGCACATGGTGGTAGCTACAATAAATTGTTCCTAAGTTTTTAGCGGTAGAAAAATTGTGTTAAGCTAACGTTCAAAATTGATCATTATAGGGTTGAAGGCAGTCACCTCTATATTTAAAAAATAAATGCTATAAGTGAGTCCATTGACATAGATTGGAAGAGCTTCTGTTTGTGCTTTTCCCATCACATGTGCAAATGCAGCCCCCCTAATCTTTGTCTGTTATTGATATTTTCTAGTTGAGCACAGCCTGCCCAAAAGGGATGTTGTGTTCTTACTGGATGGATCTGATGGCACTCAACCTGGATTCCCAGCAATGCGTGACTTTGTGCAGAAGGTTGTGGAGACGCTCAATGTGGATGACAACAGAGATCGTGTCGCAGTTGTTCAGTACAGCAGAGATCCAGCTGTCCAATTCTATCTGAACACATACAAAACACAGGGCGAGGTTGTTGGTACTGTCAGGGGATTAAGGCACAAGGGCGGAAGACCACTTAACACCGGAGCAGCGCTCCAATACTTGCGGGACAATGTCTTCACTGCCTCGGCCGGAAGTAGGCGCCTGGAAGGAGTCCCACAGATGCTCATAGTCCTAAGCGGCGGAAGGTCCTTTGACAGTGTCGATGCAGCAGCCGCTGCTCTGAAGGAGCTGGGGGTCTTGACCTTTGCCATTGGGACCAGAAGCTCTGATACCAGAGAACTGCAAAAGATCTCCCATGGTCCCAAACATGCGCTGTCTGTGTCTGATTTTAATGACCTTCCCAGTGTCCAACAGCAACTCCAGTCCTCACTGGAATCAGTGGTCATTGAAGTAACTGAAGAAACTCCCACAGTTTTAGGTATGCTCCCAAGTGTGGCCGTTTGTACTTGTGAAAGTTAAAATGATGTGTTTCTGGAATAACCTGAAGTTATTTGAGACATGTCAGCTAAGCCTACATGCTCAAAGGGCAAAGGTTGCATGCTTAATGACGGTTAGTAGCTAGACAGAGGCATTTGCAGTAGTTCACTATTAATGTTTGGTCCGAAGACAAAAGTCCCATGCTCATTGATGTTTTGTCTTTCTACATTTGCTCAGTTGACCATGACGTGGCCGGAAAGGATGTAGTATTCCTTCTGGATGGCTCTGATAACACAAGAAATGGATTCGCTGCCATGCGTGATTTTGTTCAGAGAGTGGTGCAGGAGCTTAATTTGGGAGAAAACAACGACCGCGTGTCTGTGGTCCAGTACAGCAGAGATGCAGAGGCCCATTTCTACCTGAACACATACACCACAAAGGAAGATATTCTGGGCACGGTCAGAGGACTGAGGCACAGAGGTGGCAGACCCCTCAAGACCGGGGCAGCCCTCCAGTATGTCCGAGACAATGTGTTTACGGCGGCCTCTGGAAGCAGGCGCCAAGAGGGCATCCCTCAGCTACTGATTGTGCTGAGTGGAGGGCGATCTAGTGACAACGTAGATACACCCGCGTCTGCCCTGAAGGATAACGGGGTCTTAATTCTAGGCATCGGCACTAGAAATTCGAGTGCAGAGGTTCAAAGAATGGCCTCTGATCCCAGTTTTGCCCAGTCTGTGTCTGACTTCTCTGACCTCGCTAACGTGCAGGATCCATTCGCCTCCTCTCTCAGCCATGTAGTAGTTGGGGTGAAACCCATGACCCCAACAGTGAGAGGTAAGAACGTGTTTGCATAAATCCACCCCAAACATGTCCTGCCATTTGTGCAACGCTATGTTCCTGCTAGTATTATCAACACAAAGGCAAACGCTTGCGTGCCAGTTTCAAATTCAGCATCTATGTTCTGTCTTTCACATTCTCCCAGTTGACCAAAGAACTCCAAAAAGGGATGTGGTATTCCTTCTGGACGGCTCTGATGACACAAGGAATGGATTCTCTGCCATGCGTGACTTTGTTCAAAGACTGGTGGAGAAACTTAACGTGGGAGAAAACAACGACCGTGTGTCCGTTGCCCAGTACAGCAGAGATGCAGAGGCCAATTTCTATTTGAACACATACACCACAAAGGAAGATGTTCTTGACACAGTCAGAGGGCTGAGGCACAAAGGAGGCAGACCCCTCAATACCGGGGCAGCCCTCCAGTATGTCAGAGACAATGTGTTTACAGCCTCTTCCGGCAGCAGGCGTCCAGAAGGGGTTCCACAATTGTTGATCCTTGTAAATGGCGGAAGGTCTTATGACAGTGTAGACACACCAGCATCTGCTCTCAAACAGCTGGGCGTGACTGTCCTTGGAATTGGAACAAGGAACTCGGACCGGGGAGAACTGCAAAAGATCTCCACTGAGCCAAATTATGCTTTGTCAGTGTCTGACTTCAGCGACCTCCCCAACATACAAGAGCAGCTGTCCTCTATCATCAGCACAGTGAAACTGAGGGCCACACCAATGACGCCAACTGTAATCGGTGAGCTACTGATGGTCTCCAAGAGGCCTTTAGAACATTCAAGTGTGCCTTTTAAGAGACCAGCTGCACATGGTGGTAGCTACAATAAATTGTTCCTAAGTTTTTAGCGGTAGAAAAATTTCGTTAAGCTAACGTTCAAAATTGATCATTATAGGGTTGAAGGCAGTCACCTCTATATTTAAAAAAAAAAATGCTATAAGTGAGTCCATTGACATAGATTGGAAGAGCTTCTGTTTGTGCTTTTCCCATCACATGTGCAAATGCAGCCCCCCTAATCTTTGTCTGTTATTGATATTTTCTAGTTGAGCACAGCCTGCCCAAAAGGGATGTTGTGTTCTTACTGGATGGATCTGATGGCACTCAACCTGGATTCCCAGCAATGCGTGACTTTGTGCAGAAGGTTGTGGAGACGCTCAATGTGGATGACAACAGAGATCGTGTTGCAGTTGTTCAGTACAGCAGAGATCCAGCTGTCCAATTCTATCTGAACACATACAAAACACAGGGCGAGGTTGTTGGTACTGTCAGGGGATTAAGGCACAAGGGCGGAAGACCACTTAACACCGGAGCAGCGCTCCAATACTTGCGGGACAATGTCTTCACTGCCTCGGCCGGAAGTAGGCGCCTGGAAGGAGTCCCACAGATGCTCATAGTCCTAAGCGGCGGAAGGTCCTTTGACAGTGTCGATGCAGCAGCCGCTGCTCTGAAGGAGCTGGGGGTCTTGACCTTTGCCATTGGGACCAGAAGCTCTGATACCAGAGAACTGCAAAAGATCTCCCATGGTCCCAAACATGCGCTGTCTGTGTCTGATTTTAATGACCTTCCCAGTGTCCAACAGCAACTCCAGTCCTCACTGGAATCAGTGGTCATTGAAGTAACTGAAGAAACTCCCACAGTTTTAGGTATGCTCCCAAGTGTGGCCGTTTGTACTTGTGAAAGTTAAAATGATGTGTTTCTGGAATAACCTGAAGTTATTTGAGACATGTCAGCTAAGCCTACATGCTCAAAGGGCAAAGGTTGCATGCTTAATGACGGTTAGTAGCTAGACAGAGGCATTTGCAGTAGTTCACTATTAATGTTTGGTCCGAAGACAAAAGTCCCATGCTCATTGATGTTTTGTCTTTCTACATTTGCTCAGTTGACCATGACGTGGCCGGAAAGGATGTAGTATTCCTTCTGGATGGCTCTGATAACACAAGAAATGGATTCGCTGCCATGCGTGATTTTGTTCAGAGAGTGGTGCAGGAGCTTAATGTGGGAGAAAACAACGACCGCGTGTCTGTGGTCCAGTACAGCAGAGATGCAGAGGCCCATTTCTACCTGAACACATACACCACAAAGGAAGATATTCTGGGCACGGTCAGAGGACTGAGGCACAGAGGTGGCAGACCCCTCAAGACCGGGGCAGCCCTCCAGTATGTCCGAGACAATGTGTTTACGGCGGCCTCTGGAAGCAGGCGCCAAGAGGGCATCCCTCAGCTACTGATTGTGCTGAGTGGAGGGCGATCTAGTGACAACGTAGATACACCCGCGTCTGCCCTGAAGGATAACGGGGTCTTAATTCTAGGCATCGGCACTAGAAATTCGAGTGCAGAGGTTCAAAGAATGGCCTCTGATCCCAGTTTTGCCCAGTCTGTGTCTGACTTCTCTGACCTCGCTAACGTGCAGGATCCATTCGCCTCCTCTCTCAGCCATGTAGTAGTTGGGGTGAAACCCATGACCCCAACAGTGAGAGGTAAGAACGTGTTTGCATAAATCCACCCCAAACATGTCCTGCCATTTGTGCAACGCTATGTTCCTGCTAGTATTATCAACACAAAGGCAAACGCTTGCGTGCCAGTTTCAAATTCAGCATCTATGTTCTGTCTTTCACATTCTCCCAGTTGACCAAAGAACTCCAAAAAGGGATGTGGTATTCCTTCTGGACGGCTCTGATGACACAAGGAATGGATTCTCTGCCATGCGTGACTTTGTTCAAAGACTGGTGGAGAAACTTAACGTGGGAGAAAACAACGACCGTGTGTCCGTTGCCCAGTACAGCAGAGATGCAGAGGCCAATTTCTATTTGAACACATACACCACAAAGGAAGATGTTCTTGACACAGTCAGAGGGCTGAGGCACAAAGGAGGCAGACCCCTCAATACCGGGGCAGCCCTCCAGTATGTCAGAGACAATGTGTTTACAGCCTCTTCCGGCAGCAGGCGTCCAGAAGGGGTTCCACAATTGTTGATCCTTGTAAATGGCGGAAGGTCTTATGACAGTGTAGACACACCAGCATCTGCTCTCAAACAGCTGGGCGTGACTGTCCTTGGAATTGGAACAAGGAACTCGGACCGGGGAGAACTGCAAAAGATCTCCACGGAGCCAAATTATGCTTTTTCAGTGTCTGACTTCAGCGACCTCCCCAACATACAAGAGCAGCTGTCCTCTGTTATCAGCACAGTGACACTGAGGGCCACACCAATGACGCCAACTGTAATCGGTGAGCTACTGATGGTCTCCAAGAGGCCTTTAGAACATTCACGTGGGCCTTTTAAGAGACCAGCTGCACATGGTGGTAGCTACAATAAATTGTTCCTAAGTTTTTAGCGGTAGAAAAATTGTATTAAGCTAACTTTCAAAATTTATCATTATAGGGTTGAAGGCAGTCACCTATATATTTAAATAAAAAATGTTATAAGTGAGTCCATTGACATAGATTGGATGAGCTTCTGTTTGTGCTTTTCCCATCACATGTGCAAATGCAGCCCCCCTAATCTTTGTCTGTTATTGATATTTTCTAGTTGAGCACAGCCTGCCCAAAAGGGATGTTGTGTTCTTACTGGATGGATCTGATGGCACTCAACCTGGATTCCCAGCAATGCGTGACTTTGTGCAGAAGGTTGTGGAGACGCTCAATGTGGATGACAACAGAGATCGTGTCGCAGTTGTTCAGTACAGCAGAGATCCAGCTGTCCAATTCTATCTGAACACATACAAAACACAGGGCGAGGTTGTTGGTACTGTCAGGGGATTAAGGCACAAGGGCGGAAGACCACTTAACACCGGAGCAGCGCTCCAATACTTGCGGGACAATGTCTTCACTGCCTCGGCCGGAAGTAGGCGCCTGGAAGGAGTTCCACAGATGCTCATAGTCCTAAGTGGCGGAAGGTCCTTTGACAGTGTCGATGCAGCAGCCGCTGCTCTGAAGAAGCTCGGGGTCTTGACCTTTGCCATTGGGACCAGAAGCTCTGATACCAGAGAACTGCAAAAGATCTCCCATGGTCCCAAACATGCGCTGTCTGTGTCTGATTTTGATGACCTTCCCAGTGTCCAACAGCAACTCCAGTCCTCACTGGAATCAGTGGTCATTGAAGTAACTGAAGAAACTCCCACAGTTTTAGGTATGCTCCCAAGTGTGGCCGTTTGTACTTGTGAAAGTTAAAATGATGTGTTTCTGGAATAACCTGAAGTTATTTGAGACATGTCAGCTAAGCCTACATGCTCAAAGGGCAAAGGTTGCATGCTTAATGACAGGTAGTAGCTAGACGGAAGCATTTGCAGTAGTTCACTATTAATGTTTGGTCCGAAGACAAAAGTCCCATGCTCATTGATGTTTTGTCTTTCTACATTTGCTCAGTTGACCATGACGTGGCCGGAAAGGATGTAGTATTCCTTCTGGATGGCTCTGATAACACAAGAAATGGATTCGCTGCCATGCGTGATTTTGTTCAGAGAGTGGTGCAGGAGCTTAATGTGGGAGAAAACAACGACCGCGTGTCTGTGGTCCAGTACAGCAGAGATGCAGAGGCCCATTTCTACCTGAACACATACACCACAAAGGAAGATATTCTGGGCACGGTCAGAGGACTGAGGCACAGAGGTGGCAGACCCCTCAAGACCGGGGCAGCCCTCCAGTATGTCCGAGACAATGTGTTTACGGCGGTCTCTGGAAGCAGGCGCCAAGAGGGCATCCCTCAGCTACTGATTGTGCTGAGTGGAGGGCGATCTAGTGACAACGTAGATATACCCGCGTCTGCCCTGAAGGATAATGGGGTCTTAATTCTAGGCATCGGCACTAGAAATTCAAGCGCAGAGGTTCAAAGAATGGCCTCTGATCCCAGTTTTGCCCAGTCTGTGTCTGACTTCTCTGACCTCACTAACATGCAGCAGCCATTCGCCTCCTCTCTCAGCCATGTAGTAGTTGGGGTGAAACCCATGACCCCAACAGTGAGAGGTAAGAACGTGTTTGCTTAAATCCACCCCAAACATGTCCTGCCATTTGTGCAACACTATGTTCCTGCTAGTATTATCAACACAAAGGCAAAAGCTTGCGTGCCAGTTTCAAATTCAGCATCTATGTTCTGTCTTTCACATTCTCCCAGTTGACCAGAGAACTCCAAAAAGGGATGTGGTATTCCTTCTGGACGGCTCTGATGACACAAGGAATGGATTCTCTGCCATGCGTGACTTTGTTCACAGACTGGTGGAGAAACTTAACGTGGGAGAAAACAACGACCGTGTGTCCGTTGCCCAGTACAGCAGAGATGCAGAGGCCCATTTCTATTTGAACACATACACCACAAAGGAAGATGTTCTTGACACAGTCAGAGGGCTGAGGCATAAAGGAGGCAGACCCCTCAATACCGGGGCAGCCCTCCAGTATGTCAGAGACAACGTGTTTACAGCCTCTTCCGGCAGCAGGCGTCCAGAAGGGGTTCCACAATTGTTGATCCTTGTAAATGGCGGAAGGTCTTATGACAGTGTAGACACACCAGCATCTGCTCTCAAACAGCTGGGCGTGACTGTCCTTGGAATTGGAACAAGGAACTCGGACCGGGGAGAACTGCAAAAGATCTCCACGGAGCCAAATTATGCTTTTTCAGTTTCTGACTTCAGCGACCTCCCCAACATACAAGAGCAGCTGTCCTCTGTTATCAGCACAGTGACACTGAGGGCCACACCAATGACGCCAACTGTACTCGGTGAGCTACTGATGGTCTCCAAGAGGCCTTTAGAACATTCACGTGGGCCTTTTAAGAGACCAGCTGCACATGGTGGTAGCTACAATAAATTGTTCCTAAGTTTTTAGCGTTAGACAAATTGTATTAAGCTAACATTCAAAATTTATCATTATAGGGTTGAAGGCAGTCACCTATATAGTTAAATAAAAAATGATATAAATGAGTCCATTGACATAGATTGGATGAGCTTCTGTTTGTGCTTTTCCCATCACGTGCAAATGCAGCCCCCCTAATCTTTGTCTGTTATTGATATTTTCTAGTTGAGCACAGTCTGCCGAGAAGGGATGTTGTGTTCTTGCTGGATGGATCTGATGGCACTCGACCTGGATTCCCAGCAATGCGTGACTTTGTGCAGAAAGTTGTGGAGACGCTCAATGTGGATGACAACAGAGATCGTGTTGCAGTTGTTCAGTACAGCAGAGATCCAGCTGTCCAATTCTATCTGAACACATACAAAACACAGGGCGAGGTTGTTGGTACTGTCAGGGGTTTGAGGCACAAGGGCGGAAGACCACTTAACACTGGAGCAGCGCTCCAATACTTGCGGGACAATGTCTTCACTGCCTCAGCCGGAAGTAGGCGCCTGGAAGGAGTTCCACAGATGCTCATAGTCCTAAGCAGTGGAAGGTCCTTTGACAGTGTCGATGCAGCAGCTGCTGCTCTGAAGAAGCTGGGGGTTTTGACATTTGCCATCGGGACCAGAAGCTCTGATACCAGAGAACTGCAGAAGATCTCCCATGGTCCCAAACATGTGCTGTCTCTGTCTGATTTTAATGACCTTCCCAGTGTCCAACAGAAACTTCAGTCCTCACTGGAATCAGTGGTCATTGAAGTAACTGAAGAAACTCCTACAGTTTTAGGTATGCTCCCAATTGTGGTTGGTTTTACTTGTGAAAGTTAAAATGACTGGTTTTTGGCGAGCTATTGATAGTATCCAAAAGCCCCTTAGAACATTCACCTCGGCCTTTTAGGACAGCAGATGAATGTTTTGGAAGCTACATTTAATTGTTCCCAAGTTTTTAGAAGTAGTAACATTGTTCAAAGCAGAGGTTTGACATATATCATTATAGGGTTGAAGGCAGTCACCTCTAAATTAAAAATATGCTATAGATGAGTCCATTGAAATTGGTTGGATTCGGTTCTGTTTGTGCTTTTTCCACTACATGTGCAAATACAGCCCCCTCTAACCTTTGTCTATTATTGATATTTTCTAGTTGAGCACAGCATGCCTAAAAGGGATGTTGTGTTCTTGCTGGATGGATCTGATGGCACTCGATCTGGATTCCCAGCAATGCGTGACTTTGTGCATAAAGTTGTGGAGACGCTCAATGTGGATGACAACAGAGATCGTGTTGCAGTTGTTCAGTACAGCAGAGATCCATCTGTCCAATTCTATCTGAACACATACAAAACACAGGGCGATGTTGTTGGTACTGTCAGGGGTTTGAGGCACAAGGGCGGAAGACCACTTAACACCGGAGCAGCGCTCCAATACTTGCGGGACAATGTCTTCACTGCCTCGGCCGGAAGTAGGCGCCTGGAAGGAGTTCCACAGATGCTCATAGTCCTAAGCGGTGGAAGGTCCTTTGACAGTGTCGATGCAGCAGCCGCTGCTCTGAAGGAGCTGGGGGTCTTGACCTTTGCCATTGGGACCAGAAGCTCTGATACGAGAGAACTGCAGAAGATCTCCCATGGTCCCAAACATGCACTGTCTGTGTCTGATTTAAATGACCTTCCCAGTGTCCAACAGCAACTCCAGTCCTCACTGGAATCAGTGGTAATAGGCGTTGGATCCCCCACAGGTTTGTTGTTGAATTTATCTCATCAAACGTACTCATATTTTCACTTAATTCACGTTGTCCAGTTTGAATTTTATTACTGAACAGTGACCTTCAGAGTTTTTTTTTTTTAGAAATTGTATTTTTGTACAATGATTAATTAAGATAATAGGCATTAGCATGAAATAGGCCCTCAATATTTTTTGTTTTCCTCCTGATTTCAAGAAAGCATTTTGTTGTTAAATTGTGTCATTGTGTTCAAGTGTTTCACTTTGTTTTTCTTCTGCATTATGTCATGGGTATATTCTTTTAACAATCAATATGTGTCTCTTTTTAATGTCTTGTTACTTTTCCTGCAATTTTGAAGCTGCAGCGTTTGATAATCTTTCAAGCAATTCAGCATTTCTTTACATTTGAAATGTGGGATAATCCTTCGGCCATGTTTTCCATTGTTCTCTGAAGTCAGAACAATGTGTTTGCTTTTTTGAAGCAGAGACTTAGCCTGCTCACTTCACATTTTTACCTATCTTCTCTTTGGAGTATTCTTTCACCATTGTCCTTGGTTTAAAAACATTGCATTTCTCCTGGATAGAGAGCATGTGCAGATCTTATTAATTTAGCCTACATATTATAAGCCGTTTCTCTTACTGAAAAATGGCATTCATATCTCTGCTCTTTGAATATCTTTTTTACATCATTCTTTGAAGTGAATGATGGTGGCATGTCTTGCCCATATCCATCCTATTCTGAACTTACTTTGACCAAGGATTGTCATATATTACTGTATATTCCTCTCAATCAGCTTGTCATCCAAACACTCTGTCTCATTATGACACTCTCCTGCACACAGAATTGCACACCTCGAGACGAGATGTGGTACTTCTCATTGATGGCTCTGATAGTAGCCGAAGTGGATTCCCTGCAATGCGTGACTTTACGCGAAGGATCGCTGAGAATCTTGACATAGCCAAAGACAAGGACAGAATTGCAGTTGTGCAGTATAGTTCGGATACAAAGGTTCACTTCTATTTGAGAGCTCATTCAACTAAAGATGCTGTTATCAGGATCATTCGAACACTCAGACACAGGGGAGGGAGCTTGCGGAACACCGGAGCAGCTTTTCAGTACATCTTGGACAAAGTCTTCACCACCCAGGCTGGTAGTCGGCATCAGGAGGGGGTCAAGCAAGTGTTGATAGTACTTTCAGGAGGACCGTCAAGTGAAAGCTTTATGCAGCAGGCTCTGTCTGTCCATTCTCGTGACATTTTCATCTTTTTCATTAGTTTAAACCCGGTTAGTCCTTTGTTCACTAAGTTGAAAAAGACATATACGTTCCCGATCAGTGACTTTGGAGTTCTCCCAGACATCATTTTAGATGTACTTTTCGCTTTAAAACATGTTACTGTTGCAGGTAAGTTGACACAACTTTTACATAATTATATCATTTAATAATGATACAAAAAAGTGCATTTTTAAAGTGTATGTTAAAATACACAATATATTTACAATCCAATTATGTTTCTGCATTAGTTTATGTGTGTGGCTAACGGCTATGGTGACAAATTGCTGTATGATGTGTTATTATTCTTCAATTGTTTTTTACTTTTCTAACGATTTATTCAAACAGTGGACTTATAATCTAAATGTTCATTTTGAAAGTGGACTTCTCAATGGTTTGCCACTGTTGGGCCTTTATACCATTTCAAATCTTCTAATTGGAGTCGCTAATTTTACCCTTTCTCCTTTTTTAGCCACGTCCCTGGGTCCAAGGAAGGATGTGGTCTTCCTTGTTGATGGATCATCCGGTGTTGGACGGGAATTCCCTATTATTCAGGAGTTCATGCGCAGAGTAGTAGAGAATCTCAACGTGGGCGAAGACAAGATCCGGATAGGTGTTGTCCAGTATGGTGACTCTCCACATGCTGATATGTATTTGAATGCTCATGCAACCAAGGAGGGTGTTTTGAATGGGATCAGGGTAAGGCAAAGAGGAGGAAGGCAGCGCAACCTTGGTCAAGCTTTGGAGTTTGTAAGCCAGGACTTCCTAACAGCAGCCCGTGGAAGCAGGAAGGAAGAGGGAGTTCCACAATTTGTGATTGTTGTTTCCAGTGGAAGCTCAACAGATGATGTGGCTCGTGCGGCATCGACTCTCAAAAGGTCAGGTGTTTACCCCTTCAGCATTGGGACCAGGGATGTTGGCGTTAATGAGCTCCAAACAGTTGCATATGCTCCCAACTTCGCGATGGAGGTGGATGACCTTCCCGGCCTGTACACAGTCCAGGAGAGCCTAATCAACACTCTCACTGAGCTGTCTGATGATGAACTTGCAGTGATGCAGCCTGTTTTCCCAACAACACGTGGTAATTGTTGACCCACAATTATTTGTATTAATACATTTGAACAATCACTAAATATACAGTATATATTTAAGTAAGTGCACACACATGTCTAGTTGTTTAACCTGCCATATGCTCTATGAGTATATGTGTGGTCTTTAACATGCATTAAGTAGGAACCTAATAATGATTTTGCAATCTTTCTTTTTTACAGAAACAACAGTAATCACTGGTGGAGACAAAAGGGATGTTGTGTTTTTAATTGACGGCTCAACCGCAACGCGCAGTGAGTTCCCAGCTATCCGCGAAATGATCAAGAGGGTCGTCGATAAGCTTGATGTGGGACTGGACAATGTCAGAATATCAGTAGTGCAGTACAGTGATGACCCACAAATGGAATTTCTCCTGAATCAATACTCGACCAAAGACGAGGTGAGGCAGGCTGTCACAAAGCTTCGGAGCAGAGGTGGGAACCAGTTAAACACCGGCCGTGCCCTCGACTGGGTCTCTAAACACGTCTACCAGCGGGCTCATGGAAGCCGTATCGAGGAGGCTGTTCCACAGTTCCTCATTCTGGTAACGGGTGGAAAGTCTACGGATGATGTGTCTCGTCCAGCGCAACAACTTAAGAGCAGCATGGTGGCACCTCTTGCTATTGGTTCAAGAAACGCTGATGCCGATGAACTGAGACTGATTGCACTGAAGCCAGAGCTCACATACACAGTGAACAGTTTCCAACAGCTCCCATCTGTGGAACAGCAGCTCATTGCGTCAGTGAACACCATGACTACTCGTGATATTTCCACAAGTCAAGTCACCCCCACAGAGGACACAAGTAAGACATTCCATTCGTATCAAAGTTTAGTTCAGGGTTTCACATCCAGAAGTGTCTGAATTTAACAAAATATATTAATCTCAAACCATCTCAAACCTAATGTCCTTCATTGTTCCCCTTCTTTCCTGCTATACAGAAACTCTCAATCTTGGACGAAAAGATATCATCTTCCTTGTTGATGGTTCTGACAAAACAGGGGCCATTGGGCTTGCGCATATCCGTGACTTCATCCTCAGAACCATCCAGCAGCTCGATGTGCAGGCTGATCAAGTTCGCATTGCGATAGTGCAGTACGCGGACAAAGCTCAGAGAGAGTTCTCTCTTAACACATACAACAACAAACCTGACGTTCTCACCGCCGTCAGAAAGCTGCGTTTGATGGGTGGGCGGTCCTCAGACCTTGCTCAGGCCATTGATTATGTCCTGCGGACCGAGATGACATCTTCTGCAGGGGTCCGCAAGCAAGCGGCCTCGCAGCACCTCGTTGTGCTGACAGGGGAGCGTTCAACCTCCGATGTTTCCCTGTATGGGCCTATGCTTAAAGGGTCTCGGGTCAACTGTATTGGTGTTGGAGCCGGGGGTGCTGATTCAAATCAGCTACGCCAGATTGCCACGAGCCAAGACGACGTCATCCAAGTTTCCAGCTTCCCCGGACTCCCTGGCGTCGATGACAGGTTTATTGCCAGGTTGAGTGGAGATCCCTTACCTGAAACCACGCCAGAGTATGAGAGTAAGTAAAACATACAATACTTTGCAATACAGACATTTCAGCAGTGTTCAACATTTTGTTTATTGTTGTAAATATTCACAATTTTGTTGTATAATTAAACCCATTCTTCAAACCTTTTCTTCTTATTCATGGCCTGTTATACTTTACATTACATTCCGTCTACCTGCTTATCGCCTCCCTATTCTCCTTATCCTTAGTTGAAGGCCTTCCCAAACCTAAGGAGGCTGATATTGTGTTCTTGGTGGATAGTTCCCTAAATGTGGGCAAGGAAAACTTCAGGAAGGTGACTGAGTTTGTTGCTGACCTAGTTGATCTCTTCTACACCGAGAGAGACAACCTGCGGATTGGGATGGCGCACTATGCCACGGATGTCTCAAATGACTTCTACCTCAACACCTACACCAACAAGAATGATGTCATCAATGCCATAGGTAGCGTGGAATACAAAGGGGGGCGTAGGGTCAACACAGGTGCAGCCATTCGCTACGTACAGGATAACCACTTCACAGCAGCAAGAGGCAGCAGGAAAGATGAACGCATCCCTCAAGTCTTGCTTCTTCTTACCGGAGGACGCTCCTCCGATGACAGTAAAACGGCAGCACTTGCGCTGAAGGCTAGTGGGGTCAGAGTTTATGCCGTGGGGGTGGGAGACATTATGGATGAGCTGGAAAACCTAGCTAGTGAGCCCTCCACCATGGCTCGGGCAAGTACATTCGAGGGTCTGTCCGAGCTGAATGAGCAGATCCTTGAGACGTTGGACGATGAGGTGAAGGGAGTGAAGCTCTGTACTAGTGTTCAGGAAGCATCCAAAGGTGAGGATAACATACCAGTTTTTGTATCATTGAAATTTTTCTCAGTGTTATAGTCTGTTATTATCTGTTATCTGTTACCTATTATCTGTTTTCACATTGATATACAAGCTATTCCTAATGCATTGCTCTCTGCCACAGCCTGCAGTGTGGAAGTGTTGGTTGGCTTTGACGTTGGCGCCCAGAACATTTTCTCTGCTCAGACCAACCTCCAAAGTAAAATGGCGGCCATTCTTCAAAGAATCACCAAGATGGCATCCATCAGCTGTTCCTCTGGACAGGTTCCTTCTGTGCAGGTTGGCATGCTGGCCATGAACTCTAATGGACAAGCTACTCAGTTGGATTTCTCAGATGATGCAGATGTCCTCTTTGAAGCCTTTAAGGGACTGCGTAGTAGTGGCCCCTTTGTACTAAATGCCAAGACCATCTCAGCTTACACTGACAGGTTTAAAACCAGGAATGAGAACAGTGTAAAGGTGAGTATTTCAAACAGTTTCTTATCCTTGTCATTTCATGTGATGTCCCAACTTGCCTAGCCTTCAAGTTGTTTGGTTTCTCTAGACTAAATAAAATCAGATGTCAGAAATATGTTGAGGAAAAATTGTATTACCTTTCAGTTGAGGAAAAATCTCTGTTGTTTTTAACAGGTTGTTATACATCTGACTGATGGTCTTGATGCACCATACGCTGAGATGAAGAGGAAAACAACTGAGCTTCAGCAATCAGGTGAGAAAACAGACACTAGTTGAAAGGCTGCATTTTATTCATACATTGTTATGTATGATGAACTTGTGTGAATGATGAAAATAACAATTACCACATTGCAATATGATTACAAAAGCATGTTTGTAGATTTAATGAAAAATTATTTTTAACCTTCCTCAACAGGTGTTAACGGTTTAATCCTTGTGGGCCTGGAGAGGGTTCCTCAATTTGAGGAAGCACTCCTACTGGAGTTTGGGCGTGGGTTCAGGTACACCAGACCCCTCCGCGTCAATGTCATGGATTTGGACTACGAGCTAATGGAGGAACTGGTGGGTAGCAAAGAAACCAGGAAAATGGCAATGCATTGGATCTAACCGTTTGCTCCCACTTTGAACCTGCCAATTAATCACAGAAGCAATAACTTGTTATGAGGTTGTTATTTTCAAGTTATGATTATAATTTAAACCTGTCCACCCACAGGTCATTAGACCCAGGTTAGTGTATAGTCAAACAAAGCTAGGTCAATTACAAGCAATGGGTATGGCTGCCATGAATAGTTAAAGGTATTACGCTGTCATGTAAGGCATTCTTGGTCTACACCTTGTTCTTTCGATTGGTTCATTTCACTCGCTTTAAGTTAGTTTTGATCTTTCTTCTCAGGATAATATTGCGGAGAGAGGTTGCTGTGCTGTACCCTGCAAGTGCACTGGCACTAGAGGAGACAGAGGTTCAGTAGGCACCCCAGGCCCCAAGGTTAAAACTCTTTAAATTATCCACAAACACATACGCCTGCATATAGACACATACACACAAACACATACACATGCATGCTCACACATTCCTGCATGCACAAACACACACTCACACACACACACACATGGACACACAAAGGCAAACACATGCACAGAAATGTGCATGTGAACACACAGATGTGCACAAGTGTACAAATGTACACTCACATACAGGTTCCCTAACACACGTATGCACACACACCCACACATGCACACACATGCACACACACACCCACACACAGACAAGATACGCACGCGTTGTTGTGAAACATTGTCTACTGGATAGTAACATTGTGTGGTCTTACAGGGCGGTCCAGGAGGCATTGGGAGTCCAGGACATCCCGGAGATGAGGGAGGACCTGTGAGTCTGGGGGCTTTTTTTGATTTCTTCATTTATATTTTTCATGTTTTAATCATTTGATGCACACAGATTTCACTTCTCTCAGTTGCCCTTAAATTTGTCTTCATTTGTCCTCATTGCCGTCTGTGTTGCATATTGACAGGGAGAGCGAGGACCCCCTGGTGTGAATGGAACTCAAGGGTTCCAGGGATGCCCAGGACAGAGAGGTGTCAAGGTAAAGACTTCCACTCATAGGTCAAAGGGTTACCCTGGTCATAAAAAAATATAAACATCTATTTAATATCTATTTATTCAAAATCAAACTCCTGCTCATGTTTATCACATTTTTCCCCTATGATTAGGGTTCCCGTGGGTACTCTGGAGAAAAAGTGAGTTTATTTTTTTATTTCTTTACATTAAAATCATGACACGAAAACTTTTGAAGAACTGCTCAAACATTGCTCTTTAATACAATGGCTCTTTCATTTTCAGGGAGAATTTGGAGAACTTGGTCTGGATGGAATCAATGGAGAAGAGGTAATTGTCGAAATGGATTATGTGTTTTTCAACAGGAAGGCCAGTCAGAGACCAGCACATGAATTGTGACGTAACGTTGGCCTGGATCGGTCTTTTCATGAAACATATCCTGGAGAATCCCGTCTAATCGATGTGTGTAGCATACATGAATGTCCACCATGACACATCCAAGGACAGTCTCACAAGGAATGCCGACATGCGGTGGAAAAAAATGAAAGCCATGTGAAGCTGCTTTTGATTACTCCCATGGCGTGGAAGGTGTGGTGGCGTACATAAATTAACCCCTGCTGTTCTCTCTTCAGGGGGTCAGTGGTGTAGCCGGACCCCCGGGCGACAGAGGAAATTCTGGAAGAAGAGTGAGTTGTGGGAGCTTTTATCCTCGTCCCGCACACTCACTTATTCATTCATTCATGACAGTCCATGGCAAATGTTTATACAAATGCTAATGTCCTTTGGTTTCTGTTATGTAGGGGCCAAAAGGAACCAAGGGCCAGGCGGGAGACAGGGGAGACATGGGTATCAGAGGAGACCCTGTGAGTACACTGCCGGTCTGCCATGAGATGTTAACTGTGTGAATACACTCACTGCTTGCCTGGGATGAGAAGAAGAAGAGTGGGAATTCATTGTGTTGAGTGAGCGGCTCAGTGTGTGTGAGACATTACTTTGCCTGTGGAAGTTGAATGCTCAGGGTGAATGAAGGCGGGTTGTTACAGCGTCTAAAACTCCTCCCCTGTGATTTTTGGAGTAATTGTCAAAAGGCCTGTTGGACTTTGAAGAGACAAACAGAAGACATCTCTCCTCCTATAACAACTGTGGCTGTGGCTGACAATTGTAGCTAGAGTGCTACTAGCCAGCTCGACATGTGATGTATCCAACATGTATCCACAAGACTAACCTCCGCCAGATGCTCTTCTGGTTTCAGCCTGGGCTGAACGAGCCTCCGTGGTTCTTTGTCTGAGACAAGGAGCGGAATTGATTAGCTGCTCTAATCCCAGTTCTTTTTGTGCCCTCTAGGGTACGACCGGACAAGACAACAGAGCGGGCGGACCCAAAGGAGACCCCGGCGATGTTGGCCCAGTGGTAATGGCCACTTCCTCTCGTTGTGTTAAGGGGCCGCTGTGTATTTGCTTTTGTGGTCTGTTTTGAAGCGCTCATGTACATCCGCTGTTGCTGTTGACAGGGAGAGCCCGGAGAAGACGGCAAGAGAGGAGGCCCAGGAGAGCCAGGACGAAGGGTAGGACCTCACCTTCCGGCCACCCGCGTCTTACGCTTTTTACAAACACGTCCTCATCCGGTCACCTGTATCTTACCCTGTAGCTTAAACCACATCCTTATCTGGTCACCTGTATCTTACCCTGTAGCTTAAACCACATCCTTATCTGGTCACCTTTATCTTACCCTGCTTAAATCCACATCCTTATCCCGTCACCTGTATCTTACCCTGTTTTAAACCACATCCTTATCCGGTCACCTGTATCTTACCCTGTAGCTTAAACCACATCCTTATCTGGTCACCTGTATCTTACCCTGCTTAAATCCACATCCTTATCCCGTCACCTGTATCTTACCCTGTTTTAAACCACATCCTTATCCGGTCACCTGTATCTTACCCTGTTTTAAACCACATCCTTATCCGGTCACCTGTATCTTACCCTGTTTTAAACCACATCCTTATCCGGTCACCTGTATCTTACCCTGTTTTAAACCACATCCTTATCCGGTCCCCTTTATCTTAAACACATCCCATATACACCCATTAGCTTTTCAATCCCCTTCCTAATACACATCCCTATGTGCTTTGTGCTTTGTAATTCATTCACCAGGGATCGGACGGAAGAAGAGGATCAGCTGGACCGCCTGTAAGTAGTTTATGACTTTGACCCAGATATCAATCTGCAATGACAGCTGAAATAGTATGAAGCAAAGAACAAAAATGGCATGTACTAAAAATGGTATGTATTATAAAATTATTACAAAAAGACTTAATCTTTCTGCAACCCTCTGTTGCCACGTAGGGCCCTGTTGGGAAGCCAGGAGTGGAAGGCGTCGGTGGAGAGCCCGGTATCGGAGGCTCCAGAGTGAGTATTCTTTACAGCCCCCTCTTTGCTGCACACACTGTTTCACCCATAACTCAGGACCGGCCCTTGAAGTGCATCGCCCGCCTCTGCCAAAGCAGAGCTCCCTCTGTCAGCGCCCTCGTTGACCTGCTCTGTCAGGGCTTCTGTTGGCCGGCCAGCACACATCACCCTGATGTTGGGACTGGTGGAATGACTAACAGTGTTTACACGTCTGTGTTCATCCGTGGTTTAGCCCCAGGATGCTATTCTGCTGGTGCTGCAGTATAATGGGATGACACAGTGTGCATCTTGATTTGAAACATGTTTGTCTGTGACCTGGCAGGGCCCACCAGGCCCTATTGGGGTCCCTGGACATCCGGGAGAGGAGGGAAATCCTGGTCCCAGAGTAAGTGTCAATCTCACCATCACACACGCCAAGAAAAATAACATTGTGCTTGAAAGATTTTCCTCTTCGAAATGAAAGCTGTATGCATGTACACACCATGGTAAGTAATAGCAACCCATGTTTCAGAGGACAAAGGCATTATCATTCATTCAGTGACCATTAGTAAATAATGCATGTAACCAAATGCTGTTTGGGTCTTCCTGGTTATTGCTGTGTGCAAAAAAAACCCTGATCTTTGATTTGTTTTTCCCAGGGACCTGGAGGGATACCGGGAGCACTTGGAGAAAAGGGCAGACGAGGAGCTTTGGGACGCAAGGTACCCCCCCCCCCCCCCCCCAAAGTCCTGTAAAAGCCTTGTTTCAGTCATAAACACTGCGGCGTCTCTCATATTACTGCACACACACACATGCAGGCCTTTGGAAGCAAACATGAAAGTATGGTTAGATTAAAAAAATGACTCCCCCTCCAAAGAAAGTACATGTGAGCTCAATTAAGTGTGATGGGTGGGTGGGGGGAGGGGTGGGTTGTGTGTGTGTGTGTGTGTGTGTGTGTGTGTGTGTGTGTGTGTGTGTGTGTGTGTGTGTGTGTGTGTGTGTGTGTGTGTGTGTATGTGTGTGTGTGTGTGTGTGTGACTGACTGACTTGATAGCCCACAGTGTTCCGTTTATAACGTTAGCCGCTTCAGCGGTCGTTCTCTCCGGGATGAGCTGGAACGTTCTGTCTGTCCTGACTCCCTTCGCTCTCTCCCCATCCGTCTATCTCTGTGCTTGGACAGGGCGAGCCAGGAGATCCGGGGCCTAAAGGAGTCGTCGGACCCCTGGGACCACGCGGCGAACCCGTAAGAACGGAACGCTCCCGACGTAGAACGGCTCTGGAGGAGCTCCAGAGAGACAACACCCCTGTGTGGCTCTGTCCCCGTGGCTGGTAGACGCGTCGGGAACGACGGCGTCTGGAGCCACTGCTGGCAGCGCGCGTGTTTATTATTCAAGCCTTTATTAGCTCCATCGACAAATGCCGTGGTTCTTGGAGAAGAGACAGTAGGAATTTTGATCCAAATCAGATTTCGCCGGGACGAGCCGTGAGCTTTCGTGTTTCACTGTCTGGCCGAGTTGAAAGCATAATTCATGTCAGTGTGTGCGTGGCTGCTGGGAATATATGGCAGGGTTTAAATCAAGTAGACAATGGTATTTATTTTTTTTCCAGAGTTCGCTCTTTCCCGCTGCCATTGTAACTTTCTAGTACAGGGTCTAATAGGGTTGGTGTCGTGACAAACGTCAGATAATGGCAGCAAAGCAGTCATGCTGTCGTTTCAGGGTTTGTATTAGTGTTTTCTTGAGGCTAGTCATCTTTCTGACCTTCTTTCCTCAAGGGTGAGGATGGAAGAGATGGATTCGGCGTCTCTGGGCCCAAAGGAAGGAAGGCATGTTCAACTTTTACTTTTTATGTTTCAATCACACTCTTGTATTATTGAACCTGTTGATGGGTCATCAGGCCTACTGTAGGACTTTGAAAGGTGTTGCATGACTATTACACTGATTACCCGTGGCATACTCTTAAATCCTCACCAAACATACACACACACACATACACAAGCACACACACACACACACACACACACACACACACACACACACACACACACACACACACACACACACACACACACACACACACACACACACACCAAACCATATGTGATAGACAAAGAACATATGATGTGTGATGGATAAAAGAGAGGCATGTTTCACACACATGCTATATGTTTAGCTACAGACCGAGAGCAAAGAAAGGTGGTCTTGTCCTTCTCCATTATAACATCCTTTGTTTTGTCTTTGCTGTTGTCTTGCTTGTTCATTTGGCCTTACAGGGCGATGAAGGCTTCCCAGGTTTTCCAGGACCCAAGGTAATGCTTCTCATGGATTTCATTTGAAAGTACTTAGAGACTAGACGGTTCCAGTTGAAAGTCTGACCCCTCGAGGATCATTTTCCAGGTTATTGACTCTCTCTCTCCCCCTCCCTTTTTCCCTCTCTCTCTCTCCCTCCACTCCTCTCTCACTCCCTCCCTCCCTCATTCTCTCTCCCCCTCCCTCCCTCCCTCCCTCTCTCTCCCCCTCCCTCTCTCCCTCTCTTTATCACTTTATTCTCTCTCTCTCTGTCTCTCTCTCTCTCTCTCTGTCTCTCTCTCTCTCTCTCTCTCTCTCTCTCTCTCTCTCTCTCTCTCTCTCTCTCTGTCTCTGTCACTGAGCAGGGTGCGAGCGGGGGTGCAGGCCCTGAAGGTGGACCAGGACCCAAGGGAAACCGTGGTCAGAGGGTGAGTGGTTGCCCCCCTGTGGACTGGACCAAGCTATGGCCAACACTGGGATGTACTGGGTCACTTTGTGGTACAGACACATGGCCCTGCTGGGTCTATACCCCGGACTAACTAACACACTGCAGGAAGCACTGTGCATATTCATTCAGTCATTCTGAAAGCTGGGAATGCTAAAGTATGTTGCACTGTTGTACAGAGAGTCAATTAAATGAGGCCGGCATCGTTATAATAAATCAAGTAATAAGTTTTCAGTGAGGTCTTAGAGTATCAGTATCAAACTCACATGTAACCGGTGGTTGCTGATCAACAAACATTTTACTAATTGTAATACCAATATGGCGTATAAGTTGTTTTAACTGTGTTGAACCTGTGTGTGCGTGCGGTCCAGGGCGTCTCAGGGAACATTGGACTGTCAGGACAGAAAGGAGAGGTTGGCTACGCCGGGCCCTATGTGAGTAACATGCATCCTCCCATCTGTTTACAGGCCCTTCACATTCCATATAAACGACATAAAGCCACCATACCTCCTAATGTACTGGGAGTTTACACGGCCCACCAGTTTACAGCCTCAAGTGGCTTAGCGCCTAAGTGCTTGTTAAAACCATATGATGGATATAATGAACTTTCACATGCGCTTCCCCATGAAAGCTTCCGTGTGTGTGTGTGTGTATGTGTGCTGTTGTGCAATTCTCTCTGCACGCCTGATGTTCTGTCACCCACCCACCCGCATAGATGATCGTCCATTATATAAACAATGCCTTTTTAAGACCTTTCTATGGGTCGACCGCGCCTCTGCGTCCAGAGCCGTGCAGCTGTTTAACACCAGTGCTTGTGTTCCCCTAGGGAGAGAAAGGACCCAGAGGACCAGGGGTTGTGGTATGTGCTCCCATTTATCAAACTCAAACAAAAAAAAGGGGCGACAGAACCCCCAAACTCCATCAGAACCCCCATCTCCTCGTGATGCGTTTCAAACATCTGTTCTTCATTCTCCTCTGCAGCAATGTGACCTCGTCGCGAAGATCCGAGATAACTGTCGTAAGTCCAGCGTCTTGACTGATTAACTGCCGCATCAATAATGAACTATTTGGGCGGTTTCAAGGAGTTATTCTGACAATTGTTTCCTCTTTTGTCTTCATTCCAGCTTGCTGCTACGGTAAGTGAATGACAACGGAGGGCAAATGGTGGTGTCTTTGAGGTGTTCTCGCTAACAGAGCCAGGGGCCCTAAACTCTCCGCGCACGCCCAACAGGCAAACAGGAGTGCCCCCTGTACCCCACCGAGCTGGCCTTCGCCATGGACGTGTCGGACGGCGTGGGGCGCCCGGTCTTCAACAACATGCGCGATACCGTGCTGCGTCTGGTGCGTGACATCACCATCGCCGAGAGCAACTGTCCCCGCGGGGCCCGCGTGGCCCTCACGCTCTACAACAACGAGGTGACCACCGAGGTGCGCTTCGCCGACGCACTGAAGAAGCGCGCGCTGGTGCAGCGCATCGAGGGCCTGCAGCCGCTCTCCACCCGCAAGCAGCGCAGCCTGGACACCGCCATGAACTTCCTGGCGCAGAACACCTTCAAGAGGGTGCGCAGCGGCTTCCTGATGCGGAAGGTGGCCGTCTTCTTCGTCAACGGGCCGATCAAGGACGCCCAGCCGGTCAGCACGGCGGCCCTCCGCCTGTACGACGCCGGCATCGCCTCCGTGTTCCTGGTGAACCGCGAGGACAGGGCGCTCACCAGAGCCCTGCAGGTGACTTCTGCCACACTTGAAGCTTTGTGTTGCTTGTTAGCGCTGCCTGGTTTTGGGAACTTTAGTGTTACCTCATCGTCCCTGGAAGGGGATTTCCCTCTCCTGTGTTTCAATTCTAAGTTTCTTCCTTGATAATTACAGTAGAGCTTTTCCTAGAGCTGGTGGGGGGGGGGTTGTCATAAAATGTGGCCTGTGAGGCCATTCATATCTGTAACTGTGGTGGGGGGATAAACAAAAAAACATGCCTACACAGTAGACGTAAGTGATTGGGATTGTTGGATTGAACTTGGAGCTGTGGAGATTGCCTTCTGTGATTTTGTTGTTTTCGTTGTGGTAAACGGTTCAATAACCACAGCCAAAGTGTTTTATTGTGCATTGTGATGCGAATGCCTCCACTGAGATCCTTGTTTCTTGTCGTGGAAGGTGAACAACACCGCGCTGGCCCAGGTGATCGTGCTGCCCAACACTGGCAGCGCTCAGTTCAACTCTGTCTTCCAGAAGATCATGAGCTGCCACGTGTGCCTGGGTAAGAGCTGCTGCCACGCACCATAGATCGGGTCACGTAAATAGCGTTGCTCACTTGGACCCGAGCCATCCAACCGGCATAGTACCCTTATTGTTTTGTAATTGGAAACACATTGCGTGTGTGCAGCACTGCAACACTTCATGTAAACCACATGAAATGTTGTTGGGCTCAAATCAAACCATTTAGGAATAATAGGAAACATAACAATAACATAAGAAAAAGCCAATGCATTATTCCTCCCCCCCCCTCCAGATTCCTGTGCTCCAGACCAGATGTGCGACTACGTGCCCCCGGCGTCCAGCCGAGACAGGCGCTCCTTCACCACCGACGTGGACATTGACGTGGCCTTCGTGGTGGACAGCTCCGAGACCACCTACCCCTCGGTCTTCACCGAGATCAAGCGCTACATCACGCACATCGTGGAGCACCTGGAGGTGTCCCCGGAGCCCACCACGTCCATCCACCACGCCAGGGTGGCCATGGTCCAGCAGGCGCCCTACGAGTTCCTCCGCAACAACAGCGGCGCCGCCATCCGCACCGACATCGGCCTGACGGGGCACCGCTCCGCGCAAGACATCATCAACTTCCTGCTGGAGAAGACGCCCCAGCTGGAGGGCGGGCGGGCGCTGGCGGCGGCCATCGAGCAGACAGTGGAGCAGGTGCTGGAGATGGTGCCGCTGCAGCGCGCCCGCAAGGTGCTGATGCTGTTCGTGACGGGCAGCGTGGAGGAGCATGAGGCCCAGCTGGTGCGTGTGGCCACGGAGGTCAAGTGCAAGGGCTACTTCGTGGTGATCCTGGGCGTGGGCGGCGGGCTGACGGCCGGGGACGCCAGGGTGCTGTCGCGCATGGCCAGCGAGCCGGCGGACGTGTTCTTCAAGAGGATCCAGAGCATCTCGCACTTCTACGACAAGCACATCAGGACCTTCGGGGAACTGCTGCCCAAGTATATCAGCAGTAAGTGTACAGCACACATTTTGGCACATATACTGTATATGATCCCTGTGATTTCCCTTGGGTTGAAGGTTTATCGACGTCCATCCAAAATGTACTTTTTTTATCTGAATTTAATGTTGATGGAAACTGTTGTAAAATGTTTTCAAGGTTTGTGGATTTAGTTTGGATTGAAAATATACGTAACCTTTTAGATGCACATCTTTCTAAATCAGGGTTTCCTCTTGCACCATTTGTTTCAGTCGAAAATGCTTTCTACATGTCCCCGGAAGTGTCCCGAAACTGCATATGGTTTCAGAACGACCAACCATTGAACCACCCCTTCAAGTCATCCCAGTCCCACGAGTAAGTCTTTACAACCTCTCAATAACTGAGGTCGGATCCACTTCACCCTGATGTTCACCCTGACGTTCACCCTGACGTTCACCCTGACGTTAACCCTGACGTTCACCCTGACGTTAACCCTGACGTTCACCCTGACGTTAACCCTGACGTTCACCCTGACGTTCACCCTGACGTTCAACCTGACGTTAACCCTGACGTTCACCCTGACGTTCAACCTGACGTTCACCCTGACGTTCACCCTGACGTTCACCCTGACGTTCACCCTGACGTTCACCCTGATGTTCACCCTGATGTTCACCCTGATGTTCACCCTGCTCACTCCTCATGCCGTCCCATTGTAGAACCACCCATCAGAAGGAGGAGGATGACCAGCAGACGGTCCATCAGAGAAAGCACAAAGGTACGTCCGTCCACGAGGGTACCACAGTGTTCTGCAGCAGGCTGAGCCGTCCAGTGCCGTTAACCGCTACACCGTGTGTCCTTATCACCCTCAGAGTCAGAGGAGCTGCACGCCACCAACATCACGTCCAGCAGTCTGAAGCTGCGCTGGGCCCCGTCAGATCCCAAGCTCTCAGCCTACTTCCAGGTGGTGGTGACCCGACTCCGCGACCACTTCCTGGTGGTGAAGACCAACGTGTCGGAAACTGAGCTCTCCCTGCACAACCTGGAGGGCAGCCAGTCCTACCACGCTGTGGTGACGGCCCACACCGCCACCGGACTGGTCACCTCCACCCACAAGGGCATCGTCACCACCAGTAAGGATGTGACCTGTTGAGCGGTCGGAGGCGGATGGGCTGTAGCGGGAACTTTTAAAGTGGGGGAACCCCGGGGGGATTTTTCTTAGGTTGGACCATGCATTCTGTGCTCATCTAGACGGCCATATAGATACACCGAAGTATTGTTAATGCTTAAATGTATTCAGAACTGTATTGAATGCAACACAATTTCATAAGGCCATATCTAGTAATAGTAGTACATACAATAATTATCTGCATTCGCTACGAATATCTCAATAATCAAAACACAAAGTAGTGTGGAGTGTTGGGATACAGAGAGTGGAGAACAATCCCCCTCACAGTTCACTCACATCCCATAAGAACCACATTACTCGGCTGGCAATCGGATGACATTTAGAGACTCGTATTTTATCCGTGTCGTATTTTATCTCGACTCAATGTGTTGTATTTCATCTCTTCTCAGTTTTGTGTATTGTATCTCTATCCAGTGTCGTATTTGATCTCTATTCAACGTGTCGTATTTGATCTCGCCACCACGTGTCATATTTTATCTCGACTCAATGTGTCATATTTTGGTTCTCGCCACACTTGTGTTTCCCAGCTGCTACGTCTCGGTGGGATGGTCCCAGCGTTTCGGGGAAGCGGAGGAAAGCTGCGTGAATGTGTAATGTTGTGGCGCCAGGCCAGGCTCTCGTCCCTCTGTAAACTGCTGCTCTTGTTTTGACAGAATCAGCCGAGCACAAGCCCGCCGGTCCAATTAAGGTGACTGCTGTCGTAAACACACCCCTGGAGAAGCCAGAGACCGGTGAGTAAAAATGTGTGTGTGTGCGTGTGTGTGTTTTGTGTACTCCAAGGTAACACATTGGGCTAGACCTTATATGTGTTTGTGTTGAGCTGTTCTGCTATTGAGAAGAATTTAGTGCTGTGTCAGCACTTAATCATCAGGTTTCTCTGTTTGCGAAATCATCACAAAGCTTATTAGATGATATGAAATTATATTTACATTTGATGTGATCATTTCACCAATTGAGCTTGTCTTATATGCAGCTGGTTTGGATTAAATCTGGGCAAAGTCATTGATTCTGCTGAGCCCATAATAGTGTCAAATAATTCAAGTTCACTTAGTTTTTATTGCCAGTTCCCCCCCTCCCCTGCATAAGAATTAAGCGTATATACAATTGAGGTCCTAGCAGCCCTCCATAAAGAATGTGATCATTACTTCAAACAGCTTTTAATGAAGGGACTAGCTCCTAGCCAAGAATATAGTCAGTAGTACAAACATTACTCATAACACTTGAAGAGTAAGCTCAACTTTGGTGAAAAGGTTTTGATCGATGTCTCCTGTGCTAGTGACTGAATTAAAGTCTGTGAAGGTTCACTGATGTGCTTTAAAATACATTGCTCCTATTTTTTATTGTTTTTGTTCACTTTTCAACCACCGTTTTTATTTTGTTTCCTGATGACAGGCACTGGGTAGTGTCTCTTGCCAAAAATGCCATAAAACATTGTGTTTATTATTGCAGTAAGAATAACAAAACACTGGCAAATGCAGTGTGGTTGTTTTGTGTGCAGGCGTCCTCAATGCCCCTTGAATAACAGCTGATGTTTATGACTTACCGTTGAAATTGTTCTATTAATTCAAGACACATGGGTTCTGTGAATCTCGCATGAATAGCCATGCCTGTTACATACACTGCTATCCTCGGTGCTCATGCAAACTGGCTTCTATCTCAAAAAGACGTCAGAACACGGTTTGGTTAGCGGGTGTCGGGTGCGTTTGAGGCCAAGGCGCCGGGAAAATTTTCCTCTGGATTAGCTTTGAGGTATTTATGGGTTTCACTTCAAGGGGATTAGGGACAGATGGCGGCGTTTCTGCTGGAACCGGAGACCACACAGCCATGGCTGGCTCCAAGACTCTGAATTCAAATAACCCAGAACTACCCAGACGACTACTACTACTGCT
Organism: Urophycis tenuis; assembly: GCA_036785325.1. NCBI lineage: Eukaryota > Metazoa > Chordata > Actinopteri > Gadiformes > Phycidae > Urophycis > Urophycis tenuis. Next base: position 733,191 of record JAXIVH010000048.1, on the reverse strand, counting down.
ACTTGATTAACTGTAGAGTTAGTTGCATCGCGCACGTGTAGATCTAAAATTCACTCTCTTATTTTCTCCTGACTACCACACCCACCAAACATTGTCCATTTTTAGTGCAAGTAGCCTGAACTCTCTCTCTAGAAGCTAACGCCATCTTGAATGCCATTTTCCTTTTCACGATGATGCCGTTGTTCTCAGCCATTACATGCTACGTTAGCTGCCTGATTCACCTCTGATCACGATTAGCTTTGATTTTTAACTTCATATGCTGTCGACTTCACCGGTAACATTTTAACATCCCCGAAATAACTGTTCTCCAGGTTAGCAGCCAAACCAACCTTCACTCATACTCATCTTCTCCCCTGTCTGTCTTGTCTTGTCTTCTATTATCGCTGTTGTGTTTGTTTTTGTTTGTTGCACGTTCTAGTAACCGAACTTACAGATCCATGCTCACATGACTATGACCCTGGAATGCCATGCAAAGACTATCAGGCTAAGTGGTTCTTTGACAGAATGAACGGGATCTGTACCCAGTTCTGGTACGGAGGTTGTGGAGGCAATGAGAATAGGTTCGAGACCGAGGCCATCTGTTTGAGCAGCTGCCCAAGCGCAGGTAAGTGGCCAGGCTCACAGACCACCTGGTGTCAGCAGCAGTGTGATCTCAATAGGAAGCACTGTCGGGGCTTCGGCCAGTTTGATTGGCTCTGTAAGGCCCCAGGGGCATGTGGGAAATGTAGGCTTTCAGATGTACTTGCCGTATCACTGGTATCATCTACACTACAGTATGTCTCGAATGCAGGGTTTTGGCTGGGAAATATTACCATTTAAAAGCCTAACCTCATTTTGGGATCAGAGACCTCTCTGTGTAGACATTTAAAATATGAAAGACGTATGAATATTAACCCACTTCACTCCACACCATACCCGACTAGATGATTATGAGAATGGGCATACACGATTCGTATCTCCTACTTCTTTATCAAGAAAGGAAATACCTTGCCAGTTCTGGGTGGATGGTGGAGGTGGAGGTCTGGGAGTACAGCGGGACCTCACAAGACCTTTTTGTGTTCTCAGTGTTGGAGCAACAGCCGGCTGAACAGGTGCAGGTGGTCCTGGCTCCAGGTGAGCAGGCGCAGGTGGTCCCGGCTCCAGGTGAACAGGCGCAGGTGGTCCCGGCTCCAGGTGAACAGGTGGCCGTCCTTCCATCTCTGACCGAAGAGCTTGAGAGTCCCATCGCAGCAACCGCACAGGTGGAGCCCATCATTTCCTCAAGCGTGGTGGTGGAGTCCAGCCCCGCCGCAGCCAAACCAGCGGAGAAAATCCTGCCGCTTCCAGGTGAGCAATGCAGTGATGCTCTCAGGCCAGCGAGGAGATGAGGAGGTGGCTGGTGGCGAGATGCTGCCGCTCTCAAAGGGTACATTAAAGAGTGGTGATGGAGTAGACATATTAAAAGAGTGAGACTAGATTAAACACTAGGTTTTAAGTATTGAAAAAGGGACTTGATTCTTTAGTTGTGCTGCTTACCTTAAAGTAATCAAATGCATCTGTAGTCTGTAGTTAGGATTCTGTTCATGAGTTTATGTATTATGGACTTTAAGCCATGGTACTGGTCTGGCCTAGTATGAAATACTGAATGAGTCTGTGAGGTGCTGAATACTGGACCTTGATATTTGTTTATTGTTGTTTAGACCTGAACATGCAGCACTACTAACGTTGGCCTTGGTGTCTGCAAAAATCCAGATATTGAGAGAACCTGAAATAGTTCGGATTTGATCTTAAACAAAGCTGAATCTATAAAATCTATGTGGACACATAGTTCCAGTGTAGCAGGGCTTGACCTTATTTTGTAATGTGTTTCCCTCCAAAAGCCTTCAATGAGTAAAACAACAAGGCCTTTTGTATGGAGACCCCTCCCCCCCTCAATCCTTCTGCTCCAAAATGAACCATGGAGCCAGTACAAGGCCAAGCAGTGGAAAAAAAGCACCAACGCCATACTTTAGCAATTCCCAGGAGAAGCCAAGGTCATAAGCGTAGCAGCAAATGAATGGAAAGCCTTGTTCACTCGTTCATTGTTATGTTGAAAGCTGCACTTTCACAAACCAAAGGATTTGTTCCCTAAATTCTGACCATAGACTAATTTGACTTGTAACCTCTAAGATGGCAATGGAGTCACGTAGGCAATCACTTACTGTACATATTTCAGTGGAGAAATGCTTTGCTTAAAGGCGTTGAGATGTATTCTGTTTAGTTTTTCTGTTTTTATATCCCTTTTATATCCCCTAGCAGCCATTAGTGGTACTGGCATTTAGATGTAATTATCTTAAACTATAAACTTCTTCAGGGTGGGATTCATGATCAACTGAAAAATAACCTTGGATCATGTAAACGTTCAACTGGTTCTCAGCTGGTATTACATCTTAAGCCCGTAAAATGTATCTTGCAAACACATTTTAACATTTCAAACTACTGCACAAGCCCACATCATTGTAGCTAGCAAGCATGTTAGCAATTACCCACTCTCAGTGACCAGATGATTAGTCGTCGTCCCGTGGCTCCCTATGGTGTCTTGTCCAATTAGCGTCGCACTGACTGCCACTCTCTCCGATGCGACACAGCGGTGGCCACAGCGGTGGATGTCTGCCAGCTCCCTAAAGAGGAGGGCCCCTGCATCAAGTTTGTCCTGAAGTGGCACTTTGACCGCCTCAGCAAGAGCTGCACGCGCTTCTGGTACGGCGGCTGTGGCGGCAACCAGAACCGCTTCGACACGTTTGTGGAGTGTCAGAAGAGCTGCGGGAAGCCAGGTAAAGCGCCCTCGTCCCCTCTGCAGGAAGCGTGAGACCGCTCTGCCCGCCGACCATGGCGCCGCACTGTCAGGGCCCTGCGTCACGCAGGGTGTACCGTCTGCATGGCGCTGCGGTCCTCTATCCAGGCCTGCGGATCGTGACGCGTGTTACGAGTGACGTGTAAACTGAGTGTGGAACGGAAGTAAGGGGAGGCCATGGGGCGCCAGTAGCTTAGTGGGTAGAGCGGGTGGACAGAGCATTACATATATCTACAAAATACTGAGAATGACCAATGAAGACCAAAAGGTCCCCTCTCTCTCTCAATGCACGCAACAGGGTTTACATAGCAACACACACAGAGAAAGATGGATTTTACACGCTCGCCGGTAACAGCCGGTAAACAGCCGTGGCACACAGAGCACATGTTACGTGTTAGCTAACCGGGCCCGGAGACACGACGTCATGCGACGTGACAGCGTCATTGTTGTGTCGTGTGTCATGTCTGATGCGGTGTGTGTTTTCTTTCTCTCTGGCAGCGCTGAAGCCAAGGATGAATGTTGCAATAAGAACATAGGAGGACATTAACAACAGGCCAACGTGTACCTCGCGTCAGAGGGGGAACACCAAGCTATGCTGCGATACCAGATCAATGGTGGCTGCACTGGATTCCACACACAACAATCGGAGAGAAGAAGATTGAATCCCCAGAAATTCTTGAAGTCGTCTTTGTCACAAAAAAGAAAAGGACAGGAAAAAGAGCAACACAATTTGCTGCATGATTAGTTATAACCTACTGGTGCTATGTCGTTTTTATGATTGTTTGTTTAGATTTTGATGATGGAGCTCAAAGGTCCAGTTTTTGTTGTTCCGTTAACTACACAGCATTTTTGTTTTCCCTGCATTGTCTTTGTTTTCATTTGTTTTTGATGATGGAACAAAAAGTATATATGAATATGTTGGACAGAGATAACCAATAAATCAGTGTTTTGCAGGAATCACCTTAGTAGTGAATGTGATGATGTCTTTCTACATTCCATCCTCACGAGACAACAATGCTTGTCACTTTAAAATTTGTGTCGATTGTAGAAATTTGCTTGATCCCCATGGATCTGCCCTCCCACCCCCCCTCCCTCCCCCCTCTCACTCTCACCCCTAAGCAGTGTTTACAGCAGCAGAACAAGCCCGTGTGTTTTAAAACGCCAGCAACCATTCATTCAAGGCCAAGCGAGGCAAAGTGATGTGAATGCACTCGTGGAAGTGCTGCCTTACACACACGCACACACACAGCCAGGTCACGTGATGACTAGCAGGGGAATGTACTTGTCAAAGCTGTTTGATGTTTGTTTCTTTAATGTAGGATTTTTCTTTTTTTTTTGTTTTACGTAAAAAGTTGTGTTTTAATTTTTGGGGTATGGGGGGAAATAAAGATGAATTAGACTTTCTAATAAACTGGATGCCTTTCTTCTTCAAATCAGAATTATAAGAAGTCAGATGCTCAAATCAAAACACATCTTAAATATTGTTTATTTTTCCTAAATTGTCCTTTTCCTAGCATGAACTAGTATCTGCTATGTCGCTTCAATACTACAAGGTCATAATACATCTCAGTGGGACCACAAAGTTAACATGTAGGCCTACTGCATGTGGGACACGTTACACAAGCGCAGTACCATTACAGCAAACAGAAACCTAAAGCCTGCTGTTCCATCGTATACTCTGTGTCTGGCTGCTGTTCAGCTGGACTGGGAGAGTTTTCTTGGGCACATAGATGTGCGTGCAGCTGTCCATGTGAACACGTGTCTGTTCACAGCGTTCAGTCATAACAGGATATAAACACAGACCGGCACAATCAAAGCTTCCTGCGGAGGTTCTCTGAGGGCCAAAGCGATCATGACACCTGAGGTAATCAATTAAACCATGTGCTTTCTCAAAGGCTGTGACTGTTTCAAACCAAGAATCAAGCAACTGCTAACCATGAATTCATGGCCAATGCTGGGAATTCAATGCCCTGGGAGAAACCCGAAGCATTACGCCATCAATATTGAATCGCCTTCAGGGCTCCGGCTGCTCTGTCTCCTCTGGTGTTTTGATAACGGAACTGATAACTTCAGCAGGGGAAGCGCACTGAATTCCCCCGCGCTTGGTATCATATTGGTTACCATAGCAACCGCTGTCAACACCAAGAATAAACATAGTTTAATAAAAAGAGAAATATGGTCTGTTTCTCAAAGTCGGTGAAGTTTTGTTTTACACTTCAAATAAATTAGGACAATCTGTGTGAAATCACATCAAAAACAGTACCATGGTTGTCCAAAAAAAACCCCAGTGTTTTTTATTGAAGGTTTTCACACCTTACAGACGAGTGAAGCTCTCCAGCTGTTTATGGCCGTATCGGATGCTACGTTGTGTACATTCATCACAGAGCAGCTATCCAGAAGTGGGATGGGAGGGGGGCAGCTCCTGCAAAGGGCTCGGGTACCTTCTCTCAATGAATTAGGTGTCCCATTCTTAATGACTCCTGTTTCCCAGACTCTGATGCACCTCTCTTGCTTCTAGACCCAAAGAAGACATTCGATGATGCATGGCTCATGGAAAAGTACTGAATCTCAGCATATGATGACAAACAGACATTTTTCCAAGCATCAACCATGCAAATGAACTGCTGAGTCGGTTGTAGTTGAACATAGCTACATGATAACCAGATAACCAGGCGGCTTGTCTGTGTAGCATTGGGTGCTTCCGACCGCTGTGTGCTACTTTCCATTAGGACTTCACCGTGCACTCAATGTAAACACTCCCGCACTCACACACATGCACCAACATGATGTGTACCACTTGATCCTGACGGCGTCCAAATAAGCTGTGTGTTTATGAATCCCCCCGGACCACACATCCATCCTGGTCTTCATGGTCATGCACTGCACAGCCACGCGTGGTCTCCTGTGATTTAGTGCCCTTGTGGTTCTACAGTAAATATCCAACATGTGTTTACACGTGTCATCATGCTCAGGCAGTTGCAGAAGTGTGTGTCCCCCCCCCCCCCCCCTCCCTCAATCAAGTCAAGCTGAATCGTCGAGCCCTTCATTACAGAGGGGTCTCAAGGGCTTCACAGGCCCACACGAGATGACACCCCCTAAACCTCAAGGCCTCCAACTCTAAATCTTCAGTATAGAATGTCTTCATCTGGTCTGGGAAGCATTGTAGTTCCTTGTGATGTGAAGATTAAATCAGTGTTTATTTTTTCTGTTCTCTTATAACTTCCATTCAAAATTTCCCTCAACGGAAACTTAATTTAGCATTGAATCTGGTAGACGTATCGATTAAAGGATCAGTGGCTCATGACAAAAGGTTGACATGCTCATCATGTTCACGCAAACCGTCCATATTTATGTTGAAAATGGCCGCCAGCATTGTGCCAGTGGTTCTTTTGGAACCAAAACAACGAGGCTACTTCAGCAGGACAAATGAATCACTGTGACGGGATGGGAATGGTTAAGGTTAGATACAAGATGGGGGGGATGGCTCATGTGTGCTTAGGGTCAGGGTAAAGATCTTGGGAAAAGATTATTCATTATGATAATAACCGCCAAATAAAGTCCCATCTAGCTTCACACTCTCAAGGGAGAGAGATAATAGTGAGAATAGATGCCTTGGCGTTGTGTACTGCTGAGTCACTCAGAACGGGCCAGAGTAAACTGCCCTGAGTGACCCACACTGACATGAAACAGCCTCAGCACCATATGTGGAGTATCTGGCTTCTGCCTCTTTGATGGATGAGGGGGGATTATGTGTCCAATACAATGGACTCTATGTCTGCTCAGCTGTGAAGCACTTGTTACCTGGAAATGCATGTCTTCCTGTCTTCATCATCAATATTATTACTATTAATAATACAGATGTTGTTATTTTTTGGCCGCTGCAATGAAATAGTTGTGAAAGGTCACAATTGATTTATTTAAAAATGCTGTACAGGGGTACACCTGTACAACATTTTGAATAAATAACAAATGACAAATACATTATAATCAAGTTATAAGCCTTTACAATTCAGCAGTTGCAATATAATAGTTTTTTGAGATTTTCAGACATTAGCAATTGAATCAATGATCTGTTAATCACAGTGCATAGTCGCAATCATGATATTAGACAAAATAAAACAATTTTATATTTTTTGTCAATCGTGCAGCCCTAGTACTTCCTTTCGCCACTGTGCACTGGACACTTTTCAGATTATTACTTCTGGCTCGAGATGATTCTCAACACAGACCAATCAATTTTCCATGAATTGATCCACCCTCTGGTAAAGATGACGTTGCATCGACTGGTAAGGAAATCATAATCATTGCCCACGTTGCCTGCCTTCTGCCCTTTTTCCTAGTTAGCTAGCTATCTAGCTTCTAGCTAACAATGACCAATTTACCCAGAGCCTAGTCTTCATGTTCCCTCCTTCCTCCTGATGTGAGGTCTTCGGCGTCTCAAGGTCTCTCTCTCTCTCTCAGGGACCTCCACCCACAAAATGGCCACTGTACTCTACCCTTTACAATGGGTTTGGCATCCCTAACATCGCCAAACCAGTGGTCTGTGAGTTTTCCCTTGCTACGACTGATGAATCATGTTCGGTTGTTTGGATACTCCAAGGTAAACACAGCGGTGGTGGGTACTGATGGTAGGAGGAGGGGGCCCTTGGGGTTGATGCGGGCATAATGAAATTCCCTTGCAAAAAAAACAAAAAAAACAAACATTAAAAGGAATTACTGCGGGGAGAAATTGGCCGTTTTTTGTCGGAAATAAAATGGGAGGGATAGCTGGGACAAAAAAAACTAAAAGTCAATGGTTTTGTATTCCATAAGGTTCTTTGAAGGGTGGAAAAAAAAAACCCACGGATTGGCCATTTGAATTGGATTGGAGGATGGCTTCATGTTAGCCGGCACAGAACGCGATGTTGGCGGGACACGGTCATGCACTGTGGGTTTCTTTACAGTTGATGAACTTGGCAGGGTTGGAACGGAGAGCGTGGGAGAGCTGGTGGGATCTCTGGTGACCATGCATGCATGTGGCCGAGAGAGAGAGAGAGAGAGAGAGAGAGAGAGAGAGAGAAGAGAGAGAGAGAGAGAGAGAGAGAGAGAGAGAGAGAGAGAGAGAGCAGAGAGAGAGAGAGGAGTAGAGAGGGGGAGAGAGAGAGAGAGGCCGTAGAGAGGGGAGAGGAGGGAGGATAGAGATGTAAAGAAGATATAAGCAGAGAGAGTACCAGAAAGTGACAAGGGTTAGAGATGACAGAGCGACAACAACAAAGAGTGGGAAAGAGAACAGGGAAAGGACAGTGATGGG
>JAXIVH010000048.1:700543-724889 GCA_036785325.1 Urophycis tenuis | reverse complement strand
TCTGTGAGAAACACAGAGACACGGCCCTGTCCGCCAGGCACAAAGAGAGGGAAGTCAGCAGGGGTTTGTGTTTGACGGGGCTTTCGGCTAAAACAACCCAATGGTACGAACCAACACGTTCCACACATTGGTTTAGACCACCGGGCATGCCTGGCCTGATCAAATTAAGGGCTTTGGGTTAGTGAACTTCTTTTGACAGGATGGAGACAGGAAGGAGCGGATGGACTCATGAATTAATGATTGTCGTGGTGAATCAAACGGTGCCCGTCTGGTGTCATGGATGAAGGGACGCCCTGATGTTTCCCAAAAAACACGTTTGACTGAAGACTTCACTGGCTCTCCCATCTCAGAGCCCATTACTGCGTTAAAAACACACGACTCCCAACTTACTTCAACCATTTACTCACTCAATGTCAAGGTCTGTCAGAGTTACATGTTAGACATTGTCAAACAATATATTATGTTCAAAGAATCTGGAGTTTTTTAATTCAAGCAACGTTTTTTTTTTTGTTATTGTGTGGGAATTCAATGAAGACTTTCAGACTGAATTTCCTCATCCTTCATAATTCCTCATGAAGGGTGAATGTTCTGCAATCCTCTCTTGGCTTGAAATCGTAGCACTTTGGCCCAATTGCCATCCTAAAGGAACGTATAATAACGGTCTAGTTTGAAGATTTTCTGGACTCGGTCCACATCGGGCCTATCTGCAGCCAGGCTCACGTGGCACGGAAAACAGCTGCGTCCAAAACACATCTCGTTTGCTGAATTTGCGAGAAAAGAAAAAAAAAAAAAAAATCCCATTCTTTTAAGTCTCCCATGAATCACATCCATCTGTGCACGAAATAACAGGAGAGAGAAAAAAAAAAAAAAAAAACACATGTTGTGTCTCGTATGTTAAAGCCGAGGGCTTCGTTTCAAACGAGGACTCTCGTTAAAGCCTTGTCGCCGAGGGCCGCAGGAAGTCCCTGACTCAGCTCTCTGGCCGTGCGCTCCCCGCGACCCGCGGGTCCACAGAGAGACACTCACTGACTGAAGCTGTTGCTCTGCGTTATTCCTCCACTGCCCTGTAGCTGCAGCGAGCGAGAAGGGAAAGGTGAACTCGCTTCATGAGTTATTTTGGAAGTGACAGTCAGTATCAGCGAGTGTGTGTGTGTGTGACCTTTTTTGGGGGTAGCGCCGTATAAATAGTCAGACGCACAGACATCAGATACGCCGGGCTACCCTAGGAAAACAAGCAAAGTGATCTCATTTTGGAGAGATGTTGTACAACAGACGTCTCCCCCTCCGTCTCTCGTCCTCCCTTCCTCTCGCTTAAATAATGTCTCGTCTTCTTAAAATCGGTCATCCGTCTCTCACACCCTTTTCCACTCTATCCTACTGCGTCTTCCCTTCCAGCTTCCTCCCAGCCTCCCTCCTCCCCCTTTCTCCTGGCTTTTATTCTCATCAGCTTTCTCCCGCTCCTTCCAATCTTGAGAGTTTTCTCTCAGGGCTGTGATGACTCACTGTCACGTCCACATGGAAACGCTTTCCACTGTGGACGTGTGAATGCTTTCGCTGGCGCTAATGACGGATTACAGCAAAACACATGAGCAAAGAAAGCAGAATGTGAATGGGCAGGCAGACAGACACACACACACACACACACACACGGACAGTCACTGGACACACACGCACATGCTTTGCATGCAGGCTTCACATCACGTGTTCACGGGGCAATAACAAGCAAAACGTGACCGTGTCCCGCTCGACTATTAATAGAGACTCGACACGGGAAGCCCCCTGCACGCATTTCAGCAGATACTGACCTCTGCTGGTTCCTAAGCCTGTGGAGAGCGCAGATGCAGCTCGGTTCAAACCATGTCCCGAGAACCTCTCCGTTACTGCCTGCTAAAGCAATCTGACCCCACCCTCATGTTGGAAACATCATCACCAGCGGATGTAGCGAGCAAAAGAATGAGGGAGTGAGAGAGCGAGCAGACGGTCAACCGAAAGGAATCCGAAATCCTGAGTAGTCACGGAAAACGTGTTATTAATACAAAGTTGAATTTGTGTTTAATTCATGTCCATCCTAAAATGTACTTTAGTAACACTTGTGAATGTAGCCTGCCTCAGATCTGCGCATGTAGGCCTATGCAATGCATAGAAAACAATGATGTAGGATCATAATGATATATGCCGTTTAGCAGCATAAAGCGTCCAAAGCATTCTGTGTAGTGGGTCATGGTGCCGCACAAGGTACTGGGTTCGACCCCTAATGTCTGCAGCCTACCTGGAGGCATCCTTCCCCGGCTCCTTGATGACCGGTACCCGGGATTCAAGCCACAAAGTATTGAGTGTTGAATCCACTTATGATACAATGAGCGCATACCAGTGCATTGTGACCATGGCCAGACTGGGGCCTTTATTTAGTTACATAACTGATGCTGTTGCTTGCTGTGTAGCATATACTGGAAGCATGGCAGCCTCCAGCACCATCGCCTCCCCTCGTGGCATGGGCCGAGATGGGAGACTGGGGTGGCTTTTTGGAAGAAGTGACCTCATCAGAGAGACGGTGTGAACATGGGACATCTGTGTGGAAGATGTAAGATCCACTTAGCCAGCCATGTGCTATTTTGTAGTGTTTATTTTTGTTGACTCTTAAAATGATTCATTAAAAATTAAAATGATTAATAGTGTATTTGCGTGTTGTCATCCAAGTTGTTTCAGTAAATAAATGGATTGTCAAGGATCTCTCCCGGCGATTGAATACTCGTAAAGATGTGAGGGGCCGAACCTGGAGTGAGTTAACGACCACTGCTGTGTGTTCTGTTGTGGACGTGTGCTCTAACGCGCTCTGACATGCTCCCAACTGACATAAATACACACCACACACACACACAACTACACAAGAGACCCAGGCTCCAGCAAAGGTCAGCTCGGTTCGCATTAGGCTAAAACAAAGTGACGAAAACCAACATAGTTGACAATGTATAGCCTATATACTAATAAAATCAAGGTGAAATATACCATGATGCTTGAACTTTGCCCCCCACTTCAAAGGTTTGGACCATTAGGGATTACAGCGGTCTACTCTGGCATTTGATATACGATACAACCTCATGCTGTGTGTGTGGAGCTGTGTGGAGCTGTGTGTGGATCTAGTTACCCGGCATTCATGTAGCGATGAGGGAACTTCTGACTTTTGGCCTTTATCGTCGCAACAGGCTTTTTTTGCAGGGGGATGTGGGGGGCACATTCCCTCTTTCAGAGTATGGCAAGTTTGATATATATATATGATTGTGCAATGACAGACATTTCAAGTATGATTTGTCAAGGTGTTACAAACAGGGAGGGTAAGGGTAAGACATTTACACTTTTTTATTAATTGTTACTTAATTTACACTTATTAGATAGACAAAGATGTATATTTTAAATCCTCATCACAGTGCATTTAAATGAAGTACACCCTTGACCAATGTACTCATTGTAAGTCGCCTTGGACAAAGGCGTCAGCTAGACGCCCTAAATGCAAACGTAGGTCACGTAGGACTCCCTTGTTCAATGTTCACCTGAACCCTGCATAGCCTCCATCCTCCATCCTAAAAAAACCCTCATGCTCTCTTGTATGTTGTATGTCTTGGCACTTAGCCAGAGTAGTTGTATACTAGCAATGGCTAACCTAGCAATTGAAATGCTTGAAACTTGTTCTGGTGACTTTCTTACTGTATCAACAGCAATGAAATTTTCACCTTCTTTTGACAAATGTACTCTTTGTAAGTCGCTTTGGACAAAGGCGTCAGCTAGATGCCCTAAATGCAAACCGACTGTAGTTCACACACTGGCCACCGGGGGGTTACCTCGCCTGTCCTCCGTGCACATGCACTCTGGCGCTCTTCCAACACACACACACTCACACGCGGGCGGTGCACCAACACGTGTTTACACAAACAGCACGGACACAAACAGCGGACTCTGCTGCACCGTTGCTATGTTTAGGTTTGCACATCATGTTGTCGTTGCGTATTGGGGGGGAGGGGGGGCGGGGGTTACATATGCTGAAATGGAACCCATGTGTATCCATCTTAAATGTAAGCCAAGGGTCGAGTGCAAACCACTGCCAGGGAGTCGCCAGGGATCGCTGAAGTGCGCGCTGTGATTTGCTGGACACGGTTTGCAAGAGGGAAACCGAACCAAGGGGACGCCGCTGTGAACACGCCTTCCTGCTGCGTTGCGGCGAGGCCGCTGTGAACACGCCTTCCTGCTGCGTTACGGCGAGGCCGCTGTGAACACGCCTTCCTGCTGCGTTGCAGTGAGGCCGCTGTGAACACGCCTTCCTGTTGCGTTGCAGCGAGGCCGCTGTGAACACGCCTTCCCTGCTGCGTTGCAGCGAGGGCCGCTGTGAACACGCCTTCCTGCTGCGTTGCAGCGAGGCCGCTGTGAACACGCCTTCCTGCTGCGTTGCAGCGAGGCCGCCGTGAACACGCCTTCCTGCTGCGTTGCAGCGAGGCCGCCGTGAACACGCCTTCCTGCTGCGTTGCAGCGAGGCCGCCGTGAACACGCCTTCCTGCTGCGTTGCAGCGAGGCCGCCGTGAACACGCCTTCCTGCTGCGTTGCAGCGAGGCCGCCGTGAACACGCCTTCCTGCTGCGTTGCAGCGAGGCCGCCGTGAACACGCCTTCCTGCTGCGTTGCAGCGAGGCCGCCGTGAACACGCCTTCCTGCTGCGTTGCAGCGAGGCCGCCGTGAACACGCCTTCCTGTTGCGTTGCAGCGAGGCCGCCGTGAACACGCCTTCCTGTTGCGTTGCAGCGAGGCCGCCGTGAACACGCCTTCCTGCTGCGTTGCAGCGAGGCCGCTGTGAACACGCCTTCCTGTTGCGTTGCAGCGAGGCCGCTGTGAACACGCCTTCCTGCTGCATTGCAGCGAGGCCACTGTGAACATGCCTTCCTGTCGGGTTGAAGTGAGGCCGCTGTGAACACGCCTTCCTGCTGCGTTGCAGTGAGGCCGCTGTGAACACGCCTTCCTGCTGCGTTGCAGTGAGGCCGCTGTGAACACGCCTTCCTGCTGTGTTGCAGTGAGGCCGCTGTGAACACGCCTTCCTGCTGCGTTGCAGTGAGGCCGCTGTGAACACGCCTTCCTGCTGCGTTGCAGTGAGGCCGCTGTGAACACGCCTTCCTGTTGCGTTGCAGTGAGACCACTGTGTCTCAGGGTGAAGACGTCCTTGGAGGCAGCTGTGTTCGGGGCGACACGACCCGGCCTGTTCACTGTTGGGTTCCTCGTTCCTTCCTTCCGCCCGTGAGTCTGATGTCTCACACGAATGTGACGATGGTTCTCTTTGGACATAACATGCCGGCGGTCAAATTGGTGTGTTTTTTTTGTTTGTTTTAGTCATTTCCCCGCCCCCCCCACCCCAAAAAAGCCGATCCCCAGATTTAAAACATCTGGCATGACCTGATGTCACGAAAGGGTAACGCGACGCACACTGTTGTTATTGTCTTCATTTCTAGTCATGGGTTTATGTCCAGACACGGTTCACACAGCACCGGAGATCTGCACTTATACTTCTTCTTGTTCGACACAACTGGTCCAGGCTGTTTAAAGAACACGCTGAGCACACCCACCTTCCAGTCTAACAGAGGCACACGCATACGTACACACAACACGCACGTTATGTCTCCTTCCAATAAGAGTAGTGGGCCTGATGCTGCGCTGCGAGGCGCTGAAACAGAGCGGAGAACGACCGACCGCGACCGGCTCAATCACACACACCGACCACGTCAACACAAACGCAAGTCACACAGTCAACGGAGCAAACGTTGGAAACATCAGAATATTTATTCACCAGGCATTACCGTTGTTGAACACAAGGTCAAAAGAGGGTAGAATTAAAGGTCCTCCATAATCCTCAACTGATTCCACCTGGAACAGGACAGGGGGGGGGGGGGGTGGGGGGGGGGGGGGGAACCCGGGCTTTCTTAAGTGCCAAGACATGTGATGTATGACTAATGTACACGCATTATGTGAACAGTTGTAATTCAATAGAGGGGGCTTGTGGCGGGGTCTGCCTGTAAAGAAACACGAGTCATCGAGACGGTCGGGAATGAACAAAAGTACACAACATGCTGACCTCGGGGTGATCGGAGCTGAGGAGGAGGAGGAGAGAAGGAGGAGGAAGAGGAGACGCCGTGCGTGCGTCCGCGGAGGAGACATCATCAGTCATTAAAGTCACGCGGGGCGTCGGCTCACACGGCCGCCGCCGCCGCAGCGTCTCTGGGTCGAGCCCAAGAACGGGTCGGGTCGGGGTCGGCCCCCCCGGCTGCCCCCCAGCCTCCAAAACAAAGGAGACTCGGGGGTCCCAGGAGGAGTGCTGTGGGGGGGGGGGGGGGGGGGGGGGGTCTCGGTGGTCATGGTTGCGGCGAGGCTGGCAGGGGGGGGGGGGGGGGCGGTGGTGGTGATGTGGAGCTTGCGGGGGAGGGGCGGCGAGGGACGATCAGTTCTCAGGAAAGCCACGTAGTCCGTCAGCCTGGCCAGCTGCTGCTCGTTGGGAACCAGCGATACAGGAGGAGGGTCTGGAGGAGGAGGAGAGGAGGAGGAGGAGGGAGAAAGACAAGGAGGATGATGAGGAGCTGTTGACAGTCAGCGCCGCGCCAGCAGCGCTCTCCGACATCGCACCGTAGCTCCCCCGCCAGAACGCGGGGCGGGGGGGGGGGTAGGGGGGCGGCGATCGGCACGTATATTGATCCCGCTTCCCTGAACACGTGTCTCCACCCCGCTGCTCTTGTTGTGTCCCCTGTGTTGTCACATCAAGTTATACATATAGTGTGTCACCACCGCAAGACGGACGCCGTCGCCACCCGCGACGGAGAGAGAGAGAGAGAGAGAGAGAGAGAGAGAGAGAGAGAGAGAGAGAGAGAGAGAGAGAGAGAGAGAGAGAGAGAGAGAGAGAGAGAGAGAGAGAGAGAGAGAGAGAGAGAGAGAGAGAGAGAGAGAGAGAGAGAGAGAGAGCACTCCCTGTGTGTGTGTGTGTGTGTGTGTGTGTGTGCGCGCGCGTGTGATCAAAACGGACAGAGGCCCGCAGCCCGGTCTGGACGACAGACCCTCAACGCGCGAGCGGTGGGCTGGCCGCCGGCTCGCTTGAGGCTGGCCTGCGTCGCGGTGTCTGGACGGACACGTGTGTGGCAGATGCCTCCACATCAAGGTCGGCTGATTACAGGGGAGCGGAGGGCCGCTACCCCCGTATGACCGCAGGCAGCCCACCCCACCCGCCCCTCTGATGTTTGTGTGAACAAATATATATCTCTCTCCCCCCTGTCATATGAGATAGTTGGATGGACGTTCAACACACACACACTGCACTGGTAAGGAAGTAGGGGGGAGGGGGAGGGAGAGAGAGAGAGAGAGAGAGAGAGAGAGAGAGAGAGAGAGAGAGAGAGAGAGAGAGAGGAGAGAGAGAGAGAGAGAGAGAGAGAGAGAGAGAGAGAGAGAGAGAGAGAGAGAGAGGAGAGAGAGAGAGAGAGAATGAGAGAGAGAGAGAGAGAATGAGAGAGAGAGAGAGAGAAAGAGAGAGAGAGAATGAGAGAATGAGAGAGAGAGAGAGAGAGAGAGAGAGAGAGAGAGAGAGAGAGAATGAGAGAGAGAGAGAGAGAGAGAGACATGGATAGAGCAAAAGAGAGAGAAGGAGAGAGAAGAGAGGGGATTCCAGTTGGTGAAAAAAAAAAAAAAAAAAAGCCCTGTACGAGCTTGTGGGCTGGAGTGACGATGGCAAATTTATGAGGGGGAAGAGGATGGGTTCAGATCCAATCCCCCACCCCCCCCCACACCCGCCCCACAAAGTTTCCAGATGAAAACTTGGAAAAGCGAGTGAGTCACGAGCGTAGAAAAAAATATTTCCCAAGCTGGACATC
The DNA here is from genome assembly GCA_036785325.1 of Urophycis tenuis. Classification (NCBI taxonomy): domain Eukaryota; kingdom Metazoa; phylum Chordata; class Actinopteri; order Gadiformes; family Phycidae; genus Urophycis; species Urophycis tenuis. Next base: position 717,009 of record JAXIVH010000048.1, on the reverse strand, counting down.
CTGAGGTGGGTGTTGTCGGACCGAGCCAGCGAGGCAGAGGGCCACCGCCGGCGGCTGCATCTGCTGCAGGGAGCAGGCAGAGCGGAGGAGAGCAGGGCAACAGTGCCACCTACCTGGCTTCTGGGGCATTACCATCCTGGTGTTGGGGTCGGCCTGCCAACCCTGGGTCACCACGCCTGCAATGCAGCAACACACCATAAATCACTTCATCATAAGAATAATCATCATGATAATACTAATACCAACAATAATAAAGGGTCTAGGTAAGGTTCTAGCTTCAATGACTAGCTCTGTAGGCAGCCTTGAGCTGGAGTCCCAACACCTCCCTGTATTTGTGTCTATTCACTGCAAGCTCACGTTGGATACAATTACATTTTGTCTGCTAAAGAAAGAGTTACATGATTGTTGCTGTCGCTGAGTACTGAAGGAATTAGAACTGTTGAAGCTATTCAGTTGATAGAGCTAGTTAGTAGTCACTCTCTGTCGCTGTTGCTACTGCTGCTGTCATTGTAACTTGGCACTTAGTCAGAGATGTTGTATACTAGCAATGGTTAACCTTGCAATTGAAATGCTTTAAACTTGGTTCTGGTGACTTTCTTACTGTATTAGCAGCAATGAAATGTTCATCTTCTTCTGACAAAGGTACTTTTTGTAATTCGCTTTGGATAAAAGCGTCTGCTAAATGCCCTCAATGTAAATGTAAATACAATGGTAGTAAGTATGAATGTAACTGTAGTTTATAGACAAGTCAATTACTGAACACCGCAGTCATACAAAAATAGCAAAGGTAGACGACAACCCAGAGAGAGAAACGACGCCGCGGCAGACGTTTGCCCGTGCGCCTGTCCAAACCCCGGGAGACGGAGCGCGGTCTGGACGTACCCTTCACGGCCTCCTCCACCGAGTAGCCCACGAAGGCGGCAAAGTCGTCGGCGGCGATGGAGGTGTAGGCCTGGGCCACCAGGCCGTAGGCCCTCTGACGCGTGCCTTCTGGATACACACAGAGAAGACACACATGAAGACGTGCGTGGCCATGCACATACTGTACGTGAAGGGTTCGAGGTGGTCCCGTCGGCGGCTCTCACCAGTCAACGGAGGGTGAAATGGAGCCGTTTAAACACTAGACTGGAGTTTAAACACTAGACCTATGAGGTGCCCCGCCACAGGGACACGGTGGAAGACTCGTGTTCAAGGTCGAGTGTAGAACCGCCTGAGTTTGTTTGCGGCATGTGATTCATCGTTGTTGAAAAAAAAGCGATAATAAAACCAGTAATAATTGTATATTGATTTAATGACAATCACACGTGTATAAAAAATATCCAGCTGCAAAGTGAGCCGTAAAAAAAATAAACGCAGAACACTTTCTGAACCAGGCTTTCAATCTCGTACCAATAGCCAAGAGAGTTCTAGAGGAACACATACGAAGGATTGGTAACGTTGATCAAACTAGCTTTGAAAGTTACTCAGGGCACGGATAATGACTGGGAATCAAACCAATCCCACCAGTGTCCTCAACTGTCCAACCTCTCCCATCCCGACTCTCCCCACAGCCATCGCCACTAAAAAGGTGCCGGCGTCTCATAACCATTAAACCCGTCCTGCCGCCGCCAGCTGGGCCTGTAGAGAGGCAGAGGCCTGTAGAGAGGCAGAGGCCTGTAGAGAGGCAGAGGCCTGTAGAGAGGCAGAGGCCTGTAGAGAGGCAGAGGCCTGTAGAGGCGGAGGCCTGTAGAGACGGAGGTCTGTAGAGAGGCAGAGGCCTGTAGAGACGGAGGCCTGTAGAGACGGAGGCCTGTAGAGACGGAGGTCTGTAGAGACGGAGGCCTGTAGAGACAGAGGCCTGTAGAGAGGCAGAGGCCTGTAGAGACGGAGGTCTGTAGAGAGGCAGAGGCCTGTAGAGACGGAGGTCTGTAGAGAGGCAGAGGCCTGTAGAGACAGAGGCCTGTAGAGGCGGAGGCCTGTAGAGACGGAGGTCTGTAGAGAGGCAGAGGCCTGTAGAGACAGAGGCCTGTAGAGACGGAGGCCTGTAGAGACAGAGGCCTGTAGAGACAGAGGCCTGTAGAGGCGGAGGCCTGTAGAGACAGAGGCCTGTAGAGACGGAGGCCTGTAGAGACAGAGGCCTGTAGAGACGGAGGTCTGCTGCAGGAGACGTCGGCAGACGCGTCCCGCTCCACGCGGCCACCTGCGCTCGGGTCGGCGCCGTCTCAGAGAAACACTCTCCTGCTGACACCCTCACGCCAGGCCACAGACCCGTTCAGACCTTGTAGGACCCCCACCCCCCACCCCCCTCCACCCCCCTCCACCCCCCCCCACCCCCCTCCACCCACCCCCTCCCCCTCCCCCTCCCCCCTAGGGCTTCGGCCTTCCCCCTGTTTCATAGCCTAGCAACTGCTTGTTGTGTGTATGTGTGTGTGTCAGAGTGTGTGTGTGTGTGTGTGTGTGTGTGTGTGTGTGTGTGTGTGTGTGTGTGCGCATAGCAGCGCTAAGCGGTACTGCAGAGGTAGCAGCAGTAACAATAACAAGTGGGGGCGATGAGGGAAGGCAGCTGTCTCAGAAGGCCGGAGAATTTGTTCCAAGCACTCACCCCCCCCGCTCTCCACTACATACCACCACCACCACCCAACCGTTTTCTATGGAAGACCGTTTTCTTTCGGGGCGGGGGTGAACACACCGACTACTACATCACTCAACTCAAAGAACATCAAACAATCAAGGTGATTTGGTTCGCCTGTTAATTCCCATCCTACATGTGGTTCTATAGGGCATGGTGTGCTGCTTACATAAAGACACTTCCAGGTGGACATTTGGTGGGGAAATGTGTGTGTGTATGTCTGTGTCTGTGTTTGTGTGTGTCTGTGTGGGTGTGTGTTTGTGTGTGTGTGTCACGGAGTGACGACCATGGAAACACTGAGATGGATCTGCGGGCCATTGTACAGCCCCCTTTCCTCCTGTGCTGCTCGACGCGACTGATATATAAAATGACATCATCACGGCAACAGCAGGCCGTAGGAAGGCTTAAGTGTCTGTGGCCCCGCTGCTGATTTCAACGGGCTTGCATCAGCAGCTTTCCACCCAAACAGAGCCCAGCAGGTCACCTTAAGAGAGGCGGGGGGTCGTTTTATGTCCACAGTCAAACGTGTATTTATACCAGCCGGCTTCTTGCCCCACCGGGGGTGCTGTTCAAAGATGACTCATATTGGGGAGCATGGATAGATCAGCCCCCTCCCCCCCCCACCACCTCCACTACCTCCACCCCCAGTCTGGAAGAAGCTGCTGAGCAAGATGGTGGGTGAGGCTTGGGGGGGGTGGGGGTTGGTTTATGGCGGGGAAACAGGACCCAGCCTGCCCTTCAGTGGAGGTCTATTCCAGGGCTGCTATCGTTTTCTCGCCATCCCACCGTTAAAAATAGCCGCCACCCCACCCTCTCACTCTCGCCCAGCCAGCAAAGGCAAGAGCGCAGGTCCTGGCAAGTTTGGGGGGGGGGGTTATTTTTAAGAACACATCTCTTGCCAGGCGAGAACAAATAGGAACTGGGACAAAGTCTGTCCAAGAGAAAAGGAGATCAGGACTTTTTTTGTGTGTTTTTTTTTGTTTTTTAACTCCGCAATAAGCTCTTGGTAGTTTCTATGTGATCTCCAGGGTTCTCTGAAATGCTAGTGCATCTACAAGGGGCCCAGGGGAAGCCAAAGGGATGACCAGGACACACGTTCCACTTTACATGAGGTTTATTTTCAGCCGTCAGATGGCACCTTATCCTAGCACACACATTTACAGCAAGCGGTTATGACGTGGAACACCATGGAACACAAACCGTCTCATGAGCTACACATTATGAAAACGCACAATGTAAACACATTTAACAGACAAAAACTAATTTTAGTGCTAAATCCTAGTATAATGGTGTTGCAGTAGTATAAAAGTATAAAAAAGAGAAAACATGAGTAAAACATTACAATTGCACTCACATTTTACTGAACATAATGGTTAGCCTACGCCAAATATAACAACCGACTGACTTTCCTTCACAATCTCCTATTGCAACTGGAGTCCCTGCCATAACATTTGAGGTCATGAAACCTGCAAAAGTACATTAAAGTTATTCAAAAGTCCACCACTGAAAACCCCCTACTCCTCATCCTCTGCATCCTCAAACTCATCATCCTCTGGCAATCCAAAGTCCATTTTAGCGAGCACCCCCTCTACGTGCTCTGTCGACAGGGTGAAGTGGTCCATCTTCTCGAACCCTGGCTCGGGCCTCTCCTCGCCCAGGGAGCCCTTGGCGGCGTCCTTGGTCTGCGATATGAGGCCCTTGGAGGCCAAGAGGAACTCGGCGGCGCCGCCCTGCTCCAGGGCCCTCACGGCGGTGTCCGTGAGCTCCGAGCTGGCCTGCAGCCGCTCGCCGTAGCGCTGCGCCAGGGCCCGGAGCGCCGCCACCTTCTGGTCCTGCTCCTTGCCGATCTGCTCCAGCATCAGGCCCTTGCGCTCCTCCAGCACGGCGTACAGCAGGTCGAAGCGCTCGGCCAGGCCCTGCTTGGCCCGCTGGGAGTTCTCCTGCACGGCGCGGCAGGAGTCCTCCATCTGGTGGAGCAGGGCCTGCAGGCGGCCGTTGGTGGAGACCAGCGTGTCGATGGCGTTGCTCAGCTCGCCCTTCTGCGCCTGGTAGACGCTGGACAGGGGCGACACCTCGCAGTCCTTGTGCTGGCCGAACACCTTGCACATGGAGCAGGTGGGCACCTGGCAGGTGACGCAGTAGATGTTGATGCGCTCGTCCTCGTGCTCCTGACACAGGGGCTCCTTGGACTCCTTGGGCTTCAGGGAGGGCTCGGGGTTCCCCCCGCCGGTGTTGCTGCCCTCCTGCTGCTGCTTGTAGATGTCGATGATGTTCTCCACCAGGAGGTTGCGCTGGAGCCCGTGCACGCCGTGGCGGTCCAGCACCACCTCGAAGCGGCAGGTGGGGCAGCGGAAGACGCCGCCGGAGAAGCGGTAGGGGTTGCGCGAGTCGTAGAGATCGCTGGCACAACTGCGGCACAGGTTGTGCTGGCAGGGCAGGATGACCACCGGCTTGGTGAACATTTCCAAGCAAATGGGGCAGCTCAGCTGCTTCTCCAGGCTCTCCATGGGGCTGGGGGGGCGGACCACAGACCCGGTCCTCTGGACGTCCATGACTCGAAGATCGAAGGGCTTCTTCCTAGCACAGCGTCCTAAAACAAACCACCTTCTCTTTCTTCCTTCAGTGGTCCTATGAATCTCTGTTCAGCAGCTACAAAATGTCCTCTCCTTCGGCCTCCAAGTAGAAAGTGGAAGGCGAGCAGGGAGGAAGGCTGTGCTGCTAGCGTTGTTGCTGTCGCTCTCAACGTGCTTGCTTTCTATTCTGGCTAGGAGCTAGCGGCTACCATGTCCTTTATAGTGACCCTGCAGAGGCAGTGACACCCGACACCTCCCAGCCAGGGCACACATTCCTCCGGGCCCGCCTGGCCAGGGATCTTTTCGGAGAACCATGGCCCTGGCCTACTGGCTGCTCGTGTCACATGTCTGCTGTGCGGGTGACGAAGCTCAGACACAAGTCGGACACTGGGGAGATAAACAAGGCCTGTGTGACCAGTGTGTCCGCGCTGCAGTGTCCCACCAGGGGAGCGAGGACTGGGGGGATAAACATGTGCTCGTCAACACACCCGTGACTTGCTGTTGATGTTGTTGTCGAGTTTCCACACAGGTTTTTGTGGTGCCGACCTCGCAACCTACTGTTTTCTTCACCTATTTATAGCTGTTGGTCAATATAACCTTCAATGTACTACTGCTGAGCCCGCTTATTCAGATATTTGTTTGTTTTGTAGGTCATTTTAGTGTGTGCAAGTGTGTAAAAGTGTTGAATAAAATGCTTTTTTAATTTTTATTATTATCTTTTTACCTCTTTTTTTAAGGAAAATCCAAATTACTGTAATGCCTATGCATATTTGCGAACTAGAGGTAAAAGATTAGGTTGCATTTCACCCTAACATCCCAGTGAAGATACAATGTTGTAGAAGCAATATATATGTAAGGGTGCGAGACATCCTTCAGTCCAAGAAAGCTTTTCACGTCGATGCTTCATTTGTGCTAACGGTAGCGCTCATGAAACTGGCCTGTCCAAACATGGGATGACTGAATTATCGTTTGTTCGTTTTGCATTAGGATATAAGAAGACAACAATACGAGGCCCACCACTGTGTCCATCGTGTTGATTGTTGTTTGTTGATTGTTTACTGTTGCCCACCAACCACCAAGACAAATTCCTCGTAGGTGCAAACCTACTTGGCAATAAACATCTTTCAGAGTTCTGAATATCATTCAGTGCTTGGTAGCACTTTGAAACCTGCTGTCCAATCGGCAAGCCCGACACAGACAGACGTTCAATCTACTGGTTGTAATAATTACAATATTTATGAAATAAGTGATTCCAGGATGCCCAGGATTTAGTTTTCCATGGTGGGCTACCACTACTTAGTTACATCCATAGAAATACAGGGGGGGGGGGGGGGGGGGTGTAAATGGTTTTAGGGTCTTCATTATGAACAGATATTTTAATGTTTTAGCAAGGCCGAAAAATACCCTAAAAGCTGGCCTTTGTTCACAGAGACGTTTGTTTCAAGTGAGACAATGAAAGCATACAACTAAAATGGGAGCAACAAATTGTAAGCTAACTGACGTAAACTAGAATGAATGACGATGCATCAATTATTGATGTACGTACGTACACTATTGACAGGCTTGAATAAAGCTCAGCCAGTCATTGGAGCAGGCCACCTGCTGGTCAGAATTGGGAACCTGAACCCATTCTTAAATGGTGGAAGGTAGAAGTAACCATGTTATTATATATATATATATATATATATATATATATATATATATATATATATATATTTTTTTTTTTTTAAGGAATGTAATTACCAATCACAACCAACTGCTCAGCCCCAGTGTCATGTGTGCATATTGACAGTCAGCGGTTGACAGTCCCATCGTTGTCAGTATGTGTAGAAAAAGCCTGTACCTCTCAGGGACTCCATGACAGGAAGGATGTTCTCTGACCACTGGAAGGCCGCGATGGCCGTGTAGACGCCAGGGAAGTCCCGCTGCCAGATCCTCTGCCCGACGGCCCACACCGCTGCCAGCTCAGGGTTAGCCTGTTTACAAGTGGAACGCCTCGTCAAAACTGATCAAATGACAACACATCAGAGACAAACAATGTCGATGTAAATGTTTAGCAAATGCACTAAAATAACCACACAATAATAGTCAACCCCATGAGACACAATAACGCAATTTGCAATTAGAACTAGTAATTCCCCATTGGAGTTTGATGTATTTTTATATTGAGTGAGTGTTTTGTGTGTTTGAGGTTTGACATCCTTACCGACTTGATGGCCTGTGGTATCCTCTTCCAGAGGTATCTGGCATTGTTCCTGAGAGGAATCGACAGACACTGGTCATTTCGCCACTGGAAAGATGCTACTATCTAAGTAAGCCATTACAATAATCTGTACTTACATGTCATTATGCAGTAAATAGAGAGACAGCAGCTGAGCGTACACTTGAGGTGTTGCAATGCCCCCTGGAGCCTGTTTAGAGACACACAGATGGATAAAGTACTTCATATATCCCAGAAGGAAAATGTAAGTGTTGCTGCAGCAATTCACATGAATGATAGAGAAGGTTAGGGTTAACCCTAACCCTAACATCTCAGCCTCTAACCCTAACCTAGGAAAAAAGATGAATTACAAAATATTCATAAATTTTAAATATACTATACATTATACATTTTGAAGTTTAAACTTCAAGGCAATACATTTCTATGTATGTGCAAATTAAAATAAAAACTGAAAAGGGCATTGCCACTCAGAGGTTGAATCTGCTCTCCAGACAGTCATTGCAGTGGGCAGGGATTAGCTCCTGTAACAGTCCTACTGCAGCGTTATCTTAACAATAAGTTGTGTACGGGGTGTATAGTGCTGTTAGAGAGTTACACTCTTAGGGCTAAACCAACTATTAGACAAGAATCCTCTTCATGAAGTGTAAAGGTGAAGGATTCAGCCCTCAGTGCTGCTGCTATGATGCTCTGAACAACATCTCAGCAGTTCAGGTTCATAAATACTAGGGGCATGGCATGGCCGAGTTGCAAAGCATAATATCAACCAACGTATTATCCAGTCTTTCAACTTTGTACAGGAAGGGATCCAAGTAACCTCGTCAGGAGAGTGGATGAAGATGCACTATGCATTGTATTCCCAACAACTCCAAGCAAGAGGCTGTGTTGATACCACATGGATCAAGCTGACATACTTTGAGGTACTTCCCCTCCCTGCAATCTTAGCGTTGGATATTTTATTGTACAACCCATGTGGCATTATTATGTGATAGCACACCTTAACGCTTAAGTTGTTATCATCACACATTAGGCTAACGTAGCAAGTTTTGTCGTAGCAATTGAGCCCACTGTGGCTAGATATACACCATTTAATTCCTAGTTTAACACATGACGTGTTCGAATGTGAACGTTGGAGCTTACCTCCAGCTCTTGAGTTTCACACTGCTCCAACAATTTATCGTAGTTTTCCTCCATAATCACTGCAGCAGGCATTATGATGCCTAGCTTAGCTTAGCTGCTGTGCTCCACTTTCTTCGTCGGTGGTGGACTATTGCCGTGGCCGTTACAGTGTGTTAATGTGTTGCTGCCCTCCACTGGCCAAACCACGTTCATAGTTTAAAAAAAAACAAAAAAAAACCATGTGAACGAACACGTGTATGGATGTTTATGTTTGTGGCTGGTTATTGCTTTTGTTTGTTTTTTGTTTCGTTGGTTAACAAGTTAACCATACATTGTGTCTGTTAAAGAAGGAATTGTAGGATTATTGCTGTTGGTGAGTATGTAAGGAATTAGAACTTGTGTTGAAGCTATTCAGCTGATAGAGCTAACTCATACAGTTAAATTGCTAGTGCTGTTAGCGTCGAGCTTAGCGTCAACCGTCAAACTAAGACAAAGGGAGTCGCTCTGCGGGAGTCCCTCGAGGAAGCCCTCCTGCGCTCTGCTAACCCTTGTGTATTATATCGTGTATTGTAGCCATGTGTGTAACCCCTATCCCAGTCAGGACATCTACCCGACACAGACGCTATCCACAACCCATTACTCAACACTGCAACCCTTCCAATCTACTCTACCCATCTGTAGCCCAGGCTTTAAAAGTAACATAATTTTAATTAAAATTATCCCTTTAAAATTCTCCATTTTAATTGTGAAAAAAAACAATTCATTAGAAAAAAGTAATTGAGCAGTCATTAACATTCTAAAAGTAATTCATTTTATTTTGAAATAAATAAATAGTTAATTGAAATGTATTGTATGGTTTAAAAACTTAAGTCTTAAAAATTGAGAAATAGAGAGAAAAATGAAAACGGGAGCTGCGGCAGAGGGCTACGTAGAGTGGGTTTCCCCAATAGCCAATCAGTGAGCCCCCTGTGCTCCAGGTGATCAGCCTCGTAAGTTACGTCCCGTCTTCACTGCCTGGTTAATGGAGGTCTGTTATGGTTGCTGCCTCGTGTGCTTGATTAAAAACTGAGAGCTGTCTTCATCCGCGGGACCGGACGATTTCTAACCACGGGGTCAGGGTAATTACTGGAACCCTCGTTCCAAAACTGATCACTCGGTCAGGTTTTTTTCTGTGATGCACGATTGATGAGGTCCATGGTCCACTGTCCATCGGAGAGTTTCCAGTTGGATGCGTGTGAAGTGTTCCAGAGATCCAGAGAGACTGCGTCCAGAATCAAGATCCATAGATTCCCAGTGTGAGCTGGGTGGCGAGCTACCTTGAAACCTCTGACACTGAACCCTGAGAGAGGCGAAGAATTCCTTCCATTCTTCCATCCCCCCTCCCTCACGGACAGTGTGGTAGGACCAAATACACATACACTGATATACACTTGACCCGGATCTGACGAACAGGAAAAAAGGGGCCCCAACGGTAACCTTGGGACAGAGGGTTTTATTTTGCCGGCTTTATTATTTTAGTTTGTTATTTTTTCATTGTTGTATTTTCATTGTGTTATTGTGTTATTGTTCTCAATGTGTTATTGTTTATTAATAACAAGTGGCCACACACAAAAACCATTGTTGCCTGTCTGTTTCATTACCCAACACTAAAAGCTCTCACTAACCTATAGTCTTCCATTACTGGTCCATCCATTAATATTAAATATTACTTACCTGTGCTCTGTTATCTCATCATAATTAGGGTTACACATCTCTCCCCGTTTGCACTGACCTTTCAGGAAGGCAGACTCCATCTTGGCCTATGCCAACCTTCAAACCGTCCACTTACTGGCCCTAACAGAAACCTGGATCACTCCAGACAACACGGCCACTCCGGCTGCCCTCTCTACTGCCTACTCCTTCTTACACACCCCAAGACTCTCAGGGCGAGGAGGGGGGACTGGACTCCTCATCTCATCCAAGTGGTCCTACCGGGTGCTTCCCTTGGAACACCTGACCAGAACAGTTTTTGAACTCCACACTGTTGCTATCACCATTCCTATCAAGCTCTACATTGCCATCATCTGCCGTCCTCCGGGTCCCTTCCATGACTTCTTTGACAAGATGGATGCCCTCCTCAGCTGCTTTCCGGAAGACGGTACTCTGCTGGTTGTCCTGGGCGACTTCATCATCCAACCAGAGAAGTTGCAATCATCTGACTTTACAACCTTTTTTACCTCATTTGACCTAACACTCTCTCCTTCTCCTCCTACCCACAAAGCCGGGAACCGACTTGACCTTGTCTTCACAAGGTCCTGCAGTACCTGCACACTCTGTTACCCTGCTTCCTTTGTCTGACCATCACTGTGTCGCTTTCTCTCTCCCCTTGAAGTCCTCCTCTGTTCCTCCTACCACCCACACTGTCACCACCCGCAGTAACCTGGAAACCCTCTCCCCCTCCACTCTCTCCTCTGCTGTTTGTCAGCAGCCAAACCTACATTATACTGGAACAAGATCAACTCCTCTGCCTCCAACCCCAGAAAACTGTATATGTTCTCCTCTCTCCTCAACCCTCCCTCCCCTACCCCCCCTTCCTCACTCACTCACTGCTGACGATTTTGCCGACTACTTTACCAAGAAGGTGACGGACATCAGCATCTCCCTTACCCCTGCTGCTACCTTCCCTAGCCCCACATCCACAGCTATTCTCGCTTCCCCAGCACCCACCTCTGCTAGACTTAACCGTTTACCCCTCTCTCCTCCGAAAAGGTCCTGAGGCTGGTCACATCCACCCATGCGACCTCCTGTCCTCTTGACCCCATCCCCTCCTCCCTTCTCCAGGCCATCTCTATCGACATCCTACCATTCATCACCACCCTCCTTAACGCTTCCCTCACCTCAGTTCTCGTCCCTGCACCCTTCAAAACTGCCAGAGTCAAACCACTCTTCAAGAAGCCTACCCTCGACAGAGCTGACATCCTGAACTACAGAGCGGTATCTCTGCTATCAGTCCTTTCTAAAACCCTGGAACATGCAATCTCTAACCAACTGTCCTCCTACCTCTCAGAAAACGACTTTCTTGAACCCCATCAATCTGGCTTTAAGACTGCACACTCTACAGAGACAGCCCTCCTGACGATGACCGAGTCCCTTTGTGCCACCAAAGTCTCTTCCCTCTCATCGGTGCTTGTTCTCCTCAACCTTTCTGCAGCGTTCGACACCGTGAACCACCAGACCCTCCTCACCACCCTCGCTGAACTCGGCATTGCTGACACTGCGCTAGCCTGGTTCACATCTTTCCTTATGGACCGCACTTATCAGGTGACATGCAACGGCTCCCTGTCCAAACCCCCTCACTAAACTCTCTATTGAACTACAATAACATATAATTATTTTATTGACACACATTGAATACAGCAAAATTAGGCAGCAATCCTTCACATATCCTTCACGGAGCATTCATATATGTCAAACAATTAAAAATAGAAAAAGATTGTTAAATGCAAGGTGCTAAATATATGAACGGGATACACGTCTTTGCTTTAACCTCTACAACAGTGAGTATACTGAGTGTTTTATAGGTATAAAATACAGAGTGGGTGAATACATAATCACCATTCTGATGAATGTGAGGACCTTGAAGCTTCATAATGGCATGGTATGTTAGGTCAGAAAGCCCAACAAGGGGAAAAGAAATCACTGCTTCTCACACTCAGCGGAGGTCAAGGCCCCTACCAGTGCTTTTCATTAGTTTACTATAATAAACGACTTGATGTCGACTAAGCAGAGCACCGGCCAGACTAGCCTGGATGTCATGAGTTTTTAGAGATTAGCAGTTCATCATTTTTCGTTTGCCCTCCCTTCCGTCATTTATTCACCCACGTATGATCCATTTCACCCTTGATGAAATATTCTCCATTATCTAGTTTGCAGGTTTATGTTTAAGGGCTATTTTTGTACCACATATAGACCTCAGATAGGGCTGACCAAAAAGCTGGTGATGTTTGTCATTTCACTGTGTGTAATTGTTGTATCTAATACAGTAACGTTGGGAAATACTGTAAGAAAAGATAAGATAAGACAAGATATTCCTTTATTAATCCCCCTTAGGAGAAATTCACATTTACCAGCAGTACAAGGGATAGAGGAGTGCGATAAAAAACCTGACTATAGACAATAAACAGTAAATAGATTTACCTAAACAAGATTAAATTATATACGAGCTCTTAAAATCAGATCAGGTGAAAAAATGAGAACCTATATACATACATACTAGAAGGCGGTGGACAGTAATGTGATGGTTTGCGGTTTGCAACTGTCTCACACACTCAATAATTCACAAGAAATCTAAATATGAAATTTTGCAGATTATTTCCTGTACCGTGTGAGGCCACTAGGCTCTCAAACTGTAAAACAAGCCTTCAGACTTCTGGATTCTACTTCAGAAACAGCGAGGGGAGAAGACAGTAACTCTTTTTCTTGCGCTGTTCGTTCCCCGTCTCTCTTTGAAGTCCTCGGGGCGTTCGGCTGGGCAGAGCCGCCCCAAACCTTGGGTAAACTCAGAGTCGCTGTTGGTGGCATTTATCTTCCGCCCCGGGTCCTGTTTAACTGAGGGCTTTCAAGCACTGCTCTCTCCTCCTTCAGCTCTGAACCACAGTAGACTGTATAGGATAGGTTTGTACTTGTGTGTACACAAGTACACACACAGAGAGAGAGAGAGAGAGGAGAGAGAGAGAGAGAGAGAGAGAGAGAGAGGAGAGAGAGAGAGAGAGAGAGAGAGAGAGAGAGAGAGAGAGAGAGAGAGAGAGAGAGAGAGAGAGAGGAGAGAGAGAGAGAGAGAGAGAGGAGAGAGAGAGAGAGGAGAGAGAGAGAGAGAGAGAGGAGAGAGAGAGAGAGAGAGATGCAATGTAGAAATGCCTCCAACCTTTTCATGAAATGCTTGGTTAAAACAAAAACCCACTTAAAATTCTCCTTGAAGCTTTAGGCCCAAGCATTCAGGATGACATTTGCAAGACATGACCACAGGCATGTTTTACTGACAAAATACGAACATTTAAAAAAACATACGGTTGTGAAGAAGAATATTGTCTTTACCGCATTGTATACAATGTGCTCTATAAGAATGAAAGCTTTCTGAGGGCTTAGGCAGGATGTATTTTCAACTTTCTCCAAATCAATATATTTTTCTTAATTCAATGTTATTTACATGACACACGAGAGGCGCGGCTTTGATCCCGGGGGCTGCATACCCAGCATGTAATGGCGGTGAATATGTAATCACATATCGCTCTCCCCACAGAAGCCGTTCACAGCCAGACCAGAGCCCCCCGATCCCCTCTGTTCTCGGGGCTCTCTATCTCTCTCTCTCTCTCTCTCTCTCTCTCTCTCTCTCTCTCTCTCTCTCTCTCGTCTGCCGAGCGGCTCAGCGTAGCTTAAGTGAACCACCTCTCATTAATAATTCATCGGCCCAATTCATAACATACATATATTTCTCTTGCTGGGCGGGGCTGGGGGGGGGGGGGGGGGGGGGGATTGCTCTCAAGAGGCTGTGCAGAGATGAGGATGTTGGCACCCTCTCGGCCCTGGGGTGCGCTGTGTCGCACCGCGCGTCTCTTGTGCCGGCGGTTCAACTCCATGGAGGAATCTCCGCCACCGCGGAGCGTGTTCTTTTGCCCCCCCCCCCCCCCCCCCCCCCCCATCTTAGCTTCATTACTGCCGAAGTAAACGAAACGTGTTCGGGTCACGCCGGTCTCTCCGGTGGCCGGCGGCCGCCCTTATACGAGTGTGCGTTTTTTTGTAATTCGTTCTCGTTGTGTTGTTGTTGTTGTTGTTGTTTGCAATTCACACTGCTGGTGAGTGGCAGTCGCAAGGCGATGCTGTGCTTGGAATTTGAAAAAGGGAAGAAATGAAAAAGAAATGAGACGACACGATGGGAAAACACAAACAAGACGTAAATGAATGACGGAAAAGACCTGACTTTTTTCACGGAGGATTTCAAAGGAGACTTCAGTCTCTGGGTCCCTTCATCTGCTTTCCTGGCCAATGATTTGTTTGGTAAACAAGATAACAACATGGATGTTGTTTTTTCGATACCTCACATTAGCCTACTATATTCCAACTCCGATCGGGTACCAGAAAGAGCATAGCTGTGTTTTACAGCAAACTGGGGGTAAGGCTTTCAAAGGCTTAGCTTTGATCCCTGTCCTCTCCCTCACCCCGACACTTCATTAGCTGCTATTAGGTTGACATGAAGGAAGCTAACAGAGTTCTGCTCAGCCATGTCATCACGTATCATCTTGATGGGATCTGGGAATTCTGTGAGCGTCTAGTTTGTAGTTTTGTGCCTGGAACGTAGTTTATTAGGTTTCAAGTTCTGTCCATAGGGATGAATGTACCAAGTTGGTAGAGATTAACATAAACCGTGAGACAGGAATTTTTTTGCGAATGCAGGGAAAAATATGGGTTCTTTATATGGTAACTATACATATACCGTATGTATATATACTGTATGTGTATTTCTGTGTGTGTGAAATTGTATGTTTTATTGTACCGTGGACCAATATGCATGCTTGCATGCACGTGCATACATGATTCTTGCCCTTTATTATATATACACACACACACACACACACACACACACTCTCATTCTAAACACATATCTAACTATTGCACCTTCAGTAGGAAGTCAGTGTGACAGCTGATACTTATTCCTCATTGGCTGCCGAAGTTATCATTCTGCTATGCTCTGTGTTTCATGAATATGCAGAGCTGTACACACACACACACACCGCCCACGTGTATCAACTTCACTGAGCACTGAGGTGCAATAATTTTGGTTAATGAAATAAAATAGGGAGTGAATTATAAAATATTGTGCACACTCTCAAATCATCAAAGCATCCAGGCACCCCACTCCTCCCCCCCCCCCCCCCTCCTCCTCCCCCCCCCCCCCCCCCCCCCCCCGAGGCTAAATTCTCACAGAACCTTCCAGAAATAACTCCTGACGGGCTTGATTTAGGTGCACGCTCATAAACAGTTTACCCATGAACAACCTTCACATTGCCCCGGTAGAAAAGTTGTGCTGAACAACAGCAGCTCTGCTGGAGCATTCCAGCACGGAGAGCACACCAGCACTGCAGCACAGGAGTCACGGGGTCAAAGAATACCGATTTCAATGGAGAGTCAAGTTGTTGCAGCATTTAAGTTGATGTCTGCTCTCAGACTGATACCAGTCCACAGAATACACAGGCGCAACCTTGGAGGCTTACCAGAAGACAGGGCTATATATATATATATATATATATATATATATGTGTATATATATATATATATATATATATATATATATATATATATATGTATATATATGTATATATATATATATGTGTATATATATATATATATGTATATATTTGTATATAAATATGTATATATATCTATATCTATATCTATATCTATATATATATATATATATATATATACTGGTCATGATAACCATGGATGAACTGGTGTGTAACATGATGACAAATACAGGCAGAAACTGTAGTTGATGTTTTCATTTAAAAATAAAAGAATAAAAGACAAATAAAAGACTGTAACCTTCATTACAGCTCTTTTGATTTGGTTTGCTGCTCATTAGATCTGTCTGATTTGCAATCTACGTTCTGTTCACCGTAGATGTGATCATACTTTAATATACCACATAGAAGCAAGAGGAAATGGGTCAGGGAATAATG
Source organism: Urophycis tenuis (assembly GCA_036785325.1). Lineage (NCBI taxonomy): Eukaryota > Metazoa > Chordata > Actinopteri > Gadiformes > Phycidae > Urophycis > Urophycis tenuis. Next base: position 700,776 of record JAXIVH010000048.1, on the reverse strand, counting down.
TTTGTTAGGTTATATCGGGCTACTCTTTGATCAATCTCCAAGGATGAAATGTGGACTGAGAGTGCTGTTGAAAAATATGTAAAAACAAACGAAACAATGACCTAGCATGGCCAATTCATTCCCTCAAACATCGCAGTACAAAAAAAGACCAACAGACCCACTATTATTATGCAGGCCGGCACAACTGCAGCAGGAAATGTAAAAGCTATTGTTTTGTACAGCAAATGTGGCAG
>JAXIVH010000048.1:695976-698476 GCA_036785325.1 Urophycis tenuis | reverse complement strand
ATAGACATAGACATACACATCCAGAAACAAGTAGACACAATCACCACAGACAAAAGAACACACTGAGACACGAATGATGTGCAAGCTAAATAACACAACGAGTCACAATTGTAGTGTAGAGACACACAGAGACACACGCACGCAGTATGAACACGGACACGCCGACAGACATGCTTGCAATGTACTGGAGTGGAGGACAAACATAATGACACACAGAAGAACACTGGTACATGAGAACGTACACAAATACTTGAGGAAGATGGACACACACACACACGCACACTTGTAATCCCTATATACAGTATAGGGCCATCATTATGTATACCTCCTCCTTCCTCCTTTCTAGCACACAGTAGATAGTAATCAAACAAAACTGGACATAATGGCAGGCATACAACCGGAGCAGTTTACAGGGCTGAGAAGCTGGCACTCTTTTCTTACGGCACCTCAAAAACATTCTCGATTGATCAGTAGTATGACCAGGGGTTGTGGAGAGAAAATCCATAACTGATAATCTATACCTTTGAAAAGTAGCACATGGTTATCTTTTAGTTTCAAATGGACTGACACAGGTGTATTATGACTATAGCACATAGCTAGCTAGCGTAGATAAGTTGTTCCAACATTATTCCTGTACTTATGCCCTTAGATTCTGTCCTTTAGGACACTTATAGGAGAAAGTTCTGCTCATGAGCAGACTTATGAGCAGAAGTTCTGGACAGGATCTTAGATCAAAACACTCCTTTCCCTCGTTGATCCAAAGACATTAATCTCAACACTGGTAGGTGTATCACTCTAATTATTTTAATATTAAGATATATTACCCTCCTTAACTCTGACTGTCTGGTAATCGCGTCACTATAGACAGTTAATGAGGTGAGGAGGAGCAGGGAAGTGAAAAAAAGGGTTATTATTACCTAAAGGACAGAACAAGATATTAAACTACTTTACGAGAATTATGGAATTAGCGAGAGAAGACACGGATACAGATTCGCTTGTCAAATTGAAAAATTGAGTTATTGCTGTGACTCCATTACAATGGACCGAAGCTGTGAACAGCCATAGAAAAGCACATTTAATGCAGCACTTTTCATAGCTTAGCTTCCTCACAACACTACGCTAGGCTGAAATAGATAAGCTAAGCTGCTAACCATCTTGGCTATGCAGAATGTGTGCAGACCTTCTGAGCAGACGGACACCCTTGGCTCAGGGCCTGGGATCAGGAGCTGAGCACAAGTCATGATGGAGAGGTCTGGACCTCTGGAGTTCGGTCAGTAGTTAGACACAGCCTTGTGTATGTGTTTCTGCTGCACGGCCAGGCTAAGGCTATTAGCTACGCTACGTAATATAACACCCAGAAACGTCACCTAACAGAAAACATGAACCTGGAATCTGGGTCAACGGGGTCTGTGAAGCTAGCAAGCTGATTTGTTATGGGAAGGTTGAAGTAGGCTACGGTCCGATGGGATAGGCTGGGAGATCTTTTTTTTTTTTTAATGTATTTCTCATGTGGTGCAACATGGGTACCATGTTAAAGACATAGCACTAATAGTGTTAGCTATCCCTCCAGGTAATCACATAGAGGTTAGCGAGGTAACCCTGTTCTGGGTTTAAAAGCGCCAAGCTGTGGTGTTGCTATTAGATGTGGCTGTAAGGAGAGGCTAGGTACAGATAGTGTTTGAAGGAGTCACAGAGATAGCCTGGCAGCCAGGTGTTCTAGTGAGATTAGAGTATAATACATACACATTTATTTATATCTAGTATAATAATGCTGACAATTTATAGGCGCACACAGGTCTGGTACAAACTGAATTGTGAGTGAATAGTGCATCATTCTTTGTCATACCATGTTCAATTGGCACACCCATTGGATAGAAGGAGCTTATCGCTTTAGTGAATGTTTGTATTGTATGCGCACTACAAAGTCTACACAGGGAAAGAATGTACGCTTTGTGAAGACTACCTTTGCAAATCCATAAAATAAGTAGGTATCTGAAGATATACAGATTTTTTGGTGCGTGTGCAAACCAGTGTGCTTGACTATTATATTGAGGGATCTGGCAGACATCTCTGCCGGCTGCATCACATTACGCTAAAAGAAACTCAGGGTTGGTTGGAATAAGCCAGTTACTGGAACAAATGGCGCTGGCCTTTCCCAACATCTGTTAAAACACTGTATAGGGTGAATCTGGCTTTTTCATCTCGTGAGGTTTACAGAAGAAAAAAAAGTAAATTGTGCATCTCTCGGGACAATTCACAAAATGTTTTTGCTTCCTCTTACGAGAAAAGCATTGACAAGAAAATGTGTTTATGCTGTAGGGATCTTTCAAAAGACTCTGTGTAGCTGTGTAGCGCATCTGCCATCCACACGATGATGATGGTGATGATGATGATGATGACTAGCCAAACGACAGCCCAGATCGTGTCCTCCAAACAAAACAAAAAACAAGCTTGGCTTTTGACCATGTAGATCTAAACATGGTCCCCAAACATAATGTTG
>JAXIVH010000048.1:680976-690976 GCA_036785325.1 Urophycis tenuis | reverse complement strand
TGAAGAGAGGAGAGGACCAGGGAGAAAGAGAGTGCGAAAGAGAATGAATAGAGTGGAGGAATAAGTCTGTATATGCAGATAAAGAGGATGCAGAATTGCTCCAGGGTCTGTTCCCAGGGTGTGTGTGCGTGTGTGTGCGTGTGTGTGTGTGTGTGTGTGTGTGTGTGTGTGTGTGTGTGTGTGTGTGTGTGTGTGTGTGTGTGTGTGTGTGTGTGTGTGTCTGTGCAACTCTGCAACTGTGCGTGTGTGTGCATGGTTTATAAACCACGGTGGGTTTAAGGTTGTCTTCAATAGAGCAGGACATGCCTGGACAAGCCAAGGTCCTCCGCAGGCCCCTAAGTAAGGGACTCAGAGGACTTGTAGGAACAGTTGCCTTCATTATGGTTGCCCCCTCCTCTTCTGTGTAGAGTCAAATGAGGAATGGCCAGGGACAGAACAGGAGGCCACGACGGCTGTTAAGTTATGCTAATAATTTAGACCTTGACAATAAAGCTGTCCTGATTGTTATTCAACGTGGGGAATATGTGACCGCTCACAGCAAAACATAATCTCACGAGATGCTTGGGCCATTTCTAAAACATTCTGAATAGCTCCTCTGATACATAGAGGTGAGTAGCCGGACAGCCTAAACATGGCATGGATAAGACACGGTGTGATTACAGTTATATAAACGCCATTTTTCTCACAACAGACTCAGAAAATGATTGATTCCTTTTTGGACAGGACTAGCATGCGGCATTGATCATGAAGCATTTAAAAGTCAGTCTGCCAGAACCTCTTTCATTTCTGCTCAACTCCTAATTAAACATGCTCGCACGACACCACCACGTCCTCATTACATGCAGAGAAAGTCGACAGAAAAAACATATATAAAATATTCAATTTGCATGCTTCCTTTTGGATCAGTTAAAAGAACATAAATTAGGTATACAGTAACCCCATTGCCAAAGGGGTTTCTGACATTATGCCGAAAGAGAAATATTGATAATATTGCTAGAAAAAAAAAAACTATTTCGCTCTTTCCAGAGGAACCGCAAGAGTTGTTTCCCCCTAGTGACGCTCCGGTCTGGTGGCGCTTGGCAAATTGGTGTGTTTTTGGCGTGTTCTCTTTTCTCTGTTTATCGCCGGTCTCCTCAGACGTGTTTGGTCATGCGTGTTTGTGACATATTTTTCCGTCAGGGCTCGATTCGCACGCCTTTAATGTGGAGGCGACTCTGTGTTGAGGGCGTGGAACCATTGTGGTATTAAAGACAGAACCGTGTAGACGACCGTGTCAGGAGAGCAGCGCAGATGTGCCACCAGATAGGCCCTCCGACATATCTTATCAAACCTACCTGCCTGTACCTGTGAGGGTTGGGGAACATATAACTGGGGGAAATTATCATTTTTGTAAGTAATTGCTCTTCATAACGGCTAATCGATGAGAAACTTCCTTGGAAAATCGATGACCCCATCTCGTGCCGCTGATTAACATTTGACGTCAGCTTCGCTTTGCAGATAACAGCCCCTGCGCTGTGAGAATGACCGGTATCTCCGATATCTTTATCTATAGCCTGAACCCACGGTATACCGCGTCGGTGGCAGTGATCAAGTGCAGTGGCGTGCTGCCGACCAAGCGCACTGCACCTTGGGTATTTTTGCTCCCGGCTTGGCGTGATATATAAGAAGGGCTCGCCATGCTAACCCCGGGGGCAGCGTTCTCTCTGAGCTGGCGACGGCCGAGCCTACATGGACACCAGCCTTAGGCAGGATCGTCTGGTGTGGTTAGGTTGTTAGACATCCAGCTCAGAGGTCCTGGGTTTAAACCCCAGTGTCCGCAGTCTACCCCGAGGGCATCCTTGAGCAAGTTTCCCTCACATGACCCGCGTGATCCTTAATCTCACCTATGTAAAGTGACATTCACTGTAGTGTAAAGGGCCTTGGATGAAGCACACCGCAGCAAACTTTGATTTCTTTGTGTTCCTCATCCTCAAGTCTCCAGTCCTTAATCGTGAATCAAGGAACATCAGGGCCCAGTGAGGTGAGATCAGAAGCTTCCAGTGCTCTTGTGTTCTCCATCTGATGCTACTTCTCCCACCATGCTGATGAGAAACTACACTAGGAGGAACCCTCAGACTCAACCTTGATTCATTTGCCCTGCCTCTCTCTCTCTTTTGCTCTGCTCTATGTTATTATAGTCTCTCTCTCTCTCTCTCTCTCTCTCTCTCTCTCTCTCTCTCTCTCTCTCTCTCTTTCTCTCTCTCTCTCTCTCTCTCTCTCTCTCTCTCTCTCTCTCTCTCTCTCTCCTTAAGGTCTCTCTCTCTATCAGCCAGTCTATTATTCTCAGCATCGTCTCGTTGATCCCGGATGTCCTTCTCCTTGCGACTTGCATACGAGGCTATATTTAATCTACTGGATCTCCCCAGGTCAAAGATAGGCAGCAGCAGAAGGTGTGTTTACCTGGGCCTGCCCCCACCGCCCCCCCCCCCCCCCCCCCCCCCCCCCCCCCACACCCCGTCCAATCAAACAGAGGGTTAGCGAGGCTCCAGGCAAATGTCACTTGATCTAGCAGGACTGTGTCTCATATCTATGGAAATAATGTAGGGCATAATAAGGCGTGTCTTGGGCAGCCGCCCGGGGTTGTGTTTCCGGGAGAACAGCATTGACATGCGGATGGTGGGGACTGATTTAATCTGAGCAGAACTCTGTGGTATGAGAAGAGATTACAGGGGGAATGGTGTTGAGTCTGGTCCCGTGTCATTGGGCTGCTAATACAAAACATTGCTGCTGCAGGATTATATTACCGCAACATAAATATAGGCCTTCAAAATAATGGGATATAAAAGTACATTGAGTTCAATCATGGGCACGGCGGGAGCTAGTTTTGGATGAACGGATGAACCGCTTGGATCAACATCGTGTTCAATAAAAACATGTAAAAATATATGACTATGTATTGGTGGATTGTAATGGTGAAGTTTTAATGGTGCAATTTTTGGTTAGTTAATTTCCTTACATTTTAGCTTGTTCATGGTACAAGATTTAACGCCGCATTACACACCACAACAAAGCACAAACAAAATCAAAACAAAATCAATGTAAATGCTTAATCTGGTAGGTAAATAAAGAGGTTAAAACCACACCACGCGTTCGATGAACTCAGCCATTGGAGAATTGACTAGCCTCCCTCCCCGCATGTTAACAGTGAAAATAAAGTGCTCACATCCATACTCAGCACAAAAGTAGGAATAGTAGTAGTAGCAGTAGCATTATCAGTAGCAGTAGTAGCAGTAGTAGCAGTAGTAGTAGTAGTAGTAGTAGTAGTAGTAGTAGTAGTAGCAGCAGCAGTAGTAGTAGTAGTAGTAGTAGTAGTAGTAGTAGTAGTAGTAGAAGTAGCAGTAGTAGTAAATATGCAACTTGCATCCACCATGTTGGATCTAGCCTCCATGTTGGATTTGGCTTCCATGATGGCTCCATTGGATTCATCTGTCACTTGTGGCTCATTATTAAATAGAGGAGGAACGTGGCAGCCAGTGCCATTAGAGACCATTAACATTCAAGGCTCTCACACAGACAGAGTTCATGTCATTAGAGTGTTGCTATTCTGGCTTACCTGCGTTCCATAATGAGCTGTCAATCATATTGCCAGTGGCTTTGTATTCCAGAAATACATTCAACATTACAATTGACTGCTTGTCTGTCTGCCTGGCTGGCTGCCTGTCTGTCTATCTGTCTGTCTGTCTGTCTGTTCACATGTTTGTAAAGACACATGTATCTATCTATGTATCAATTTGTCTTTATTTCTGTCTGTCTATGTCTGTCTGCCTGCCTGCCTCTCTGGCTGTCTGTTCACATCTATCCTGTCTGTGTGTCTGTCTGTCTGCCTGCCTGTCTGTCTCTCCATCTGTCCTCATCGTGTACTGTCTGTATAGCAGATGGCTCCAGTAAACCAGATGCTGAGTTGTTGTGTCTGCTGGTATGACTGCCTGTGTTAGGACTCAAACTTCCCTAATGATACGCATGCTACTCAGCCTCGCCGTCCGTGCCAGAAGAGACTCTCGCTGTATCAAAATTCCACTAAAACACATTTCCCTCCTTCCCAGAGACAGGCGAACACTCTCCTGCTCCGTGTGCTTCTGATAAAGGACAGCAGCGCTGGTTTCCTTGATTTCCCTGATGCGGAAGAATTACATCAAATGAGTTCCACGTTGGCATATCAACACTGTGCTCACTTTGACACACCTGTACAATACACACCTGTCTGGCTATACAGCTTCACTGATCATTTCTTATAGATAACACAGTTTTGTGTGTAGGGTGTGTGTGTGTGTGTCTGTGTGTGTGTGTGTGTGTGTGTGTGTGTGTGTGTGTGTGTGTTTGTGTATGCACGTATGCACATGTGCATACATGTGCATATATTTGCATTGAATGCCCTAAATGTTCAATTAGGGCATTTTGCCACGGCATTTTTACTGACAAGAAATACATTTTTCAGAAGAAGGTGAAACACTTCATTGCTGTCAATAGCCTACAGTAAGCAAGTCACCAGAACAAGCATATCCACGTCACTTACATTATAATCGAAGCTAAGTATGTTTTCAAGTTTGTGTAACTAAGTTAGTGTTACTTTTAGAACATTATCTGAGACCCTTTTTGTAGTGCTATGGCCTGCAATCCTCTGTGCATAATGCAAGGCTTGCCTCAGCAGGCTATCAGGCGATAGAAAAAGCTAGCCTGAGCTTGTTAAAATGCGTGGAAGTAAGGTCGAGCTTTGCCAAGACCAGAGCAACAGGAGGAAAATATCATTCCAAAAGTAAGCTGAAGTACATGGTGTGGCTGAAGCCATGAAATAGCTGAGCATCCACATCAAAGCTATCGGAATCAGTCGTCTAATAGGCTAAACCAGAGAACCTGAAACCCCTATAAGCTGAGACCATAACACACTGAGGCTTGAACCACTAGAATGTACCATGTATGTGAGAATGTTGAGGTTCATATATAGAGATAGAAATATCTCTCTCTATATATTATGATAAGGAAATGTAATTATCAATTCAAACAAGAGAAGATTAAGTACAAATAAGAATGGCATATCTGATATATATTGTATATGATGCATGTCAGTCAGCAGAACGTTGTAACATTGTGATGGAGAAATATTGTAGGCCTACTGTCTCGCTGCACGGCTAAAGTGCTCCAACATTTTAAAAGCGCCGAGTCGCGGGTTGGCGAGTCATTTCCATAATGTTTTTCATCTAATCCGGAGTAACCCCTGAAAGCTGCCGTCCCCGAAGAAGAAATCAACACTCTGGCTTTTATCGCATTTCCCTGGGAAACAGAAGACTGAGAAAGGAGGCAGACGTCGCGCGGCAGGCGACGCCTCCCGGCTCCCCGGTAATCAGTGGATCTATTACAACAACGGATGGGCTCAGGATCAGGACACCTGAATATGCACCCAGATCCTCCCCACACCGCCGCCGTTGTGCCCCTGGAAGAGCACACGCACGTCTGCTTAAAAAGGTTCATAGCTTGCGTAAATGTCGAGCAGAGAATGCTGTTCACATGTGAAACGATTCACGAATCACGAATCACGAATCGCCACTGCTGTAATGAGGAAGAGCCAGTTGATGCCCCTGGATGTTGACTGGTGGGTTAAAGCCGCCAGTCCATGTGAGTGGGAGTGTTGTTTTGGAGATGTTGGAAAGGGATGTTGATCCCAGACTGTGGGACCTTTACATGTTATTCCTCATGAGACTTTTACCATCACAGTCCTCTCGCTTTCTAACTCGCTAGCATGTTTTTCAAACATCTGAGTTTTTCGAACATCTGAGTTATACCAACATTGATTTTGCAGATAGTACATTTTCCAACACAAAATGCTGAATTATAATAGAGCATTTTATGATTCCTTTTCAACGTTGTTGTGTATCTGCAACACTGCAGTACCGATTTTAGTTTATGTCCATAAGGTTGCACTGTAAAAACTGTCTGGCATTCGCAGCTCGTGCTGTTTGATCTAAAAAAAAAAGAAAAAAGAATGCAAACTAAAATAAAAAATACAAACTTGTTTGTTCAATCTTCCCAGACAACCACAATATGAGTTGATGTGAATTGAAAACCAGTGCATATTCGCCAACGATTCTCCAATGAGGCAGCCTGTGCTTCCCCTCATTCAGCAGTTAAAAGCATTAGGTGTATCAAGGCCATCTATTCTGTGCAGCAGTAAACCGAGCGGTCACATGGTTAGAGGTCTCCCAGCTCCACAGAGGCTCCTCCGTGAGGACACAGTATGGCCATCGCTCTGCGCCGTTTCTTAACAACCGCGCACACTGTTACGCAGGCAGAAGGTTACCTGTGGAGAGACAACATCAGCCTCACGTGCAGGTCAAAGTTTAAAGTTGGAAAGACAACATGAAGGAAAATTACTGTTTGCCTCCACCCCGTTAACTAATTAATACTAATTAATACCGCTTTGAGGAAGTATGTCAACATTAATCAACATGTTTTGTACATTTTTGTGATGACGGTACCGGGCACGTGGCTATTTGTCCATCTGCTAGCTGCTAACACACAGCTAACTCTTTATACCATCCAATCACATGTTCTAGCATCAAATAACATCCCAGCAACGTCTTGTGTCCCAGGCTAACGTAATGTTTTACTTAGAAGTATTTAACTAATAACATATTCCTCTATGCATAATTAATGCATCCGTGATGCTCCTTGGAAGACCCTGCCATTGGGAATGACCTTGGAAGGATTCTTTAAGCTTAATTGTTTTATTTTCAATCAATACAAGCAGTACAGACCAAGGCTATAAAGACATAATGAAAACAAACAAAACAAAGGAATCCATCACAGGGGATTGTGATCCACAGTAGGTGTGGATCCAGCTCATGTTGCTCACCATGGTCCTCGCTGTGTTCAACACGCACAGTGGTAAACGGTTTCTGCAAGCCTTTGACCCTTCCAACCCACGGAAACAACGACATAATAAACAAATGAGACACAACGCAGTCATAATCAACGCTGGTCCGCGTGGCACTGCCATGACACGGATGTCATGGCAGACATACTTTGTGTACAACGCTGGTTCTCGTACATCAACGCAAAGCCTTCACCAGCAAACACAGCCGCAGCTTGAGTGACATACTGTATTTACATACATACCTTAATTACATGTATACATACATACATACATACATACAGGCACGCATACAGACAAAGTCATGGACAAAGATACATACAGTATATATATATATATATATATATATATATATATATATATATATATATATATATATATATATATATGAGAGGCAACAGGGACAGGTTGGTAATCTGTTGTCACTGTGCATCTTAGTGAGGCTAGCGAGCGCGGGCGCCGAGCGAGGTAAGCTAATTGTCTGGTCTGGCGGCGGCTGGGCACTTCACGGGGGCCGTTCCCGGCGCCGAGGTGCGCGCGGCGTCCGCTGCGCCGGGCGGCGGTGTGAACATCATCTGTCCGCTTGATTACGTTTGGTCAGCGGCGACATAGGAGGCGGGCCGCGAGATTGCGGCGGGCGGCGGAAAAAAAAGCAATCAGTGCTACAGATTAACAAACAAGAGAGATGGCAAACAAAATGAAGTACACACAGGGGCCGGAAGGCGCCACGGTCACCTGCTGGAGGGGGGGGGGGGGGGGGGGGGGCGGGGGTGGAGAGGATGAGTGACAGGTAGCTTAATGGAGAAGTCAATCACCCCTTCTCCCCCTCCTTTATTCACCCCCAATTGATAATTAGCTCGCAGGAAGCTGATGGATTCAGACCAACCGGTGGGCGCCACAGATATGCGGTTTATCCATACAGACAGGAGGCTAATCGCCAAACACTAAGTCACATCCATATCGTGTTTGCTAATATACCGAGATGTCTGAACGGAAACGTAGGCACACATAAACCACGCCGGCACCCGGGCATATTAAAGGCAACACTTTGGAGGTGCTTTATGACACGGTGGCCAAAAATAGCGCAGAGGATTCATGTAGGTAAAGATCACGATCTGATCCATTTCCACATCCCATATGCTTGGACGACCCTTTCATCATACTGTCAGATAGAGAGAGAGAGAGAGAGAGAGGAGAGAGAGAGAGAGAGAGAGAGAGAGAGAGAGAGAGAGAGAGAGGAAGAGAGAGAGAGAGAAAGAGAGAGAGAGGGAGAGAGAGAGAGAGAGAGAGAGAGAGAGGGGGGAGGGAGAGGGGAAGGACACTGTCATGAATATTAATGATCTGAACCAGAATCCAGACAGCGGCTGACGTCGCAGACGCCCAGGTGGATTGTGGATGTTAACGAGATAGTGGAGCCCATCTGTTGGTGGAGATCTGCGATGCATTAGCCTGATGCGCCGGTGCCACAGGTGTGTCTCTGGTCACCCAGGAAACCATTTAAGGCGAGCCAGGGCAAGACAGGCTGAGAATAGCCGATGTGAGGAAGTATAATCGTAGGAAAGTCTGTGTGGGGGGAAATTAGTTTAAAGTTTAAAAAGGCAGCGCTTCTCAGAAAGGACATCGGGGGATATGGGTTCAACTGGTGGATACTAATAGAGGTAAGTAGGAAGACAGGTTAGCCGATACTGGAGGGTATGCCTACCTGTGGGCATCTTTGAGTAAGATGTTTAAGTCTATATATCTGTTCCTTAATGACATGTATCTGAATTCACTGTAGATATAGGGTTAGGGTTAGAATTTAGTTGGATAAAAACGTCTACGAAATTACTACAGAAAATAGTACATGTGGAATTGAGTCTTGGGCATTCATATGAAACACAGGCTCTGATATACTGGAGAAGATATATTGAGGAATATGCAGAGCTTTCATTGATAGATAATAACAACAGTTGTGATTGTTGAGGGATGTGAAATCTAGGCCCGAAGTGACATTCAACAGATATTGGATATTGGGGCCTGTGGCATTAAAAGGTTTTGTGGATATGAGAAAGACAGAACAGACAGTCTACTTGATCAAACAGCGTCTGCTGCATATCCAACACTTCTCCACAGAAGGGAACCAATAAGATCTGTCTGGCTACCACAGCTTTCAGTTCACAAAGGCTGTATTTCACATTGGCGTAGCAGGGATATGCTGATAACTGTTCCATAAAAATAGATGTATCGTCCTTTCTTAATGGTATTGTTGTAGGCGTATACATATTGAACTGTACAGACACCACCCATTTAGATGTAGTCGTTTAGCAGACACCTTCATCTCCGGTGAGACCTCTGGGGCTTGGAACAGTCACACCACACAATCACATCCAGAGCGACAGCATCAAGTTCTCCATCAAGTTTCACATCAGGTTCTTGTAATGCTTGACCGAGTTCACCAACGCAAAGTGCAGAGAATCAGAAAGACAAGGTTAGTAGATGGTTGTTGTTTTTTAAAGATGTGTGAGTGCATGATCGTGCAATAGCCCAGCTACATTGTGCGGCCTGAATTCCAGTGCTAAGAATAACAAAGTCCCCACTTTTCTCTCTTTCCATAGGACAGCCCAACACTTTGGTTGTCTCACCGTCACGTGAACTTCATTGTGAACGTTTGGGCTGTAAGTGCCAGAAACCAGAGCATAGATCAGGACTGAGAGACTGAACAGTAGACAGGGTTGGCTGAGGCGGTGGTGTAAATTGAAGTGGGGGTAATGACCATCTCTCCTAATGACTACAAACAGACTATCGATGAAATGACAAAAGAAGCAATGATGAACTGGCGGAGAGAGAAAGCGATGACCATTGGCGCACTCGACGCCATGATGCAAATAGCACTTCCTATTGCAGCATTAGAATGAGGGTGATTGGCCCTCCGGGGTAGTTACATAGGACAGCATCCGTAGTGATATTGAATCGTAGAAACACAGTAATGGCAGCCATAGAAATGCACCTGCTACGTCCCTCTCTTTTAAGACCAGCTGAAACATAGCCATCCTCTACAGAGTTGTACAAGCCTTGGCAAGAAGACTCAATTCATTAATGTGTATATGACAAGCGTTT
>JAXIVH010000048.1:673476-675976 GCA_036785325.1 Urophycis tenuis | reverse complement strand
AGAGGCATAAAGCATACTGCCACTCATTTGCGGAGCACCTTTATTGTAGCCAGAATAAAGGTGTTAGGCTGGCAAAACGCTGTGTAGCCACAAAGATAAGAAGATTATGAAGTGGAGCTGAACTGTTTGAAGTTGAACGTACATTTAGTTATTGATTTAGTTAAGTTATAAAGTTGAGTGCAGTCAACTGACCCTCCCAAGTAAACTGTGGTCACCCACGCCACCCCCTGCCCTGAAACCGTCATACAATTATTGAAATGCGGCCATTAAACTTCATTTTGGTATAAGGAGAACCAGAACAGTTTTCCAGAAAGAAGCACAGGAATGATTTGCAGCAGACATGTTTATTCATTAATATTCATATGTACTGTATTTTGTATGTTCTATTTTATATGGATTTAGTTTTTACCTGAAATACATTACCTGAGTTTTCTGGGGATTTCTATGTCCAAGTAGTTTGAATAAAAAAAACAAACCTCCACATACATATTGATAGATTATGCATAATATATTTTCAGTACCGCATGGGTTTCTTGTATAAAACATAACCGATAAATCAAATGGGGGTATTATTTAATGTCCTTTCCTGTTTTTAATAAGCAGCCATGGCTGGACGCCTCCCTCAAACAGCCTTTTCCCCCCTCCCTTTAATTAAAATGGCGGTTGAAAGCAGAAGAATTGGCTGATATCATTATCACCGCACTGCTTCTTTTTTTTACCCTGACCTCAATTTTGCCATGCTCACCTTCGCAGATGAGGCTGAGGAACTTCCTCTGGCTGCACAACGCTCCTCCACTGTAGCTGCTCTGGTGGTTTCCTCACTGGAGCCCTTCTTCTCTAAATGTTTGAGGACGGGGCTTAAGGAGATAAGGAATCTGGCAGTTTTCAGAGTGAAGCGGCTTGAGTCTCTTTCCGACGTGAAATTTGAATTTGTACAGGTGGGTCCGTTTGTGTTGTTGGAAGAAAGGTGTGTGTGGACCATGTTTAATTGCTAGATTGTTTGTTTTTTCTTATTTTATTTCAGCCTTTGGTTTTAGTGAATTCTTTTTTTTTGTAATAGCTAAGTAGGCTACTTTTTTTTAGCTGTACCAAAACATGTGAATAGTTATTTTTTGTGGCGATTATTGCCCTCTCATTTCCATACACACACACACACACACACACACACACACCAACAACAACACACACACACACACACATACACAACAACAACAACAACAACAACACACACACACACACACACACACACACACACCATACAGTTAATCTTCCCTGAAACACAGCCTATGTGGTTCCACTACCCCCCATATTCAAAACCGCCCTTTGTTCTCTAGGATAATGGCCCTAAACCCAGTCCAGAACCAGCAGGACCCAGGCAGAACCAACAGCTTGCGCTGAGCCACCTCGCTCGTATCCCCCACCCACCCAACCCCACTCTTATATCTTCTTGGGTCCCATGGCCTGCCTCTTCCTCCCTGCCTCCGCTCCACCTCGCCTCATTACCAGTGGAGAAAATACCCGTTGCCTTTGAACAGCAGGGCTTGTGAACTGGATCCCAAGCCAGAAAAGTTAGGTCCTCACGAAGTGATGTAAGGGTAGTGGCATGGTGTGGTTGGCGGGGGGGAGGGGCAGTAGGAAACTCATCTCAACACATATTTGAGTTGCTGCTGGAGCTATGCAGGTATCATGAATGGTAATGGCTGTACAGTTTCTTCTTCTGATCATAGCTGTAGTGAGTTGGCCATTTTGACAGCTATGAATGAGGATGTGTGCTTCTGAGAAAGACAGGGGAGCCTCTTTGTTTTTGTAAAGGTTGTTTTGTAAAGGCTGGAATTACGGGAAGGTCATTCCACTGTGAATTTTCATTGAAAGGGTCGCTTTATATTCAGGAATACAGAGTGCAAGGACAAGCCTCCTTCTACCAAATTTTTGCTCTTGCCCTGATTGACATTTTCCCTCCCATAACTATTCCTGAAACGTTCTGACCCGCGGCAAAGTGGACTTGTTCCTCTCGCGCCGGATTCTCACTCTTCGTTGTTTGAAGCGCGGCACGGGAAGACTTCCAATGAAGCTGGATTCTTTCAAACACCTGAAACGCCTCGCGTCGAAACAAACATTAAGCCCCGCCACACACAGTGAGCACTTTAGAGCAGCCAACGCAGAGAAAAAGCCTAACATGCTCAAGGTTCCCCAACTTCCTGAACAAAAAAGGTGTCTTTTTTTAAAAACCAGATGAGAGATGCGCGGTAACTGCATCCACACTAGCGTACCTCTGCACACGCTGTCTAAAATGAATAATAGCGACAGTCGGTGGCGGAGCCTCCCCCCTAGGTATGGTGCGTCTGCTGATGTCCCCAGACAGACCTTGAATGGCTCTTTATGCAACCAAAGGACATCTCCCACTTCTGACGCCTCTTAATATTCAGTGCCCTGAATAACCGCTCAAGCACATCCTCCACCTCCGCCACCTTCTCCTCCTCCGCCCTCGCCACCCCCTGAC
>JAXIVH010000048.1:646511-659011 GCA_036785325.1 Urophycis tenuis | reverse complement strand
ATAACTATTTCAACTAAAATCTCTATCCTGTTTTTCTCTACAAATTACAAAATGTTTCTCAGATTGGATTAGAAAAAAAAACAATTTAGTTTTTTTCTAATCCAATTTTAGAAATATGCAATTTAGGTGATTGGGGCCAGGCATTTTCTGGATGACATCATTCCATTTACACAGATAGACCACAAATAAAATACAACCTGATTTACTTTTTAAATATGTTTATTGTACTAATACTGAACACTCTGACATTGAAATGATGACATTACCTATGTGCATGTAATGGATGCACAGCTACGAACACCTCACCCCTTTGTGTGTGAAGGTTTCAAAGTGACCTGCAGTGGAATTCACTTCCTCAATGTACAAGATGCAACATTTATCATTTCTAGCTAGCTCCAATAGCCAAAAAACCTCCCTCTGCCTCTCACGTCTCCCTCTTCTCTTCAAACCCAACTCAAAGCCAGTCTCAATTAATAAAAAAAAAAAAAAACGATCATGCAATTTCCCCAGTCAGAGCATTTACCATAGAGCCCAGCACCCATACATTGATGTCCACATGACATCACATGTTTTCTTGCATATTGTATCTTTGATGAGGGATGATGTTTGTCAACCCAGTCTCACGGTAGTTTGTGAAATAGTCACACAATAATCCTAATCTATTGATTCGTGTACATGGACACGAATGTCCCTTTTCGTGCTCACAAAGTGAGCACGACTTTCATTATAACCCTAACCCAAACCCTAACCCTAACCCTAACCCCTAAACCCTAACCCTCAACATAACCCTAACCCTAACCCTAACCCTCAACATAACCCTAACCCAAACCCAAACCCTAACCCTTAACAATGATATCCTAGGGTTAGGATATCATCAAAAGAGAACTGAGGCGGGTCCTCGGGCAGCTTTAGCTGGCTTCTTCACCAAGAGGCTCATGGGTACTGTAGTATTTACTGTAAAAACATGGTGCAGGCACGAAAGATCCTTCCATTGAAATACATTAGTTTGAAAGTCGTGCTGAGTGTCACGAAAAAAAAGGAAATTCATGTACACGAATCAATAGGTTACATTTTGTGACTATTTAAAGACCTGCGGTGAGACAGTGTTGAGTGTGTACCATGGAGGAGGCCTGTCTGTTGTACCACGGCCGCTCCCACCTGTGGCTGGGACAGGTCAACGTCATCGCCGTCGTATCAGAGAAGACCCCCCCCCCCTAACACACACACACACACACACACACACACACACACACACACACACACACACACACACAAGTAAATGACACCTGTGGTTTTGTGGGCTAAAAAGCCATGCCTTAGCATCTCCATTTCTCAACCGATTTCAATGAGTCGTTTTCACATTCATATCAAATCATATGACATGTATTTTTTGAGTCTTTTGTTCTTTTTTTTCATTCTGAGTAGATCGCACACCCTTGTAAATTGTTTGAGACGTGTGAAAGTTGTAGTTGCTTTTCATCCAGAGAAACCACAACTCCCAGCGCCGCACAGAGGAGACGGTGGCGCTCCATCTGAGGGCCGCCGTGGCGTCAGTGATCTGGGCTGTCAGAGGAGCTCGCGATGAAAGACACGTTAAAGGGCATCGTTTTCATTTCAGGTTGTGTCTCGAGCCCAAAGCGTTTTTTTTTTTTAACGTCTGCGTCCAAAACAGTCTCAAGTCTCAGACACGGCGCGCCAGAAAATACGACCTCGCTAGCCGCAAATGTGACGTGAAATTTGCGCTCGCTGAGCTCTGTGCTTAAGTCTGGCTTTGTGTTGCACCTTAATACCAGGACTAACCCTTGGCCCCAGACTGCCAGCCTTTAGAACCACCCCCCCTACTGTGCCTCTCTAATGGCCACCAAAGCAACAGTCCTCCAGTGATATCAGAAAAGCTTTCTTATATAGTTCTTGGCTACTTGAACATCAAAAGAGATGGTCCAGTGAACAAAGCCTTTGTGGAGGCAAGTTCACATGAGGAGTGGAACTCGGTACTGCTGACAAAAAAGTTTCTGCTACAAAAAAACCCCAAGTAAAAGTACAACTTCCTGAATAGAAGGATAGAAGGGAGCAATGGAAGAATATATAATGGAAAAAAGAAAGACAGTAGAGAGAGAGAGAGAGAGAGAGAGAGAGAGAGAGAGAGAGAGAGAGAGAGAGAGAGAGAGAGAGAGAGAGAGAGAGAGAGAGAGAGAGAGAGAGTGAGAGAGAGATGTACCTTAAACTCGACAGTGTGAAAATACACTGTAACCTGTCTGACACACATAGAAACCAAGTTCTGGACCTGATATTATGTTACCCTGTCACTGACTTGCTCTTTAACCTATTATAATGTATATAATAGCACAATGATGTGAGCTACTATGATAAAGATACTTACACCTTGACTTTCAAACAAGGGTGACTGTATGTAACACCAATCTCCCATGCCTGTCATCTAATTTAAAGTGATACTCTGAGATATCTGTTGTTGTATTTATATGTCTTACCCAGATTCACATGGTTTTGTTCCAAATTCACCATCATGCGTCCAGTAGGTAAGTTTGCTGCAGGATTTGCTCCTGTTCATGTGAGGGGAATACACTATCTGTGACCCACTCACAGGTAGCCGAATAATCACATCAAAGAAAATAGTGCAGATGTCCCTCTTCTGTGTGTTTGTTGACAAATTCTAGTCTTGCTGTGTTGTCACTGGCTCTTGTTTTGTAGAAGAGACTATTTGGAATGCATTAGAAATCTTCAGCAAAGTAATTCAAAGTGTATTCTCCTCACATGAACAGGAGCTAGAGTAACATAAAGCTGCCAACTCTGTCGATGGAAGCAGCTAACGGAAAGCAAGCGCTAACCAACGCTTAACGCACAATGATGAGTTTGGAAGTAAACAACTCATCTCAATCTGGGTAAAGACAGGCAAACACCAAGTTACAGATAGCTCTGAGTATCCCTTTACATTTCAACCCACCCTGAATAGTTTTGGAATGTAACCTGTTTTGCATTTAATCATTTTAGGAAATAAAATAACCACATAATGATAGAAAAATAAACAATTAAGAATATCTTTAACAACATGGGTTCCAGCAGAGGTCAGCACTCTGGCTTTACAGCTTGGAGCGAACTAAACTGGACAAGTTGGCCCACGCAGTGTAAGACCCGCCCACAAACCAATCAGATTGGCTGTACAATATTAAACAACACTGTGATTTGCTGAAGCAAAAATATGATAATTATATACCATATATAAAAAAATATCAGTTAAAAAAAATGTTTTTTTCAATGTAGGCTATATTCGACAGTTGTCTCTAAACAAAACACATATTATATTCAAGGACACTATATTGAGCTGGAGCAACTCCAACGAGTATTGTGGCACAGACTGAGCATTATCATAATATCATAGTTCGGGCTTAAACTAAACTCAGAAAATGGCTTTTAGCAGCTGTGAGAACTATTAGGCCTACATCAAACATGTATGTTACAGTCACATATAGCGGTGCACAGAAATAAATGGGCCACGTGTCAAAATAAATTATTCGACAATGTGCCCACGAAATCCTTCAGCACAACATCTGGGACCACGCAACAGAAGACCTTCCAGCCAGACACACCTCACGTCAGAGCGCTGCCACGTGACAGAAGACGGAATGCGTTTTTCCAGCAGCCACGGCACCTCCGGCAACGGCAGCCACTTTGCTTCCGGCGAGCCCCGGAGACAACCGACTTAATGAAAGCACACGGGCGCCATTTGTTAGAACACCTGCTCGGGCTGCCTCAGACAACAAACCCTCAACCTTTTCACTTTCACCGCGCCGCACGTTCACGTCATGCGGGCCGACAGCTGCTGCGAGCACAGGCGCTCCATCATCCGCAAGCAACGTCGCGCTCTGCGAAACGCAGCGGCTCTGGTTTATGTGCGACAGCGGGCTGGAGGAGGGAGAAAACTACACAATTACAGAATCCTCAGCGTCGCAGGTTTCTGTTCAGCTGATTGAGTGGTTTGAAAGAATGTACAGACATAATTAACACAAGGCGTTCTATTTTTAAAGTGTTAGTGTGTAATGTTTTTAAATAGTTAAATAATATAATACTACAACAACAACAACAACAACAACAACAACAACAACAACAACCATCATCATCATCATATTATTATCATATTTATGTTATAATGTATACACATATCAAATAATATAATAAGATATGTTGTCATAAAGATATTGAGTATTTATTCCATATTTTAATCATGCACTGAGTAAATGTAATAAAGAAAAACTCAAGGATTTCTTCTTTTCAGTCATCTTTTGTACTCCTCTTACAGTTAACTAGTTCATGCAAATATGCATACATATTGAATTGATACATATATATTTTCTTTATTCCGTCATCATTTCACATATATTGAAACATGTTTTCTGTGTTTCAGCCTGATGCCCTGACATAGATATAGTGACAACGTACTCATTGACATTTCCATGAAAAACGATTTTTCACCTGTCAAACACATGAATGAAATCCTGGGTTCCCCTTGGACTGTGGCATGGCCCTGGATAACATTATTAGTTATTGCCATTTCTGCTGTCAGAGTCTCCATTCCTGACAGTTGAAGTGTTACCTCGTTGCGTTCAGTTGGCACAGATCCTGCTAAAATGAGTTTGTCTCGTGCTTACAGGTACTTCGTCTGGCCACCATATTTACATCTGAATGTACCTCTGACACGAGGGCATGGGTCCTGGCATCGTTTTGTCTGAAATGTCAGCTGGATGTGTGTGCTGGCCTCGCCTTGCTCTGCTTCCATTGATCTATTGTTTTCTCTATTTTCCGCAAAGGGCCACTTGATTACCTTCGCAACGGTGGTGTCCGCGGTAGACCCTGTTGTGGTTCAGAAAACGAGTCCACTTGGATGTTCACAGTGCACTCCTCATCAGCCATGCATCACCGTGGGCTTTAGTGTGTTATTCTTTGCGTTATTTCATCACCCACATGGCAGACGAACCCGGCGCCCCAGGTTAGCAGCAGAACAGTGTGCGGGGGACAGGGGAGCCCTGTGTTTGCTGTGTTCCACCACAGCACCGTCCAGTGGGTGTGCATCCCAGACTGGCCCAGACTCTCCGGTGCCGGCTGATGTGGATATATGAAGCGGAAAGAAAAAAAAGGAGGGGCACGGATGTGGGGGTGGGGGGGGGGGTCTTGTCACGCCACCATCTGCTGTGGCGGAGAGCGGCGCCCGATGGACGCCGTTTACTCCACCGCTACGCGGAGCCACCGCCGCAGCACCACCTCCCCCCCCCCCCCCCCCCCCCCCCCCACCGCCGCTGTCATGTGAAGCGACAGCGGTTGTATTCGTGGCGGGCTACGGGACACCCTGACAAAACCCTCCCCGTTTTTTACTGGACGACCAGAGAAACGCCTGGCCTACTTTCTGCTTCTGTCAGGATAGCTTACAGTGCCACTGAGTTCCCCCCCCCCCCCCCCCCCCAACCCCCGTCCCACCCCAAACGCCCCCCTTCTTGGAAAATCGGAGCGTAATCTGGCACATCTTGTCCCAGAGTACACGCCTGTCATCAACAGCAGTCTGTCACCACCAGGACTGTAATCAAGTGGCCTGGGGAAGCAGAGGATTATCCCTGGATTCTGGACCGGGAGCTGTCCTCCCAGGAAAGTACGGTGATGATATTAAGGGGTCACACTAATGGCATTAGTTAACTACATCCAGCTCTGTGAGGATAAAATTGTACCCACAAGGAAAGGCTGTTGCTCCCCTAATAACGAGCCTTGGATTAATAAAGACACCGCCATCCTTAACAGGAGAAAGAATAGGACCCTTATCATCAGGGGCCGAGGAGGGAGCTGCTGAGGGCCAACATGAGCTCCAACGAGGCGACAGAGAGCGAGCTGCAACGTAACGACACTAAGGTGCTGTGGAGCGGGGGGGGGGGAGAAGCCAGCGACTGGCCTCAAGTTGTTGGGGCGCCGCTGTCGCCGGCTAACCTGATGAGTTCAACTTATTTGGGTGTAGGTTTGAAGGCCCTGTTACCTCAGGGAGCTCGGCGCCACAGTGTCTCCGCTGCACGCTTTCACGTCGTGGCTGTTCCAGCCCTTCCGTATCGCTCCTCCAACACTCCGGAGGAAGGCTGCTGCGTCATAGCAGCAGGAGACGCCACGCGCTAATGCTAATACTTGCACTGCGGCACATGAATGTAGGTTAGCGTTTGATAGCACCAATGTGCGAGTTTGTTTTGCTAGTTTCATTTTCGATTGCAACTTTCTCCGAAAAAAGTGATAGCCTACTTTTAGTTAGCGAACAGGGAAACGACCTAAATAATGACCGTCTCCTAAACGTGAACATATTAAAGAACGCACCCGCACATCGTAATCCCCCTCATCCGCAAACTGCCATTCGCTACGCTATTTTACTTCATAATTTCATCTCTGAATACATAACATATTTTGATGAAAGGACGGAGGAGGGGATGCTTTTCTTCACTGGCTGACACCGAATTCTACACACTGCCCCTAAAAAGATGATCCCCCTTAATGCCTATCTGAGCATCCCATCAACCTTCTCAATGTTGATGTGAAGCTAAAGTGTTCTCCTCCTGCAGTCTGTCCTCTCAGCACTGATTTCACTTGATCAGGCAGGCTTTATCCGTAGAAGGCTCTCCTCTTTCAATCTTAGACGTTTATTTAATATACCATACAGCCTCCTCTCTGTACCCAGAGGTACAAATTATAGGATAAAGAGTCAGATGTTGTGCCCAATTTCCTCCTTCTGACTTCTGACTGATTTTTTATGCTTTTAAAAATGTTTTTTTCAGATTATCCTGTTACGTGGGGTATGTGAAGATCATTTTGTACTGATTTGAAATTGTAAATACATGCGGCAGAGATTAGATGGAGAGAAGGCTTTCGACTTGTTGAATGGGAATACTTGCTTCATGTTCTAAAGCCAGCTGGATTCGGTCTTACTTCTAACAGAAGTGAGGCCGAGTGACAAATAACACACAGAAAGTAGTTCCCTCTGAAGCACAAGACCAGACAGGGTCACCCTTTTTTCCCCACTTGTATTTGCATTAGTAGAGGAACCACACATAGCCTCTGTATGCCAAAATAAACACATAAACAAAGACATTCAAGCTTTACAAAATATGTCCAACTATAGACCCCACTTGCAATAGGTGTACACAGACCCCTGGTATTTTTTCCATGCTTCTGGTCCAGTCCATCACTGTTTTCTGGGATGATGACCAAACCTACTTCCTGTACTAAGCTCGTTGGTGTGCTGTCTGTGGATGCTGGTCTTTTCAGACTTCAAGACCATTAGATGGTCCAGCTTTTGCTCCTCAGCTTCAGTTGTCATTTCATTGCAACTTTTATCACCAGATCCCAGCAGGACCCATTAACTGTCGGGTCCGGACGGTCCCATATTGGATCTCGGGCACATCGTGATCCGATAAGCCAGACCATATCCCGAGGTGCTCAGGCTAACGTTGTGATCGGATAGCCTAGGTGTGTGGACAGCGATCCGGGCACAATGTGGGCAGACTACAGGCTGCGTCATTAAAACCAACCCCCAGGCCTCCACCGAGCCCACCAGGATTATCCTCGATCTCCTGGGCAGGTATAAACCACGTCACATCGCTAATTCAGAGCTTGAATATATGTTGAGTATGCGCTATCTTTCTTACCTACAACGAGCGACGTTCAAACTGAATAAGCTGCTATTAAAATGCTGTTAAGTGTTTTTTTTATACACCACAAGAGCAGCTCTATGCTGCTACACATGTGACTTCAGTTTTAAGGTGGAGACATTCCTGCCGCACAGGTCAGTATGTAAAATGTGTCCAATCGGGCCATCCACTAAGCCTTGGAGAACAAACCTATCGTATACAGCCTCTCAACAACAATGCATGACTGCGAAAAGCAAAGGCCTTTGTTATATTCCATATCCAGCTCCAAACCTTGGCAATCATACTAAAGTATTTGTAAGATGTTGAAAAAATGAGGAATATTCTGGTTATTGTGATTAACTTGACGAGTACTCCTTAACTCAAGTAGGGCTACACGCTTCCACTCCAAACCATACCAAACTTACCTTTGTAAATAAAGAGATTTATTTCAGCACAAAGTATTTCTCTCTTATCTACATTGCCTGACCATGCCTCTCATCTTGTGGATGTGTATCTATTCCAAAATCTTTGAGACATTTTCTATTAGAATTTGTTTTGTTTTGCTTGCGAGTATTTTTCTAATGAATAATATTACCTGTGTTGGATTTTGTAATTTCTGTTGTTTTATGTGCTTATTTTCAAGTGTATTGCTGTTGCTATCTCTTGCATTTTGCATCATTGGAAAAGTAAAATGGTAATCCAAATACGTGTGTTAGAAAAAAGGAGGAACGTTGTAGATTGGTGTGATCTCAACCATCTCCAGTTTAACATCGGCGAGACCACAAGTGAGGAGTTGATGTAGACCGCAGAAGAAGAGGAGCTGCAAGCCCATAATTCCTGTCACCACCCAGGGGCGGACATGAAGAGGGTGTACTCTGACAAGTTCCTTGGGGTGCAGCTGGACAACAGAACTAGTAGGAGAACACTGAGGCCCTCTACAGGAAAGGACAGCGCAGGTTGTTCTTCCTGAGGAGGCGCCGATCGCTCGACGTGTGCAACGGACCATTACCGTCACGCCGCCGGTCTGCGGGAGCCAGTGTCGCGGTTGTCGGCGGTCGATGTTCAGGGGGCGCTGGCATCAGGGCTGCACATGCCAGCGGGGACTCCACATGTTGAAGACCATGCAGTGTGGCGGGGCTTGGGGCTCAGCAGGGTCATCCCCTCTCGCTGCTCCGCGGAGCCAGCGACACTGAGCCCCACCGCACCTCCATCGACCCCTTGCATGTCCTTGGTTTAAATTCAATCTGCATTTCTTCCTTTGTTCCTTTTCTTTTGAATTCATTCATTTATTTATTTATTTACTTCTCTCAAACTGCTATTCCTTTTTCTCCAACTGTGCTGCTGTGGCAACCAGATTTAAATTTGTTAAATAGATGAAGTGTTTACTGGCTGATTTTTGTAATTCTTTCTTTCGTTCAGACGAGGAGTTGGTGTTCCGGAGCTGGGATGGCAGTGTGTTGAAAGTGAACGTGGAACACAACCAGACGGAGCTACTTCTGAAAAACACAACTTTTGTGAGTACTTCAGTCATCAAAATTCTTTTGGAGATTGGTGTAAAACTTTGAGATTGGAAGACTTTGCCTTCGAATTCAGTTCCCCGGCTGACTGAGTAAACACCTGTCAATGTGTTGAGGTGAGTTGGGAACTGCTTCCAATTAGAAATTGCAATGGATGGTTCATGTCAACCTAACGTTTCGCTGTTGCAGCTATAAGATTTATTGTATTTAGTATGGAAATCTGGGTTGTGTATTCATGCTGACTTATCACCTTTGTGTGTCAATCTAAATATGTATGACATTATATGATGTTAAATTCATGAAGTTCAATTTAAACAACTTCCAAGCAACAAATCCAATTGGCATTTTTTTATATATATTTGCTGCATTTTCCCCATTTCTCCCCCAGGCGACGTTCAAGGCCTCCCTGTTTGCCCTTTCTCCAGACCTCAACTATGTTCTCCTCGGTTATGATGTAAAGCAGGTAAGAAGAAGCAGTGCATGCTGGGAGTTGGCCCGAGGCCTTCTTAAGATGGGTGTTGACCATGGCTGTATAATGAGGTTGACGGTTTGAAAATCAGTAAATATGACTTTTGGAGGACATTTGAGATGTATTAATATCATCTCAATGTTATGCAGGCATTTCATTTAATCTAATTGTTACCGTTGTTCCTTGGCTCTGCCTTATAAGTTCGTGTTACAGCCTTGACATTTAAGAAAACAACGCTCACAATGTAATAATACTACCCGATGGGTCGACATGAAAAAGTAAAAAATAAATTCAAAGCAATTTTTCCTTCATCACAGCGAGATTCGTAGTCATGTTGAGAGGTGAGATGCGGTGTGTGTGTCTCAACCATTTGAGGGACCATCTAAGCTTCTGAGCTTCCCCCAATGACTCAGCAGAGCTCACATGACATCACACGTCATTACACGCGTCATCACATGCAACATCACGCATGACATGACATGTGTTGTCATCACACATGTCATCATCACACTCGAAATAACACATGCCATCACACACATGACGTAACACAATGTCATTATCACATGACATCACACATGTTGTCATCACACTCAACATCACACATTACATCACACATGACATTATGCATGTCATCATCACACACAACATAACACATGTCATTATCACACATGACATCACACCTGTTGTCCCAAGGTGACGAGTATTTTTAGTTTTCATCAAAAGTAACGTTCAGGGAATTTAAAGATACGGGTATGGGTTAGGCATCTTGCTCAAGGATGCCAAAAGGTGGGTGTACATTCAGTAGCCTTCACCTGAATTGTGTGAGCCCAATGTTTTCATCTTATTTATTTAGTGTTTTCTATTTGTTGAAGGTTTTTTTTGTTCATGGTCACTGTTTTCTTCAGCTATTCATTGAATGCATTTATTTTCATGGCCCTTTCTGTTTTATTTTAATATATTTGTTATAACCCGCTTAACGTGACCACTTTATAATATTTAATAGCTATTCCAATGTAAAACTGGATTTGAGTGCATTGAAATGTATTGTATAAATATTGACCTCCAGAACACTTAGCTGGGAGAACAACAAGGTCCTTCTCCTGTGGTATTAGCGAAAGTAAACATCGCCAATCACCAGCGATCCTTGAAGGGTTCCTGGAGACTTGTGAAGTAGAAAGGCCCATTTAAGGATTCTCCAAAGGGGGGTCGGGTAATTGCAGGCCCCCTTGACATAAGCATGAATTCAACTCAAAATGAATTGAAACCGTAGAAATAAAGGGCAGTTCTTTTTTTTTTCTTTCACAATTAAACCACAACCACTCAGTGACAGGAAGCTCTTGAGAGGCACTTAGGAGATAAATATTTAAATGGGTGAATACTGCCGTCCACACAATCTACTGCTCTCATGCACAGTTAAAAGAAAAATCTGTTGTTGAGTTTTAACAGTCATATTTTAAGTGTTTCACTCTCTGTTGCTTAATAGTGATTTTACGCCTGAAAGTTCGACTGCTTTTTCAAAGGTCAAAACTCTCTAGGTAAGTATAATATGAAGACCCATATCTAGTCTTTATCATCGAACACCGGTAAAGCACACAGCCACTTCTATGGCCTTTCTTTTTTTTTGGTAACCATGACAACCAAGAGGTGAAACTGTTTTGTATCTCTCTTCAAATATTGAATTGAAAGCGGTTGTCGCGCTACAAGGAGAGTTGTTTTCTCCATTTAAGCAGGCGGGAATTGTACAAGAGATTCAGAGAAGCGTTCCCAACACCCCCTCCAGAGGAGAGCATGCGCTACATTTAATCTAGATGGACCCGCGATAGTTTGTCACTGAGACAGCATCCCCCCGGGAAGGGTTGTCAAGTCACGTGCCGGTTCATACGTCAACGCTCGAAAAATCAGTATAAATCAACGGCACACCACGTGCAAATCTAGCTGAAAGATTGCCGTGCTGTGCTTACCTCTTGTGATTCCACGCTTCCTAGACCTTGTATTTGCATTATTAGACATGATTCCCGGGCATTATCCGAAGCAACGTCAACCGGCACACTTCGGTCGCTAAGTCTCAGGCCGCTCTCGGAGATCGCGCACACCGCGGACGTGGTACAAAGCCGAAAACTATGTGTGTGTGCGCATATCAATCTCTTGTAAACTGCCCCTGTGTCTTCACAGTCCAAGAAGGTGGTGGTTGTGTTGCGCCCTTTGTGGAAACTGATTCTGAGTTCCATCCCTAAGTCCAAACTGGGCGGCAGTAGCTCAGTTTATAGAGCGGGTGGACAGAGCGGGTCGTCCACTGACCGTAGGGTCGGCGGTTCGATCCCTCCTTGATCCCCCTCCTCCGACTGTCCACATGTCGAACCCCACAAATGTACTGATTGTAAGTCACTTTGGACAAAAGCGTCTACTAAATGCCCCCTTTTAGGCATTCTTGAGCGAGATGTCTAACCCCTGGCTGCTCATTAATGACGTATACTAAACGTTGGGACACAAACCATCACCTGGGTGTGTTGAAAATGAAGCAGTGACCTCCCAGTTGGACGGGGTTAGCATCACAGTGAAGCTGTTGCTCTCCGTGGAAACACCATCCACTAGCCAAGTGACAGCTCCTACTGGATTATCCTGTCGCCATGGAGACACCCCCCCACCCCCCACTCCACAACAAGCACAACCACACACACACACACACGCACTCGCACACACACACACAAACACACACACACACACACACACACACACACACACACACACACACACACACACACACACACACACACACACACAGCTCTGAAAATTACCACTCTCTACAATTAGAAATTAGCTTACTTTGCAAGTCACGGATACTGATTTATT
>JAXIVH010000048.1:596511-639011 GCA_036785325.1 Urophycis tenuis | reverse complement strand
CATCTCAGTGTGTACCGTTTGGCTGACAGGATACTTATCAGCCGCGCCACATTGCTGTAATCTGAACCGCGCACAAACGAGCAGCTCCACTTTGAACACAGGTGATAAGCAAAGTGTGTGGCGGTGTGCTCTGCCGTCGGCCCCTCCTCTTCCCTTCAGTTCATTTCCCCGACAGTGTGAGTGCAGCAGAACACATGGACGACGTGTCCGTCCAGGCCTTCTGTATTGGCAACATCACCCCGTGGGAGCGTCATCCCTGGCCCGCCTAGAAACCATGTCTCGCGCGCGTGATACCTGGAGTGTTTGGTGTTGTTTTTGTTTTAGCCGAGAAAACATCACAGGAAGCGTTCCTTTTGAGTTTGTTTGTTTTTTCTTTTACCGATGGCTTCGTAGATTTCACGCGCCATTCCAAATGACTCCGTTTTGTTTTCCTGTTAAGGGCTGTATTGTGTGTGCGGAACAAAGCATGACACTCTGCTTAGAGACGCCCCTGTAACAGGTTTTGTTTCAGACAAGCTTCCTCATGTGGGGCTGCACGCGGTACTCTGGGAGGAATGTAATTAATGGGCTATCACAAGTAATATTGTCACTGTTATCAGTCATGGAAACTACATAGATGAGGTTTGATTTGCCATGCAACCAAAATCCGCCAAAAGCAAGTCGCCAGAACCAAATACAAACAGGCATATCGCTCTCACATCTCCACATGCCTGCACTGTGGAAATATACCGTACACGCTATACATGTATTGATTTCATCACGGCGTGGCTGCTTTAATTGAAATTGCTTTCATAGCATCAAAACATGTCTACACCATACAAAAAAAAAAAAAAAAAAAAAACCCAAGTCTGGAGAATGCTTCCAGGCGAGAGCGTGGCGTCTCAGTGGTACCAGCGTGGGCCCGCGTCGGCGGCGCCGCTGCGCACTCATGAGTCTCCTCTGGAGTGATGCCTCCACACTGAGACAATGAGACTCCACATAATCAGTCCATTACTCCGCCGGTGTGGACCGGCGATGTGATTAAGCGTTTGATAGCATATTTATCTACTTTCCTGGCTGTTTATCCCGGGCCTCCGCGGATGATGTTTACGAGGAAGCCCTACAGGCAGCCGCACAGCGCTCTAATGACAAATTGGCCCCTTCCTTATTCATGAGCCCTTATTCTGACGTGAGTTTTTTTTTCCCCCCCCACCCGCATTACCACAACAGATAAATGTGTTGTACTGGTGAAAACGCTCAGCTTTGAATATCCTTCTTGGGTTTTTTTTTTTTTTTCGGGGGGGGGGGGGGGGGGGTTCACACTAGAGTGTGCGCTTAGCCCAGCATTGGTATAATTATGTCTGCTTCATTTATTTAACAAATATGTGCGAAAAGCGGATATACGACTGCTTACAAATACACCTAGGGTGGCCGTTAAAGACGTCGCAATTCCTTAAGGAAAAAACAAGCGTGGGTTTTGAGGGCTTAATAACAGCCTAAAATAACTACTTGGTTTCACGGATGCAAATATTTGACTGGAGAAACGAGTTGGGTTCATACATTTTCTGTTTGCTGCGTGTCCATCGCCTGGATTGCCATATGTAGCATGTGTCTGTCTGCGTTTAAACAAGCAAAGCAAGTAGGAAGCAGTCTTTCTTTTAACACCAGATGGAAAATGACATTAATTAACACATATATCTCACTATCTCTCTCACTCTTTGATTTTCTCCATAATTATTCATATACGTACATATATCCACATGTATATTCACTGCATTTAGAGACAAGCCATGAATACAAATTATTCCATTAATGAGTGCATCATGAGTTCACTAGGAATTCAACATGCTTCATATGCACACACGCGCCGAAAATGCAAGTGAATACACGCAACACTGTAAAAACAAGTTCAATTGAAAACACAGCACAATGAGAAAAATTACAAACTAAAACCAAAACAGAAACAACTAAAGAATGAGACAGGGATGAAGATGTATGGAAAGGCTTGTCTATGAAGATAGAGAAGCCTTGACCTCCGCTCAATGATTCAGCAAATTTGATTGATTGGGGAAAATGGCTCCAGAGGGTCGGGGCTAAAACAGCGCGATCACCTTTAGGTTTATGGTTGGAGCGAGGGATGGATAAGAGGTTAGGATGTAAAGGTATGAGTATTGGAGTGGAATGAGTAATAAGGAGATCAGAGCTCTAACTGGAGACATGGTTATGCAGTTCCCTATATGCCATATATCAACGGGATCTTGTCATTTATTCTGAAGTTTACAGGATTTCAATGGAGGGATGCAGGAACAGGGGTAATGATTAGTTGTAGTTAAGAACCAGTCGGCTACATTTTGAACCAACTGTAAGCGATTGAGAGCAGCTTGACTGAGGCACGTGCAAAGGGAATTACAATCATCTTGATGGGAGAAAATTACAGAGTGAATTAATGGTTCAAGAGGTGTAGGAGACAGGATCATTATTTTAGCCGGATGCTGGTCGGTGTATGTGTGTCTGCTTGTGGATATATGTGATTTGTTGTGTCAGAGTGTTTGAAATATGTCTGAAATATGTTGCTGAAGTCCTTGGGAAGCTACACTGCAGTGCAGGACTGTTCCACATCCGTATCAGTTTGAGGGGCAGAAACACTGCTACACATCGCCATGCCCACTCACGTCTACAATACAAAGTCCTTGTGGAGGCCCTCCATGTCCACACTGCATGAGCAGTTTAACCGTGGGTTCACACTGTGAACATTTTACAGATATTGACAGCCACAAAACCTGTTGACACATTCTTGGCTCATCCTCAGGTGTATATATTTGAAAACAACATTTACTACCAAGCGGACATTCAGAGCAGCTCTTGGAGATTGACGTCCTCTGGACAGGAAGGGGCTGTCTTCAACGGCATCTCTGATTGGCTGTATGAAGGTAAGGACTGACGGCATCCCTAAGGGGGTTAGTTGGAACATACTCAGAAGACACCTCCATCTTTTCAGGCAAAAATGCCTGGAAAGATGGAAACTTTATTCATGTGTAATTTTTTCAGATTTTCCATTCCACATTAATTTTGAACAATTTTAAAATGTCTTCTTAATAAAAAATAAATAAAAAAATCCTCTATCATAGCCTCCATGGTACTTTCTCTGGTCACCAATGATGGAGGGATTTGGTAATGTCCTTTTAAGGTAAAAGCAGAGTAGGAAACTTCAAAGCGGCCACATTTAGATGTTCCCAGAGAGGGCCAAAGAGCAGAGCAGAGAGTGGTTCCTTGAAATACACTGTTTTTTACACTGCATTAGTCAGAGAAACCACAAACTACTGAAGAAAAACAAGTTGGCTTAGACAACAAACAAACCTTTGAGAACTGATGATGTTAATTATGTTAAATTTCTACTTTTGTAAAAAAAACAAAAACAATGCACATTGAGTGCCATTATGTGAGGTTTTAAAATTCAATATCGTCAGGCAAGAAACAAACAAGACGCAAGTCATTCAACAAACCATCCGATTGAGTTTAATGTTTCGAACAACCATTGAATTAAACACCAATGATGCTTAATGACCAGTAATTTTTAATGAATTGAAGAGATAAAACCCAACATAAAAGTTAGCAACCTTTTCAACTCCATTAGCGTAATTAAACCAAAGCATACACAGTCATTTACAACAGAACATATTCAACTCTTCTGTTTTTTTCCAACCCTGTTTTCCACACGGCACAAGCTCAGATTTTGCTGTCTCCTGACTTCCCATTGAACCAAAATACAAAGCTGAAAAAAAAACAAACATTGGCAGCAGTTCACTCCAGTATAATTTCACTACTTGAAAGCAAACATTTCTCTTTTCAAACCCATTTAGTTTTTCAACCACTTCCCACCTCCTTAGATTATGTTTGTTTCAACTGGCTTCTCCTCTAATCCGCCGTACACCATTTTGTCCTCAACAGAGCAGGTTCTGCACACCCAGGTGGCTCACTGGTGGTCCCCGGATGGCTCTCATCTGGCCTATCTCTCCATCAACGACACCTTGGTGCCCTCCATGCTGTTACCCCGATTCATCGGCGCCCTGTACCCCCAGGGGAAGAAGTATCCCTACCCCAAGGTCCCAGCTCTTCCACCCTACTTCATAAATCACTGTTGACTCAAAGTGAATGATGTGACTCAAGGGGGGTTGAGATGTGTAAGATAATAGTAGATGGGAGTGAAGGGAGAGGGGTGATGAAGTTTGCCATCATGTTTTGCTCAATATTACTTGCTAGTTGCGGTCAATCTTTGATAAGTACTTGCAAGTACAGTAAATAACCCACACAATGTTGTTTAGTAATTTGTGGAAAGAGATCAATGAGTTACTAAACGATCTCTGATGTTGTAAGTCTCTAACCAATTATGGAAATCCAACAAATCCATCACTAACCAATCTACATTAATTGTGATTGGCCATCCAGAATCATTATCTTCAACCAATCAGATTAGCCTACTTGGTCCAATCTGCACATTTTTTGAGCATAGCAGCGGTATTACTGCCGGGAGAGACAAAGTACAGGAAGCAAATTCAAACACACACACACACACACACACACACACACACACACACAGAAAAAAGCGTGTGTCAGACTGTGTTGTTGTTCTGTGATGCTTGCCGATGTGTCATATCATCTAGACTAATGAGTAGAGTGTTTGAGGGAGGCTTAGCAAGAGATGCACAATGACTGGCCCGCGGGGGTTACACCACCTCAAATGCTGTCACTGTGTTCTTGGCTTGAATTATAATGTCATTACAGAGACTTGATTTATCTACTGGCTTAGCCTAGCGCCAGAGCTTACCGAAAAACAAACAAAGCATTGCAAGGCGGTGTGGAATATTTCACACAGCGGCCGGCTACCGCATGGCTATCCAAAGGGAGGGGCAGACGGGAGATGGAGTTATTAGAAGCTGCATCTGAAAAGCGTGTTGGTTTTTGAACCCTCCAGATGGGGCAGATCAACCCGACTGTCAAACTCTACGTCATCGCTCTGGACGGAGGCGCCCAGACCACTGAGCTGCGACCGCCCGACAGCTTTGAGGAAAGGTATGCGGGGAAACGTCTGGGGAACCAGGAGTTTGGCTGGGGTGGCCTTTACTCCCTTATTCATGTTCTCTTTTCGTTTTGCTTTTTTCCACGCCAGAGAGCACTACATCACCGTGGTGACGTGGGTCACGCGGCAGCGACTGGCCGTGCGCTGGGTAAACCGAGCGCAGAACATGTCCATCCTGACCCTGTGTGAGGTCTCCACGGCGGCCTGCGTCAAGGTGAGGAGACGCGACCATGTCTTTGCTTTGGAAACGGTGCTTTACTTTTCCTCGCTTTGAAGAACTTTATTTTGGTCTAAAGGCGCTGTAAGCGATGTTGCTGTTTTGGCTAACTTCTTGTTCGTTTGTTGCAGTTAGCGCTCTCCTCCTAACGCGACAGATGGGCTGGTAGACAAAACCAACTGTTTGGACAGGGGGCACTTTCAAAAAAATACTTGGCGGTTGATTGGATGAATCATCTTTTGCTGTCCAAAAAGTAGATCATGTAATTTCTTAAACAATGCAGATTGATGCAAACCAATGGTGGGTTGGACACACATGGGGTTCTTGCATGAGTCTTATCCTTTTTTTTCTGACAGCCCCTCTTCTGTCTTTCTTCTTCTTCTTCTTGGCTTCGTAAGCCGTTCCTGGGAGCTCTCGAAACGGTAGCTAGGCCTGTTCTGGCGTTCAGTCAGTCAACACTGAAACCCTACTGCCTGCGAGCAGATAGGACCCTACTGCCTGCAAGCAGATAGGACCCTACTGCATGAACAAGCAGATAGGACCCTACTGCATGAACAAGCAGATAGGACCCTACTGCATGAACAAGCAGATAGGACTGCCTCCCTGGGGAGTTCTCTCACCTGATTGGATAAAGGGGGAACGGGATACCAGATAATGTGTTTTCCTTTTACTGCAGAGCAGAGGGATTGGGAGCCACATGCTACTTACAAACACTCTGTTTCAGTGATAGCTGTTGCAATTTAGAGCTATTTAAGACTTATTTTAACAACTAAATATTGCTTACAGCACCTTTAATTTGAAGGTGTCTTCTTTGGAATTTACATTTAACATTCAACTTAATGGGTTGAACTGCTTGAACTTTACTTCAAAGGTGCAACTTTAAGTTGGAGGTGTAACTTAAGAAAATCAAAGATACATCTCTAAAGTTAAGTGAATAACATCTCCTTACTTCACTTCTATTTGTCCCTTGTTGTTCATCTTTTATTTTATAGAAACACGTGATGACATCAGAGAAGTGGCTTGATCGGCAGGTTAGCAGCCAGAGTGTTTCATGATCATTTAAATCATACATGATATATATATATATATATATATATATATATATATATATATATATATATTTATAAAACATGATGGAAGATAAAATAAAAAATCACATCTACCAAAAGATAACAATAGTGAAGCACTCTTGTTATCTGCTCTACATGCTCTTTGCCCCCCTGTAGAACGAAGAGCCGGTTTTCTCCCAGGATGGCTCAGTGTTCTTCATTACCCTCCCTCTAGAAAATGGCGGAGGAGGGGCCTTCAACCACATCGCCATGATAACGGACCAGGTGAAACTACCCAAGAGGAATTGCAATTTAAAAGCATGGGTTTGCCTGAATAACATGCATTTCTTTCCTACTTACTACTCCACAAAGAATATTTTTTTAGAAAATCAAATGTTATTCGGTTATAATGACATATGTTGCTAAAATCCAGTCAATCGCCTCCTCATCTTGATGAATACCTGAGTCAGATTCCTTTCATAGAACTACATTTCAGACTTTACTTCCACCGCACTTTCTATATTATAGTGGAGTTGTGTCAACAATAAGAATGGTTTTTAAAAATTCAGTGAGCCATACTTACATGCACAAGACCTCTATTGAAACCTCTTCTATTCTGTCCCATTATACGCTGCAGCATCCTCCTCAGCCTGAGGAACAGGATGTCAGTGTTCATCACCTGACCTCAGGAGCCTGGGAGGTCTCCCGTCTCTTAGCATTCGACGAGAACACAGACTCAGTGTGAGTGTGACTGGCACAAGGCAGTTACTGTGGTATTTCATAAGACCTCAGTTCACACTCTTTCCTTGTGTCTGTGCAGTTATTTCCTGAGCACAGAGGATGGGTCGGCACAAAGACAGCTCTACAGGTACTTAAGAAATGTTTTTGAATGCAATATGAACTAAAGCGCCTGTGGTGAATGCAGCCCAGTCCAGTCAGTGGTTAGGATGTTTTACTTTCACAAGCTTAAAGTAGGAATAAATAAAAAATATGAACATGTGTCAGTTAAACGTGTTATGGTGTACCCTTGACCCATAGGAATCCATTATGATCTATGAAAAAATATTAGCTGTGAGACAAAACAGTGTTATTACACTTTGATTTAAATTGAACCTATCCCTGCTGGGACAGAGCAGCTTCCAGCAATAGTACATTTTTTGTTTCCTTTTTAGTTATCAAATTTGAACACTTCCAGTTAAAGTCCTCCAAGAATATAAAATAATAGGAGGGCATTTAGCCCTTTCATCATCGCTTTTGTGTCCAAAGCGACTTACAATCATTACATTTGTGGGGTTCGACATGTAGACAGTTGGAGGTGGGGATCAAACTGCCAACCCTCCGGTTAGTGGATGATCCACTCTACCCACTGAGGTATGCCGCCCTACAATGCGATTAGATATTGTATATCATGTCTCAAAGATATAGTTTTGAGGCATGTTTGAGTTTCTATTTGATGGACACAGTAGATGTTAGACAGGAAAGTATGGTAGAGCGTGGGGAAGACATGTAGCCAATGATGATGGGCTGGCTCTGAACCCAGGAGGTCACTGTCACAAGGACTGAGCCTCAATGGCAACGCGCTCCACCCAGTGAGCCACCAGGGCGCGGACATTGAGTCATTTTCACGTTATTTTAAACATGAGCTTTCATTGACTTGATTCATGTGTCGAGTGGTGCTCTGCCTGCAGGGTTTCCACTGTGAGTCCATTCGAGAGGCGGTGCCTGAGCTGCTCTCTCTCCAGCGTCCAGTGCAGCCACTTCCACGCACGCCTCAGCCCCGGCTGCCAACACGTCCTGCTGGACTGCAGAGGTAAGAGAGCAAGCGCACCGTCAACATCACATCACGGACATCACATCACAAAGGGCATCACGTCCAAAATGTCGGGCAGTCCCTGGCTGACGACATTGCCAGTTCATCGATGATGTGATTCTTGGTTTAAAAGAAAATCCACTGACGTACATGCAGGGGCAATAAAGCCATAGGTTAAATCCAACATAGATTTATAGAAAGATCTAACATGAAATAACCAAGGTCTCCTCGTGAAGCATTAGTTCCTGTAATCATCGTTTTCTCTTTTCCATGATTAAGGTGTAATGGCATTCCTGTATCTTAGGCCTCTATATCATGTTGTATTCTAATTTTATAAAAAGGTTTTACATTCAAAATATATCACATTCAATAGATATCACATCCAAAACATACCTCATTCAAGACATTTAAAGTCCAAGAAATATCACATCCAAGACATATCAGAGGTGTCTCATCCTATACATGACACATCCAAGACTTATCACATTCAAAAGGTAACACAGAAATCGACAGGAAGGATAAGGTAGTTTCTGTCTCTCTGTTATGTGTTTGTTGACTGGCCTGTATAAGGTGTTTGGACAAATCGATAGCCATCGTTGTCGTCCTGTTTTGTTATAGTCGGTGATTGAAACTGGTGATAATGTCTTCCATGATGAAACAAAGAAAATTCCCCTGGGATGTGAACATAAACTATAAGAACATGTACCACTATAAAAGTTGTCCTTTGAGGCAGAGCATATTGCCCTAAAGCAGAGTGATGTTCAGTAACACATTCTCACGTCTTAAAACAGATCTATACGAGATGTTTTCCCCTGAACCGCTTGGAGCTCCTGTGATGAATATGTGTTATTCCCCTCCCAGGTCCTGGCGTCCCCAGCACCAGCGTTCACCAGCTCACTGACATGATTGGTAGGTTCACGCTGCCTGGACTCGTCAACCAATTACTGGGACTCTTTCAGCGAGTTGCATCACACCCTGCATTTCACTAACATTGCTCAAACTATTAGTTTATACAGTATATATATATTAAATTAGAATAGTGTGTGTGTGTGTGTGTGTGTGTGTGTGTGTGTGTGTGTGTGTATGTGTGTGTGTGTGTGTGTGTGTGTGTGTGTGTGTGTGTGTGTGTGTGTGTGCGTGTGTGTGTGTGTAACATTCAAAACATTCAACTCCAGCCCATCTTGTCAATATTAGTAAATGACTAATGACCCATTAATAATGATCAATCCATCGTGATTATAACAGTAGTTGTGCAGTACATGAAGCTGCATTGAAGCCTTAAGTGCGTTGGCTTGTAGCTAGGTGTTGTGTTTCCCACAGCACGTTCATGAAGCTCCTCCACAGGGAGAGAGATGCTCGTTGGTCACCTCAGTAAAGCCTGCTTCTCATACCCTGTATAGGAACATAAAGAGATGTGCTTATATTCAGGATCTTCAGTTACCGTGCAATATTGAGATGGGTACAATATGTCATAATATTCTTAAACTGTGTCGGCATTTTGATGACGGTGTGGATTTTGGATTTCTTCCTCCGCTGTGCTCTAGAATGGTCCATTTATTACAATATCCATTTGGGGACTCCATGTATATGAATCAATGGCCAGATGTAGGAGTCTTGATGCTGGTGGTGGTGGGACTGGACTGGACCGGTGCTGATGCTCTGGTGTAGGCCAGGAGATGGACCTCTTTGCACAGTGGAGATGGGTGCAGGCGAGGGGGGGGTTGCATGAACGTTGCATCTGAAACACACGGAGAAGAGAAGCAAGCCGCCAAACCTATACTGACATGCACCATTATGACCGGGTACAATGTGTTCCTCCTGAACGCTTGAGGAGATTGGAATCTCTAAAAGGCTTAGCGAGGTCTCGGAGAGGCTTGCTGTGTCAGACGGGTTGCCAAGTGAGAATCTCTTAACCGGGCGAATAGTCTCTCCTGTCTGAACCTTTGTGAATAACGTCATTACAGGCTCCGTCTTCACACACGTTCCTTGTACCCCATTGAATCACCGCGTACGGCCCAAGCATTTTCAAATGACATAAGCTTTTGCCATTCGTTTTTTTTTTTTTTTTTTGACTGTTAATACATGTCTAAGTGGGCTCACTTGCTTTCCCTCCCATCTGTCGGACAGGGAACATCAGCCTGGAGGGGAACGCCGTGCTGACAAACGCCTTGCGGTGGCGGATCCTGCCCAGGAGGGAGAGGAGAACCCTGCAAATCAATCACTTTGGTACGCCGCGTGCCGCCGGCGCCCGCGTGCTGACAGCGAGCGCGCGGCCTGCTCGACGGCTTTATTTAGTTTAACGCTCGTGGTGCCGTCGTCGTTGTTGTTGTTCTTCTTGTCTTGACGCTCTTTGTCCTCGTGCTCGCCCGTCACCTTAATCTCTCCCCCCCCCCCCCCCCGTCACCGTAACTACCATCTTTAATACTTTTGGCGACAAACTCAGCCCCTTCATTGTCTCTCCACACATTGTGTTCTCCCCCGGTGATGATCAGGTAACGGATACAGTTGACAGCCGCCCACTTTAGAGTCGCGTTAAAGTGTTCAATGAATGCTCAATGAGGACGGCGCTGGTGGCGTTCAGGCAACAAATCCGGGATAAACACAATTAAATGAACAGGTGTGGAGCTTTGTGGGGTGATTATGAACGGGCTCTGTGTTGAGAAACACAGTGTCGTGCTGATACGAGTAGACACGGAGAATCACCATATGGCTTCCTCTCTCTCTCTCTCTCTCTCTCTCTTTCTATTTCTCTCACTCACTGTCTCCCTATCTGTCTCTCTCTCTCTCCCTGTCTCCCTCTCTCTGTCTCTCTCTCTCTCTCTCTCTCTCTCTCTCTGTCTCTCTCTCTCTTTCTCTCTCTCTCTCTCTGTCTCTCTCACCCTATGGCTTCCTCTCTCTCCCTCTGTCTCTGTTTCCCTCTCTCCCTCTTTCTCTCACTCACTGTCTCCCTATCTGTCTCTCTCTCTCTCTCTCTCTCTCTCACTGTCTCCCTCTCTCTGTCTCTCTCTCTCTCTCTTTCTCTTTCTCTCTGTCTCTCTCATCATATGGCTTCCTCTCTCTCTCGCTCTCCCTCTCTCTCTCTCTCTCTCTCTGTTTCCCTCTCTCCCTTTTTCTCTCACTCACTGTCTCCCTCTCTCTGTCTCTCCCTCTGTCTCTGTCTCTCTCTCTCTTTCTTTCTCTTTATCTCTCTCTCTCTCTCTCTCTCTCTCTCTCTCTCTCTCTCTCTCTCTCTCTCTCTCTCTGCTGTTATCACAAGTGTGTCTGGATATCAGTTTTGAAGATGCAAGGAGCTCAGGCCTGTCCCTTTGGTATCCACAGCCCTCAGGTTTTCATCCAGTAATGAACAAAATACATAACAATTTAAAATGTCTATAATGTATCCAATAATTTTATTTTTATTTAGTCCTTCAAAAGACCTGAAGCAAACAACACACATCTCAAAATGATGTAACTCTTGATTCAGATGTACCTCGTGTTTTTAATTAATTAGCGAGCATGCTTTGTTGTCCATTTGTCTCCCTGCTATTTGTTTCATGAGCTACATATTGAGCTGTTATTTGTACAGAACGAGGACTTCTGTTGAAAATAAGAACTAATATTTGTCTTTTGTTGTTGCAGTGTTCCACGTGGAGTTATCTCTCCCGGCAGCTTTGGACGAGACAATACGACACCCACTCTTACTGATTCTGTAGGAAAACCCTGTTGAAATAAGCCTCTGTAAATATTGTGTTTGCTCCATGAACACATTGGCCGGCGTGTCTCGGTGGTGCAGTAATGCTGTTGATGGTGGGCTTAATCGCGTTGTCATCAGTCGGTGCAGGGGGGCTAAAACACGTGCCAGAGTGCAAGTGCCAGTACGTCCAGTGGTAGACACATGCGAGGAGACCCCGCGAGGAGACCCCGCGAGGAGACCCCGCGGGGTCCCACCACAGAGGTGTCATTAGACCTGGGCATTCGAGGCTACAGCCCCGGATCTTTTGGGAAAAGCCCCGGATCTCTGTGCCGTCAAATAAAAAAAAATAAAAAACCTAATAATGATGACATCCAGTGGCGTTTCGTTCTCAGTCTAATATTCTACCGTCTAGACTGTTCAATTAAAATTCAATTCAATTCAAATTAGAAATCCCAAATACCCCGGGGCTTCCTGGGGCCTGAGCCCCCCCAAAAGTCCCCCCTGCCCCACCGAACAAGCTCCGCCTCTTTCTGACCGCGCATGGCCTGGCATGCTTATATGTTGTTTGTGTTTATTTCATTTTTTATTTTCTTTCTTTAATTTGCATTTGCCAGTGGCGGTGCCGAGACAAAGCGTAGACACGTAGACACATTAACTAATGTGTCCATTTGTAATTTTTAATTGTTTATAAGGGCACGATGAGCAGTATAAGATGGTGCTTATCAGGCCTCCGAGATTTCTCAGATATTAAGGCGTACAAAAGGAAAGGCGTGAATTGTTAAGGTAATAAGGAGGAATATCATAACAATGGCAACAATAACATCAACCTTTGAGGATGTATAATTATAAAAACTAACAAATAAGAACCAATCAGGCTGTTGAGGACTGTAGCCATACTCTGCCTGCATGGCGGTGTGTCTCACACACAAGAATGCTCCGTTACTGTGTTTAGTGTTGGACCTTTACATTGCACAATTTGAGAGATTTATTCCGGTTGCACTTAACAAAAAACTGCAACTTTGAAGCATTAATACATTAATAGCGAATCATAGCATTTCTAAAGATGTGTATGGAGTATGGTGCACAGGTTGATGATTTACAAACTATTTACAATGTATAGATAATTATTTAAATACATTTTATAATGCTGCAAAAAATTATAAATTCAGGTAGTCTTTTTACAATTACGTACATATGACATTTTCAGCTTTAAATGTAATTTATAAAGCCTAAGTAAGGCACAGATAGTCCTCACTTTAGATGAGCTCACACGAAAGTCTCAGCTATTGCTCTCTCTGACGCAATGACCTAATCATTTATTATTTATCCACTTATTTGTGTGTAAACAATCATTCACACACACATAAATAATATATAATAATTAGTCATTGTCTTACACTTCATAAGTTATTATGAAGTCTTCATAAGTCTTATTCATAATTTATAACTGATCATAAATAGCTTTCCAATGCATATTCATGCTTGAACAATGTTTTATTAATGAGGAGTTCACTATTTAATACTGCTTTATTAATGCTTGCGAGTTCCTGTTATTCTATACATCTTACTTTGAGAGACATTTAATATATTTGGTATAATTGATATATTGTGTGTAATATATAAAGACATTTCACATCAGTGGTAAAATGACTGATCTGGGCTCTGCGGAATTGGCTTTTGCAGAACTGCAGGCTTTGCTGTCACCCGCGTGGGCATTTCTTCTTGTGCCTTCTATTCTCAGGAGGTAGCTCGGGTGTTTTTATCTCCCATGAATGGGTGCTCACATCTCTTTGTCCTGCGAGTCATTTTCGTATGGCTGGGGTGAAACGGTTAAATTGAGTAATCATTTATCTCATGATTTCTTGATTCCTTTTTAAAAAAATATTTGAGACATGGCACAACAGGGGCCGGCTGTTAATCCAGTGATTATTGTGGTGTATCTTAACATGGAGTGCCTGTTTGAGTGAGTCAAATGCTTTCGGCTGTTTCACAGTAATAGCGCGCCTGGCGAGCAGTTGGTGAGTGACCGCTTCCTTCTGGACTGGGACTCGGTGCTCGTGAGCTCGGACAACGTCGTCGTGGCGCGTCTGGACGGGCGTGGCAGTGGCTTCCAGGGCCAGAGGGTTCTCCACGAGGTCCAGCACCACCTGGGGGCCGTAGAGGTCCAGGACCAGCTCGCGGCAGTAGAGTACGTGCCGCATGCTTCACAGTTCAACACTTTCTGGTCGCCAACCACAGATTTCAAATGACAAATTATTTCCGTTAATGCTTTGAAAGTAACTTGTAATTCGGCCATTTACATTTAAAGGGTCCATACTAGCAATGACCTCTTCCTTAACTACTATTATATTAAAATCAACATTAACTCCCTGTATTTCATACCTCAGGCACATCTTTAAACTACCCTACATCGACCGCAACAAAGTAGCAGTCTACGGGAAGGTACATCCATCATGTCATTTTCTTCATGTCATGGGCGGGACATGGGTGGATTGTCTCCCTCCCTTGACCCTTACCTTCTCGTGGGGGGTGGGCTGGGTTTCCGCAGGCCTACGGGGGTTTTCTGAGCACGGCCCTGCTCCTCACCCACGGCTCCCCCTTCAGATGCGCGGCGGCCGTCTCCCCCGTCACAGACTGGAGACTCTACAGTAGGACCGCTCTCCCTTCCTCCGTTCACTTTGAGCCCTGAATGAATTGACCAGTCGAGGCATCAGTGTGCCCACGCGCACGACCTGAGCACCACAGCCCAGCTCATAATCATTGTGTCATTATGAGCCATTAGTGTAACTATGAGACAACACAGTGTGTGGTGAGTCATGCACAATCTAAAGAACACTTGGTGGTGGTGGTTTATACTGTGTATGTATTGTATGTACATACAGTATATAGGGAGACACCGCTGTCACTTTGTGAATATGAGCCATAACATTTCATAATGTGGCACTGAATCATACTTTGGCAAAACAAGTAGGTGACATGTGAGTTACTCTGAAAACTAAAAGGGAAAGCACAATGCAGCCGTAATAAACAGAACTAGTACTGAAAATGGGCACCA
Source organism: Urophycis tenuis (assembly GCA_036785325.1). Taxonomy (NCBI): domain Eukaryota; kingdom Metazoa; phylum Chordata; class Actinopteri; order Gadiformes; family Phycidae; genus Urophycis; species Urophycis tenuis. The sequence continues at coordinate 624,151 of JAXIVH010000048.1, read as the reverse complement.
AGGAAGCCATCATGACAGCCTGATGTGAGCAGAGGACCTCAAAACAAGCCAGATTGAGCTGAAATGTATATAATTATCCCTTTGGTATAAGGAAATACTGTATTGAGAATATAAACTGTGAAGCACTTTGGGATTTTGGGAAACAAGTTAAATGTAGGCTTAAATGAAAGCTTAATGTGGGCTGATGGCCAACAATTAAACATCAAATAATGAATCCTTTTTTCAGTGATTAGGGGATATAAGCAGATGACATATTGACAATCTCAAGCTCAGCTAAATAATTTAAGGAATACAATTATTTCATATATCACATATTGTGCAACAGTCACAGTGAATGGAGGCCATTGAGTTGAGTGTGGCTGAATGGCCTTTAACCAAGCGGCAACATTCCATGCTGAAAAATGAAGCCCATGCGGAAGTGCAAAAACTTGCAGTTCCTCGACTGGCCGCTTGAGGCTGGCTGCAGAAAGGAGTCAACTCCCATAGACACCCATGTTAAAATGTCTAACTTTACAGCCAAAATAAACATGTTTACAGACTGGTTCAAAAAACGGTTTTGGTGTCTTTCAGTAGTGTTTGAGTCCATGACAACTGTGAGGAGGGTGAATTTTTTTAGAATCCATTATTTTAATGCACAGAGAAGGGTTTATTTTATGAATAATTAAGGGCGTGGTCAACTTGATTGGCAGCTGTCATTTGTCATCACGGCATGACCTTCACGGATTCGAGGCTTTGATTGGTCTGGCTGGAGGTAGGCGGGCTTAGAACACAGACTGAAATGTCCAAGATGGCGGCGCCCAGAAGCTCAATTTTAGGCTTCATCTCCGCTGTTAAGAATGTCTATGGGTGACGTCACGGAGGGTTTGTCCATATTTATATACAGTCTATGCCTTTAACTGACATTCAACTTATATTTGGAAAAACTGAAACTGTTATTCATAAACACTATTATAAATCATAACATAACGTTACCTGCCTTCCAACTGGCAAAATTGACAGTTACTCCTCCATCATAACGACGTACCGTAATATAAAAAAACACACAAGGTTTCAAAATCTAACTTCAATACTAATAATAACATAGCAATGTAACAAAGTCTGGCTACCTAAAATGTAATCAGCATGTTGTATTGTAATTGTTATTTTTATTAATTTAAGACACTGTAAATCCTCTATAAATAAATGTGTGTTGGCCAGGTGAAGGAGGTCTCAACAGAAGACACAAGCAGCGATAATTGGCATAAGGTTCAAAGCCACAGTGGCCAGCAGAAGTACAAGGAAAAGTACACTCCTTTTTTTGAACCCTGAATTATTATAGGTGTTTAATATAAGCAGCATGGTAAGTGCCCATAGACCCTTTCACAGAGGTGCCATCACAGGACAAACACGCAAGTCGCTCATCATGTGAATAATAGGTCTGCTACTCTAACATATTTGGGCCAGGGGAATGTGCAATGACACCGCTGTGTAAAGTGTCTATTGTCTATTGTCTATTGTGTAGTGGATGGTGTGTTTGGCTCCAGCAGAAAGGTGCTTAACACAGGGTACCCTTATACTAACTGGGATTTTTGCCAGTTGGGAAGCAATTGACTATATCTTTCATAAATATATATATATGAAATGTGTTAATGAATGACAGTTTATGTTTCCTCCTTTTGCAGAGTGTACATTTCTACCATGAAGAGTCCTTGAGATTATTTTCAGATGCTTTTGAATTTGTTAAAGGCCACACAGCTATATTCAGCTAAAGGGGTTCCATCTGAGGGACATAACATGTGGACTAACAGATGATAACAGCAAATGGTAGCAGCCATGGCATTCAAAGCGCCATATGAATGTGATTCACGCTGTAATACACTGTTTGGTATGTCACAAACGCCCTCCAATTCTTTTGGAAGGATGGTCGAATCCGTAGTCCGTTTCTGTTATGTGTGTTCACTTTGTTCTCGTCGTCTCTTTGAAGGTTCGTTCTTCACTGAGCGGTACTTCGGCTTCCCAGCAAAAGAAGAAGGCCGTTACCAGGTACAGGCACCACGGTCCTTCTGAAGACGTTTCCACGAAACCTCTCATCTGCTTTTACCATATGTTTTCAGCTTTTTGTGTTTTAATGAAGGGTAATTAAGTTGTTAAGCAATTCTACTCCAAGGAGTCATTCAGAAAAGTCTATGAAGAATGAAGTTTAGAGACTTTCAGGGTTTTGTCTTTTTGGATTTGACTGTTTTCAAGTCGCCGTCGGGTGGAGCAGACGGAGCAGACTTTGGGCCTCGCCGCTGCCATGGAAGTTCAAACCATTTCAACTTTGACCCCGCTTGACACTGACCCTCCCCCCGAAGTGCATCCAATCAGATTACATCTTAGTTTGACATTCAAATGCCAATACAATCGAAACGCCAGCTGCATTCTTCATAGCTAAATCCAACTCCACGTCTCGTGGGTTACAAGTGCCCCACTCTCGTCTGTTGGCCGTCTTTATCCCCCACACCCTACTGAACACACAACCCCCCGCACCTTTTAGTACGCACAGCATCATGAATGGCCAGTGAGAGACAGGCTGGACATGACAGCTTACAGCACGTCCTAATATTTCCATTTCTTGCTCAATACATATTTCATGACGTAGTTGAACCCTTGCCGTGTGGCAAGAATTTCCCTGTCCTGATTACAGTAGAATGACCCCCGCAGTACACTGAGCATTTGATTAATACAAATGTGGGGCTCTCTCTCTGTCTCTGACAGCTCTCAAGTCTGCTCGCCAACGTCACCACACCGAACCACGACAGGTTGCTCATCCTCCACCCCACCGCAGACGGTGAGTCAGCCCCTCCAGAACCTCATGCAGTGAGGTTCTGGTTGAACCACTACAAGTGGCGGCTAGTTTAGCCGCGACTTAAAATTTTAGTTTAGCTACATCTCTTAATAAGCTAAAGCCCAGTGGAGCTTCGCTGTTTACGGTCTGAAATAAAACCGGTCGATTCGTCAAACCACATTTGTAGTCGCCGCGCATGAACTGCTAGAATTGACTTGCTGCAGACAACACATATGTGTACGGGTCATGGCTGCCATGCGTATTCTGCGACCGTTTGGTGCGTCGGTCGCGCATGTTGTTGCAAGCGAACACGAAACATCCACAATACGCCATACTGAGAAGAAACTTGGGGGCGGCCGAGCGCAGGCCCTCATTTGTAGCACAAATGGAACTGAACAAAATGCCCCTGTGACCCTGTGAGAGTAGAGACCAAACAGCAACTACAAAGGGCATGCGTCAGGCAGTGCGTCAGTGCACTGTTGCACAGTGACTATAATGCCTGCTTAATTAACGCAGCCAGCGTGCACAGAACTGTGTGTGCAGCCAACATAAGCACTTCCTAATGACGCACCAATCCAAGACTTGACTTAGACACGCAGGCTCTACTTGATGGAGGGCTAGCAGAGGGTTATGGAAATGTGAGGGTGAGGATGTGTGTCACAAGCATGCACACACACACACACACACACACACACACACACACAGACACACTATGTATGTGTCCCAAATAGTTTTGGAGCAGCAGAGAGACCCATTTCTTTGTTTGAAGTACAATTGCATAGAACAGTTTCATTGATCACTGGGTTGAAGTTTGTGAAAGACATGTAAAAGAAAGTGAATTGTACTAGAGTACTAGAGTACCGGTACTAGAGTAACCGGTAGCTTGGTCCACTTCCCTTACCAAAGAGCTGGTGGCCCGGTACCTTTTGGCTGGGAGTGGAAGACATCTCCCCTAGTTTCACACTTTCACACTGACGTCTTATGGTCTCATGTAGGAAGGTAATTGCCATCTCTCTCAGTGTTGTTATATGCAGATGATGCTGTAGGTGGTATATTAGGTTTGTATTCACTGATTTGATTGCCATAACAACAACAATTAAATAATTATTTATTTATATATTATAATTAAGTTTGTGAATTAAGCTTGTAAAATGTTTTTTTTTCATCTTTCATTCTTAACATACAGTAAGTGAAGATTTTTGTTATCTGTCTGTCTTTGCATACTGTAGGTATTTATAAATTATGAACTAAATAGATATTATTCATAATTCTTAACGAATGCATGTTCATTAACGGAATGAGTAACCAATAATCATGTATTAACATATTCATTACCCTGAATCAATGAGTGAATAATGCATTCCTCATTCATCATTTATTTCATTTCAGCCACTGTTCACTTCCAGCATTCTGCTGAGTTGGTGAAGCTAATGTCTTCAGCCAACCTGAACTACACTCTGCAGGTAACTACATTTCCCTCTTTCTCTCTCTCTCTCTCTCTCTCTCTCACTGTCTCTCTCTCTTCCCTTCCCATCTCTCTCCCTCTGACTATCAGTTTCTTTGTTTCTCATTCTCTTTTGTTCTCTCTCTCTCTCTCTCTCTCTCTCTCACGCGCCACTGCTACATTTAATTTCTTTAACAAAAGAAAAGACTGATCCAACCTCTCTTCAGTTCCCCTGCCTGTCTATCATCCTTAAATCATCAATTACTTTCAGAGCCACAGTGGAAACACAACCTTGTCCTTCCCGAAGCATCTCTCTTAAAAAAAAGCGTTAGGGGCCGGGGTACAGCAAGTGTAAGTGCATTTGTTAGTCGGCCCTGGGAAACATTTAGACACGATTAGAGGTAAGAAGAGAAAAAAAGAGATCACAGGGTCAAATGTCTAACTGTGCTGTTGGTTCACCGCTACCTTCTCCTTCAACTCATCTGATATGATCGATTAGCATTTGATATGAACACCTGCAGTGACGGTGTAACCATGGAGCAGGCTGTTTGTGTGTGTGTGCCTGCATGTGTGTGTGTGTGGGTGGGTGCCAATACGTAGATAAAACACTGCAACACACACAATGCAGATAATCACACGAGAGGAGGTTAGTATAGGCAACCGACAAGGGACAGATGTAGCATGTCGCTCCGTCGCCTGCTGCCACCGCTACTGTTGCCGTTGTTGTCGGTGTTGTCGTCGTTGTTGTTGTTGTTGTTGTCATGGTGGTGGTGGTGGTGTGTGGCCCACGCTTCCCCTCTCCGCAGTGGGTGGAGGAGCAGAGCGGGCGGAGGGCAGCTCTTGTTAGCAGTAGCCTCCACCCTGCTATTCCCCTCCCCCTGGCTCCGCGGCGCCTGACAGGCGCCTGACAGGCTACCGAGAACACATCTCTACGTTTTTGTTTGTCTGTGTGTGCGGGGGTGTGGGCGTACACACGGCCTGTCACTTCTCTTGGTAAAAAATCTCTCCCTACATTTCTTTTTTTTTTGGGGGTGGGGGGGTGGGGGGGGGGTTTGGTTTGTTGTCCGTGACACATCCTGTTTTGGCTTTATCTTTTCTCTTCTTTTTTTGGAGCAGGGTAAAAAGAAGTTGAAATCTGTTTGTGTGTGTGTGTGTGTGTGTGTGTGTGTGTGTGTGTGTGCCACGTTAGATCTTTCCGGATGAAGGCCACGTCATCTCGTCGGACGCAAGCCGCCGCTACATGCTGGGCTCGCTGATGAGCTTCTTCAGGAAGTGCTTTGAGGAGGAAGAGGAGGTTGCCGCCCAGCAGACAAACAAGGAGGAAGACTAATTAGCTCCCGGAGCCCGCCAGTGAAATGAGGTCCGGGAGAAGCCGCAGCAGAGGCTGCAGAGGAGGGCAAAGATGCATCTGTGATGTCATGGGGTGTGACCTCATTAGGTTTGCTGTCACCGGATGTGATGTCATGAATTAGAATTGGATTTAGTGGAATTAGTGAATATGGATTTAGCGACTCGGCATTGGCGCCTGTACAAGGTTGTGGTGGTGTGAAGAAGATTGTCAGTGTTCTGGCTCAATGTAACTATGTTTATTGTAATTAGTTTAATTTACTATAATCAACTTGGATGAGTCATTTAGGTAAGGGTAAGACATCACCACGAAAAAAGGATGTAATTATTTTTTCAGTTTGAGATTATAGTTATTTTTGAACTGTAATTTACTGTAAATAGTATAACTGTAAAGATTGGGTTAGGGTTAGGGTCAACATAGGCATCCATATCAAAACACACTTTTCAGGTGCCTTTATTTCATTTCAATTCTCACATTAGCTCGAAGTCAGGCCGTTGTAGTAGGCTTGTTCATCACATGATACACATGTCCATTCAATTAGAAGAGCTGAGGTGTGACTCAGTACTGCTTTCATCCAAAGCGTACATCGAATACTGAGACCTGTCATTAAGGAGCATGTAGGGGTTAGACTGTGAATTCAGAGACAGGTCATGAGCCGGTAGGGGTTAGGCACTGAAAATAGAGATGGATCATTTAGGAGCCGGTAGGGGATAGATAGTGAATACAGAGACAGGTCATCAAGGAGCAGGGAGGGGTTAGACAGTGAATACAGAGACAGGTCATCAAGGAGCAGGGAGGGGTTAGACAGTGAATACAGAGACAGGTCATTAAGGAGCAGGTAGGGGTTGGACAGTGAATACAGAGACATGTCATTAAGGAGCAGGTAGGGGTTAGACAGTGAATACAGAGACATGTCGTTAAGGAGCAGGTAGGGGTTAGACAGTGAATACAGAGACAGGTCATTACGCAGGAGGTAGGGGGTAGACAGTGAGTACAGAGACAGGTCATTAAGGAGCAGGTAGGGGTTAGACAGTGAATACAGAGACAGGTCATTAAGTAGGAGGTAGGGGGCAGACAGTTAGTACAGAGACAGGTCATTAAGGAGCAGGTAGGGGTTAGACAGTGAATACAGAGACAGGTCATTAAGGAGCAGGTAGGGGTAAGACAGTGAATACAGAGACATTTCACTAAGGAGCCAGCAGAGGTTAGACAGTGAATACAGAGACAGGTAATCAACAAGCAGGTAGGGTTAGACAGTGGATACAGACACTCATCATGAAGCGACAGGTAGGGGAAGGGGTGGGGCATCTTGCACAGTCAACAGACCATAACCACTACACCAGACTAACCAGCAAACCTTGAACATGTATTCCACAGAGCACTTCTATCCACAAAACTAACTGCTCAAATGCAACGCATTTCTAATCAGAAATGATAATTTTATAGAATTTAATAATTTTATGTATGTCACCAATGTGGCGATGCTAAGAAGGTCAAGATTAATTAAATGTGAATCAGTACTATTGATTTTTAATGTCTATTTGCAAAACACCTAGGTCCACATAGATTTTGTAATGACTTTAAAGCAATTATTTTATTCATATAAAATTGAATACAATTATTTTATTCAATTGTCTCCTTTTGAAAGTAAAACATTTCAGTATTTTTTTGTTACTATAATCAGCCGTCAGCTGAGGTCCCATGGAGAGCATGTCACGTTGTCGTCGAGCGCACTGTTTTTAACCGACGCCATGACATCACCTGAACATGACATCACATGAACATGACATGACCGATATGCTGGAGTCAAGAATACTGTGAAATGCTGACTTATAGTAGCTCATATTGGCGACAGGCAGCTTGTGTAACGATCAGGGAACCCACCCAATAGAGATTTTTATGGTTATGTAGTTGTTCTATACACTCTTCTAAGCTAAGGCATCGCATGGTATTCTCAAGTCATGATGTTAATTACTTTGAGTCACTTTTATCTCTGCAGTATCTCTGTATGTATTAAAAAAATATTTTTTACAAAGGAATGATTGATTGTTAAATTATTATGACTTAGATTTGGGTATGTAATGGTTTGTAGCGATAATCTTCCAAATGGAAGCTAACTGCCTGTTTTAAGTGATGAAGAACATTTAATGACCAATTTGTCGAGCAGGATTCATTTGTCATGTGTACAAGCTTAATGAAATTATTCCATCCATTCATTCACTCATAGAGATAGAACCAGTGAGTGAGAGATGGAGAAGGAGAGAGATAAAAAGCTAACAGCTAACATTGGCATCCTGCATAAACCCAGGACCAATGACTAAAAAGGTCAAAGGTCTGTCTCCTGGCACAATGATTCCACACTGTAGGAGTGGTCAGATCAGTCAACCACTTTCAACCCAACCGTTAAATGAATTTGTCCCTGTGCCCCCACTGCAACACAACACACAATGACTTCCGCTTCAAAATTTTTGGTGTTTTATTTTATTCATAATCATCACTAGAGGACAATCACAATAACCCCCCCCCCCACCCCCCCGTCGAACCCCTTCCCAAGATCATGGCCCACCCCCCCACCCCCCCCTCCCATCTTTTTTTTTTAAAAACAGCAAAAATCAAACGAGAACAAGCATTACAAAATCCATCCTAAGAAGAAACAGGACAGGGGGAAAGGAAAAGAGAACGGAACATTTACTGTACAGGACGGCCACTTTGAACCCGCCCCCCCCCGCCATGAGCTCGGACAACGGTCTCAAAAATAGATGTATGTACACACTCTTGCATTGTACTGTACAAAATGTGGCAGCGCCTCTTCACGTTCTCCTTGCGTAGACATGCAAACACCTTTAGGTTACACACACACCGTGAAAAATGTCCACCCGAACAAAAAAACGTTTGTAGCTTTTTCTATCGATCACGATTTTTTCATCAAGGGGTAAAACATTGTGGGGTTGGGAGCGAGAGGGGTTATTTAACTTTAGACTACAAAACTAGCTCACATTTTTTTTTCATTTGAGACTTTGATAAAGGTATCTATACCGACGTTTCATCTTCAACTTTTTTTTTTATTGTACAAGTTGCAATAAAAAAAAAAAGGATCTCACTCTCATTGTCAGTTGAACCGCAGCGCTAATATCGGAAACTCACGCATCGAGATGGACGCATTGTACTGCATTAATCAATACCCAACCACACCGGGGTGCCCGGCTTCATGTTAATGATGCATCGCGCTGCGCTCCCACGTCCCTCCCAACCGTCGGACGTCGTCGGACGTTTCCGATCACAAAATCACTACGGCGACGACGGTGTTAATCCTGCACCTGAGTGGACGCAGACAGGCGACAACCGATGGCTGTCCATGTTGAAGTACATGTTTAAAGTCCAAGCACATCATCTCAGAGTTTATTGAACCTCATAAGGCATTGTACACGTCCACAGAAGATCCTTTTGTTCACAAAAGTGTAACCTGGACCAAAAAAATAATAAATGAAGCATAGCTAATTTAATTTTTTTTTTCTCTCGCTGTGAGTGTGAGTAATGGTGGCGGAGGAGGCGGGCAGGAATTGCACTTTTTTTGTGGCGGAGAGGCTCGGCGGTGAAACTCACCGTTGAATTCACTGGCAGAGCTCAGTGGTGAAGTGTGGTCAGGACTCCTGGAGGACCCCGCTGCGGGGCTGGGTGGTGAGCCCGCGGGGGGGGGGGGGGGGGGCTGCCGATTCATCATCACACCCGAAAGGGGGGGGGCATCTTAACAAAAAAAAAGTAGCCATCCGGGTCCTTCGATGTACTGGGTATTGCACGCGGTATCGGTGGGTGAAAAACAAAACAACATGCACGCTGTACACGTGGGAGTCACGACAGCCCCCCCGCTGTGTGTTTCGCCCGGAGAGACGGTCACACAAACTCAAGGGTTCCTAGTGAGGAGATGCTAGCTGGAGGTGGTGGTGGGTGGTGGGTGGTGGGTGGTGGGTGGTGGTGGTGGTGGTGTAGGTGGTGTAGGTGGTGTAGGTGGTGTCGAGGGGCCTGGGGTGGTGGGGGAGTGAGTTCCTTTGTCCTGGCAACGCAAAAAAAAAAAATGTCCGTTGTAATCAACAGGTGTCCGTTCAGTGGTCTATTTGAAACGACAACACACGACCGTAATCACTCACACAGGCCGCGTTCTTCACGCCAGAACAGTGGTCACCCACACACACACACACACACGTGCATACACACACACATACTCTCTCACGCGCCATACGCACACGTTTCCGAGCCCAGACTGCTCTTGGGTGTCCACTTGACTAGATAAACACTTGGTCCAAATGCAAAGCAACGCCTCGGCAGCGGGTTCTTTTGAGCCAAATTCTCCACAGCAGATGGCGCCGTGTCAAAAAGGTCTGACCCCCACATGGCACCTGCCTACTCCTCCTCCTCCTCCTCTTCCTCGCTTAGTGGTAGAATCTGTTCCTGTAGACATTCCCGGTAGAAACTCGTCAGGGTGATGGCGAGGTGCTGGCGGCTCTGTCGAGACAGGAAGTGACCCTCGTCTGGGTAGATCTGGTGGTGGTGGTGGGACAAAATAGGTAGGTTGATATTTGTGGAAATGTGACGCCACAAAGGCACAAAGAAATGAGTTAAAAATGTTTAGAGATCCCGTGCATTTAGGTCCTCACATGTATACCTAGGTCCTCACATTGGTTATATCAGTATACCCTATACCTAGGTTCTCACATTGGTTATATTGGTATACCGTATACCTAGGTCCTCACATTGGTTATATTGGTATACCGTATACCTAGGTCCTCACATTTGTTATATTGCTATACCATATACCTAGGTCCTCACATTGGTTATATTGCTATACCATATACCAAGGTCCTCACATTGGTTATATCAGTATACCCTATACCTAGGTTCTCACATTGGTTATATTGCTATACCATATACCTAGGTCCTCACATTGGTTATATCAGTATACCATATACCTAGGTCCTCACATTGGTTATATCAGTATACCATATACCTAGGTCCTCACATTGGTTATATCAGTATACCATATACCAAGGTCCTCACATTGGTTATATTGGTATACCATATACCTAGGTCATCCTCATAGACGATAGTATATATTTTTATACCAGACAGATTGGTCTTCACATGGACCATATAGGTCCCAACGGTGTGTATTTGGTACATACCTGCATGGTGTAATTCGCTCCAACCTTCACCAGGTTCTTGATTAGCTCAGCAGTATGCTGGAAGTGAACATTGGCTGCGGTCGAGTAGAAGGAGAAGAATAAAAAAACAAGTGTCAGCATGGTTCGGCCCGAATTCCAGAGGCAAGGAGAAGGAGCAATCACAGAGAACAGAGCGGAGACGGTGAGGACACCTCGTCCATTCAAACCTGACTCTCTGCTGATTTTGTCTCTTTCTGCTCACCGATGCCACGCTTCCAGTGGCATTGGAGAAACTCAAGGAATCCACTCTCTCTTTCATCTTTTGATTAAAAGCGTTTGCATCATTACTTACCCAGGATGCATTCCTCTTTAGGCACTGAGGGGCTGCACACAGGCTATTCTGACTTTCTTCTTTCTCCCTGTCCCTGGCTCTTCCTTCCCTCTCTGTCTGTATCACCCCTTCCCGCTATCTTTCTTTCTTACCATTTGACTTTCCTCCTTCCCAGTTTCATCCCTGTCTCCTCTGTTCTTCCTTACACTCTCTCTTTATATGACTCTAACTCACTTTCTCTGTCCCCTTATATCATTCTCTCTCTCTCTCTCTCTCTCTCTCTCCGCTCATTACTTAAGTCTCTCTCTCTTACCATCTGCTGTGCCATGCACCAGCATTAGTGTCTGCTCCCGGAATGCTTGAGCGTTCTGGAGCACGCTGGAGAACTGTGGAATCAGACATAACAAGGTGATAGCAGATTAATCCACCAGGTGGAATCAGACATAACAAGGTGATAGCAGATTAATCCACCAGGTGGAATCAGACATAACAAGGTGATAGCAGATTAATCCACCAGGTGGAATCAGACATAACAAGGGGATAGCAGATTAATCCACCAGGTGGAATCAGACATAACAAGGTGATAGCAGATTAATCCACCAGGTGGAATCAGACATACAAGGTGATAGCAGACTAATCCACCATGTGGTATCAGACATAACAAGGTGACAGCAGATAAATCTGCGATGTGGAATCAGACATAACAAGGTGATAGCAGATAAATACACCAGGATGAATTACAACAAACTATACAATAAAAGATTAATCATTAAAGTCCTTGCTAATGCACACATCTTTACTGCATTTCATATAAAAACCTTATGTCACCTTTTCATACATAATCAAACAAGTTCCACATGCAGGCATTAACACCCAAAGTAATGTATTCTCATTAATAAAAAGGGCCATATGGTTAAATAACATTTGTGAGAAACAAAAATAAAACTTAATTAATAATAATCAAAACAGCATGCGGTTTAATATCGAGCCCAAATGCAAGTGCAGCAGCTGAACTCGTTTTGTGAAGCCAATCTAATCCCGTTAACTTCAGCGGACCAACAAACTAAATCATCCCATCACTCAGTGCTCTTGTGTGTGACTGTGGGAAGTCATTTTGCACCCCTCTCTCTCTCTCTCTCTCTCTCTCTCTCTCTCTCTCTCTCTCTCTCTCTCTCTCTCTCTCTCTCTCTCTCTCTCTCTCCTGGTGTATGTGCAAAATAAACAAAAAATGTGTGGTCGCTGCATGCACAGTGTCTCTTCGTCTGTGGCAGGCCACTCCTAGACAACCCATGACAGGCCACCAGCATACCACCACGATCGCGCCACCACGACCGCCAGCGCGTTAAGTGAAAAAAATCTGCCTTTATATAACAAAAATGTGACACGACGCCTTCACTGGCGCCCGCTTTGATAGCGACAGCGCCGCGATGCTACTGGGCAGGGGAGCTTCCAGAGACGCTAAATAAGATTGACGGCAAACGAGCGAGCGGGGGTGGGTGGGTGGGTGAGGGGCGGGGTGAAAAGAGAAAGGAACACGTGTACCTGATATCTGCTGTCGTCCCACAGCGGCGTGCCCAGGTACCGCTCCGAGAATGCCGACGCTGTACAAAATGAGGGGAAGTGATACGTTCAGCAACACAGACTGTACACGGCCACCACTGCCGCAACAAAGTGGGATTCCTGTCACCTCCTGGCAAAACACAATTATTTCTCCCGCGTCTCTTCTTGTTGATAAGCGGTTATTTCTTTCTTTTTTTTCCCCCACCCCAACAAATATAAATGAGATTTTTGGTGAATGCTGACTACCAGCTACCGGTCTAATATCAGATTCAGCCTCTATTCAGATTGTTGCTATAAAACAGAAATAGTAGCTTGTCAGCAGCCAGCGGTGGCGGTGTACATGATGTGTTTGGATGACATTGGCTTGTGTTTACCTTAACCTTCATATCTGACATCCACCGTAAGAGACTGAACAATCCTCAGAGTCAAATCATGTCTACACTGCACAAGAGGTTGGTGGTTTACTCTTTTGCTTTTTTTGTTGTGACGGAAATGAATGTTTCTGCAAAGCTAAACGCAATGTCAGTTGTTCTGCATTGCCCTGCAAAACTATCCCTTTCAGGAAACGTTAAAGTTAAAGTGTTAAAGTTAATACCAATGACCCGAGCATGTGTTTGTGTGTCAGACAATCCCATACCTTCTTTCACTGAGCGCAAACGGGCACTGATCCGAACAGACCATGTTTTTTAAAAGATGCTTTTATAGTTCCTGCACTGCGTCTTCAGTAACTGCCACCACATTTTCAGTAATACAAGGTCAACTGCAGTAATAGGAGGGTGGAATGCAAGGACACATCGCAAGGACAGACACGAAACATTTCCTTCAGTACACGTAGCAGTTGAAATGCAATGTTGTCTGTCCGGGTATTTTTCTTTGTATTTGTTTATCGTCGGTTCATTTCAGTTTGTACAATGAAGTACAATGAAGTATTAAACGTAGACTCAATGTGGGGGTTCAGAGCACAACACACTGTACCCACCGTATAATTTCCAGTCTGTGACCGGAGAGACAGCGCAGGCACATTTAAACAGACGGTCTGTAGACTTCAGCAGCATTAACGTCAGGTAGGCCCCGTAACCCTGGCAACCACAAACATGCGCCCGGTTATTGTCCCGCACCAAACGTAAACCACAAAGGCTTCAATCAACGAAAGAATCAACTGAGACGTGCAGTATCCAAACTAATTCATAAAATGATCAATGCATCAATCGACCATTTAGACAATTACAATTACAGCATGTATAGCACTCACATAGATTGTTTTTTGGTTTATTTTGTTCAAATAGTTTGCAGTATCATCACAGGTCATGGTCATCATAGGTGTGTAATGTGTATCAAGTCAAAATGGTCACTACAAAGACACCATGTAATCTTACCTTTCCATACACTGCTATCCTCGTCTGATCGACATATGGGAGTTTTGTCATATAACTGAAAATCGTAAAACATGTATGATTATTAATAGATTATTAATATTAAACCACAGGCACAGATTACAAACTACATTTAAGAGCAAATGAAACCAAAACCAATGCAATTTTGATCGCTGTTACTAAAATAAGACCTGAATTTAGAGAAAACACGAGTGAAATCCTATGTTTTCTCCCCCAGAGCGCGATGTGGCCGTTCCACGTGGCTCACAATGTGGATGGCGTTCTGCTGTCTGGGCAGCGGTTGACTGCAACATCCAAGAGAGTGTTTAGTCTCCCGGACACGTCTAGCGTAATGCTACGGTGTGTGTGGATGGTGAAGCTCTGTCTGAGCAGCGGTTTATTTAAACGTGTTTGTGTGTCCGAGTGAGCGCTCAGCTTCACGGACATTCTGTGGCCCATTTCATACATAACACCGCTCCTACACAACGACGGTACTTAAAAAGTGTCACAGAGTTGGCGTAGGGCGTAACCATAGCGATAACACGCACGCTCTTTCCTCAAACACCCAACCCCAAACACATTTTTATTTCATTTTTTCATTTCATTTTTGCTTCTTGCTTTAAATGCTTACATTATTTAGTATTTCATATTTTCTCTCAAAACCTAACCGACTAATCAAATGCAATTTACAAAACCACTCAGTGAATTAGAAATGCCATGTGTGCCCTGTTATCTACATTTGACGCTTTTAATTTGGTAAAAAAATAAAAGTCAGTTTTTTGCGCCACCCTCACTAAATTCAAGTACATAGTATTGTGTGAGGCACACCCTTGGAAACATTTGAATGGTGGAATTTGAACACAAATTTAAAAAAGGTCATTTGTACATTTCTAAAAGGTAAAATGGAAAATGGAGACAGCAGCACATACTCTACTGCTGCGAGCTGGTCCTGGACATCCACAGACCCCAGGCGGTGCTGGACCTCGTGGAGAACCCTCTGGCCCTGAAAGCCACTGCCACGCCCGTCCAGACGCGCCACAATGACGTTGTCCGAGCTCACGAGCACCGAGTCCCAGTCCAGAAGGAAGCGGTCGTTCACCGACTGGCCACCGGGGGAGCCGTCACTAAGGAAAACAAAAATATTGTTATTTCAGAAAATATGGATAGCCAAAAAAAGAGAGATTCGCTAACCTTGACATATTAACAGATAAGTTCTCAGCACACATTTTGTACATTTTACCATGATGTTCTTTAGAAGCACAATATGAAAACAAAGTAAACCAAAAACAATTTAGGTAATAATAGACAGCAATACAGCTTGAACATTAATTTACTACAAGATACATACACCACTAAAAGTACACCGTAGTGGCGAGATTCAGAGAAGTCTGGGGGGTAGGAGATCTTCAGAGGTAAATCTGGAATAGAAAATATAGAAAATGAATGAATGAATGAATCCTAATTCACACAGTATGTCCTTCATGAGTAATGTCTTTATCTAAATCAATATTAGATCAAGCATAGCCTTTAATTTTGATTCTTACCAAAATGTTCAATCTGTACTGTCCGGAAATCAGTCAACAAGATCCTCTTGAATTTCAACACGGCCTTCAGCAGTGAGTTGTTCTCCAGGATGTAGTAATCTATGGGGGGAGGAGAGCCAGGAAAAGGTATTTCACTGAGACAGGATTGGCCCAAATACTTTAGAAAGACATGTTTTCATGCTGATAAAGTTTATGGGTACAATGGGTACAAAACTACTTTAATTTGTATATGGTTGGAAGGCTAACATTGTTAATAATGGATCTCATGGTTGCCCTAGTGATCCAATTTTACCGTAACATTTGGATTACCAAATATTATTCGGCGATTAAAACCGATTCAAGCCTACTCAAAACTAAAACCTTGAATGGGCATGAAAACAACCCAAAGAATTGACAAATTGCACTGAGTGGGTTTAGCACAAAACCAACACAAACATGATATTCTCAACAACAGACTCGTGTTCTTCCCAGATAACAAGAAGTCTCGGATTCCTCTCCTGCCAGTGGACACACATGGATGTCGTCCAGTACGTCTAATGGAAAAGCCCCAGAAATCAATGGCTGGCTCATTACGAGGCCACGCACACGCCGCGGCTCCCCGCTGTCGAGGCAGGGGTCTATATATCTCCAAACACCCCCAGGGCACGGACCCCCGTTTGGCCCCTCCGCCCTGCAACACAGCTGGGGAACTTTGTGGAGCAAAACTATTGACAGACATGCAGGGGTGATGTATGAGCAGGTGAGATGGGTCACCGTGCGGGGGAAAGCAAGGGGGCAGATATATTGAGAGAGAACGAGGACGAATGGAGAAAATTAACCATTGAGAGAGAAAAAGAGAGAAACAAGAAGAGAGGGAATGAGAGAGAGAGAGAGAGAGAGAGAGAGAGAGAGAGAGAGAGAGAGAGAGAGAGAGAGAGAGAGAGAGAGAGAGAAGGAAGGAGAGCACAAGGGAGACAGATAGATAGAGATTGAGAGAGTGGTGAATTGATGGAAAGTATTGTGTGTGTGTATGTGTGTGTGTGTGCATGCAGGTGTCTGTGAGTGAGTGTGTGTAAGTGAGGGGTCGAGGTAAATTGAGGGAAAGGTACATGTGGGTGTGCACAATTATGTGTATGAGAAAGCTGTGGATTGAGAGAGAGTGTGCGCGTGTGCACTTAGGTGCAACATAAAATGTGTGTAAAATTTCCCCGTCGTCTGTCATTTGGATGAATGGTGATAGATGCTCCCACGTCCGGGCATTCCAACCCCCCCTTCTACGCTACCAGGGAACAGCAGCCAGCCACAGGAATGTTTCTCACATAACTCTCTCTCTCTCTCTCTCTCTCAGTACAGGTTGGAATACCACAGTCAGCTATCACACAAACACACCTGCTGGAGCCATTTGGAGCGATCACCATGTATTTCCTGTCTTATTTACAGTTTAACTTATTGAGGAGATGCTCTCCTTCTCCAGTGAAAGCAGCCACTCCCTGCCTTATTTCTGGATGCTAGTTTAGGTCAATCCTAGGTGGACATTTAGTACATAGGTGCTGTCCCCTAAGGAGCAGACGTGTGTCACACTCGTAGTACTTTAAAGTGGAAACATTCTCAAAGTCTCGTTGTTTTTGGAGGCACCTATAGCGAAGATAATTAAAAATATGCCGCTGCACACAGGTGAGCTGAAGAGCTAGTCAGCCCGTCTCTCTCGCTCCCTCTCTGGTGGAACAATCAGAGGGGATTGATGATGGAAAAACTTCACGCGCTGTGCGCCACTTGACGGTAGAGAGTCACCGTGTCAGTGGTGGATAGTCTTAATACTGCATGTGCCCGGGCTTTCATCACTGGGCCGTAGACTCACCAGCGTTGTGTTACCTTGTGCGGTGATAGGTAGTGACTTAACTTCGCCTTCATTTAAATGTATTAGAACTAGGGATGTCCGATAATATCGGCCAACCGATAATATCGGCCGATATTAGCCTATTTTTGTAATATCGGTTCATATCGTTATCGGTTTTACCACCGATAATGTGCTTGTGCATAAATATGGCACTTTTCCATAAGTTGAAATAGTGTCCTTAATTTTTTTAGACAGTGTTAGTTTGTGAAATGCAATCTAGTGAGGCATCACAATAAAAGTAGATGATGTGTTAATTCCACAACAGGAGATATGGGACCTAAAATTAGTCTGGGCGAAAATAAAAACGCCTGTATATATTGGTATACCATATCGGTTGATATCGGTATCGGAAATTAAGAATTTGGACAATATCGGCTATCGGATATCGGCAAAAAGTCAATATCGGACATCCCTAATTAGAACATTAGATCATTGAGCTTGCCACTTTAAGGGAGAAGGGCAAGGTGAGACATTGTATCAAGAGATGTATCTTCAAGGAGCAGGTAGGGGTTAGACAGTGAATGCAGGGAAAGGTCATTAAGGCCCAAGTAGGGGTTATACTGTGAATACAGAGACAGGTCATCAGGGGGCAGGTAGGGGTTAGACAGTGCATGAGTTGGCATGTAGTTATGTTTCAAGAAGTTAGCTTTGTTATAATACTATATTTCATGAATAAAACATTGGAGTCCTTACTGGCATTATTGAGGCTGTGTAGGATCACAGTAGGCACTCCTGGACCTGTGGGTAGAGAAAACAAGACACATGTGATTCAAGTCATTCATCAGTATTCCTCACGTGTTGCCTCCAGTCCAAGAAGCCAGTCCAAATGTAACCGAAAAACCAAAACCAAAACTCATGGAAATGAACCCATGGTCGCCCCAGCAAGGCACGGATGTATGTGCAGAAGATGCGTATGCATGACACCGGGGGGTCCAGTCAACTCAAATGACGTGGAGACACAGAGCATGTCATGGCAACCCGCTTATTCTCTGTCTCTGTCACTGCTTGTCACCTCTACCACTTACCTGTACCAGCCAGGGGGGGTGAGAGGTCACCTGTGCTGCTTGTGGAATAGCCCCGCGCTGTCAAATTAAGTCAATTCCATTCAGCAGAGGCAGTGAAGTACCCAGGGAGAGGTTAATAGGATGGGGGTGGGGGGGGATGGCTGTCTGAATAGCTTGGTTCCATGGCATCCACATGACCACGCACCTTGCTGCTCCCATCATCATCACACACACACACACACACACACACACATACCTACACATATGCACGACGCATAAAACCACTTTAAGACAACACCACACACACACATCTCGCTAACACGTGCGCACATTCCAGGTGGATAAAAAAACACATATGGGCTAACATACTCTCACACACAGAAAACCCCACTTTCAATCGCACACACACACACATGCACACACACATGAGCACACACACACACACAGGCACACACATCATCTCTCAGCTGGCTGTTGAGAACCCGCAGTCTGTAGTCCTCTGTCGGCTGTCTCCACTCTTGTCCTCTCCAATCACTAGTATCAGGAGAGTGTTGTGAAGCTGCCCTGGTTCTTGTGTGAGACCAGCATCTCATCCAGACTCTGGCTGACACCTCCCCTCCATGACTGGAATACCGTTCACTCACCTTTCATCGCATGCAGTGA
Source organism: Urophycis tenuis (assembly GCA_036785325.1). Taxonomy (NCBI): domain Eukaryota; kingdom Metazoa; phylum Chordata; class Actinopteri; order Gadiformes; family Phycidae; genus Urophycis; species Urophycis tenuis. The sequence continues at coordinate 605,046 of JAXIVH010000048.1, read as the reverse complement.
TTTGTGATTTTTATATTATCATATTTGAGCCCATCACCTATTTGACACACAGTGACATTTAATAATAATAATTTCATTGCATTAATACAGCACTTTTCTCAGCACTCAAAAGAGCTTTAAGTGTGTGTAGTGTGTATGTGTCTAGTGTGTGTGTGTGTGTGTGTGTGTGTGTGTGTGTGTGTGTGTGTGTGTGTGTGTGTGTGTGTGTGTGTGTAGTGTGTGTGTAGTGTGTGTCTAATGTGTATGTGTGTAGTGTGTATGTGTGTAGTGTGTGTGTGTGTGTGTGTGTGTGTGTGTGTGTGTGTGTGTGTGTGTGTGTGTCTGTGTAGTGTGTGTGTAATGTGTATGTGTGTAGTAGTGATGCGCGGGTCGACCCGTGACCCTGCGGATATCCGCGGGTTTATCCGCGGGTCGGGCGGGTTCGGGTTCAATTTTTTTTAAATATTGCGGGTGCGGGCGGGGCGGGTCAAAAAGAGAAAACACATATTTCTCAACCAGCGCGTCGAGCGAGCGCGCTTTCAGTTCAGCAGGTCGCGTCCTGGAAGCGCGTCGAAACCGGCTCAACCCCGGCACGGTGGATTCCATCCTCTTTCTCCACACAGCTGTCATAATTGCAGTAGTTTTAGCCTATAGTTTTGATTTTAGAGTTTTCAATCTGTAGAATAGGCTACAAGTTTGTTGAAATATCATTATAAGCTCTGCTATACTTCAATTTAAACATATAAGTTCTGTTTAAATATCATTGTTATTTAGGCTACCTATATGCTACGATCTACTACTTCAATTTATCAAAGATCAGTTCATTAAAACGTAGGCTATAAGTTCTCAGATCTGATGTTGATGATGATCAAATATTACAGTTTTGACTAGCATGTGTGCACACTTGTGTGTGTTTGTAAGATGCTTTCCGCAATCGTTCAATAAAGAACGATGTAAAAATCAAAATTACAGTTTATTTGTTGTTGTTTGGTATTCAATTAATCTTTCATGAAATTGTATCATAATCTTTACTGCGAATCCAGTGCAAATCCTTGTCTATCTATGGCTTACAGTGTCACAAATGAGTTCACATCGGTAGGTTCCATGGCAATACGTTCACTGCCTTCATTATTTTTTTCCTCAGGTCGGGTTGGGTTCGGGTCATGATCAGCGCATTTTTTTTGCGGGTCGGGCGGGGCGGGTTGGATCTCCTGGCGGGTCGGGTTGGGGCGGGTGTTAAAAAAAGCCGACCCGCGCATCACTAGTGTGTAGAGTGAGTGTGTGTGCTGGAGGGGTGGGGGGGGGGGTGCAACATTTGAAACAACGCGAAGCAAAGTTCTTGAAGAAATGATTTCTGAAAAACCCCACAATGTCACAACTTTGCTTCAGATGGCCGTCGGCTCAAACCCTCGCTGTGTGCCATGCATCTCACCACAACAAACAATAAACACAGAAGGTCCTGTAATGAACTGTTACTGATGAGCCCTTCAAAGGCCACGCTCTCGCCTCAGATCAGTCAGCCCTTATAGCCGGTATAAATATCCACTTGGATACGTTCCGCACGGCGCTTAATTGAAGGCATTAAAAGCCTGATTTGGAGTTCATGACGAGAACTGGCTGGCTGATGAAACATTGATGTATACCTTCTGAACATTACGGCTCTATCTAGATTGATTTTTATCGCTCGCGAGCATCGCCTCCCCGCCGCCGCCGCTTCGGTCTAATAAATCACGGCGCCAAAGTCCGCGGCGCGCCGGGGCGTGATGCGCTGGGGGCTTTTTTCATCATGGCGGGAGTAAATTGAAATGATGAAACAACAGCGTCCTGCTTTGTTTTTAATAAGGCGCTCGCGGAACAATCAGGCTAGCGCTACGGCGTTTATACACACTCCACTTGGCTAATTGCTGCTAATTCTGCGCTCCTCATTTGGAGTGAGTGAGAGGCACCCGTTTGAGGCCAGCGCAGGGCGGATGACGGATTAGGACGGGCAAACCTCTGGCATCTGTCACATTGTTCTGTCGGCGGCGGGGAACATTTCACTAAATGGCTGACTGAATACAAACGGTGAAAAGGGAAAAAAAAAAAAAAAACATCATTCTAATTTGATGGGAATTGGCCATCCGTCCACAACGGAGCAGACCTCAGGGTTGATTATTAGCATCAGGCAGGCAAACATGCGGGTAATGGGGAAAAGGTTTCGCAAGGGTTTCATTCCTTTGGGCTTGAGGGGATTTTCCTTGGCCTGTAAAGGGCTGAGGGTCATGGGCGCTAATATGATGTGGGCCTGTGAAACCCTTTGAGACTGTAGCTGTGATTAAAGGCTACACAAGGAAAATTGACTCAACAACTTAGCTTTTCAATAATTGATTTCAATGCAGAAAAAAACAAATGTAATTCAGATTGTTATCAGATAATAAACAACCTCCCTCTCTCTCTCTCTCTCTCTCTCTCTCATGTATTCGCAAATGTAGCGGGACTTAACCTCTGCCACACATGTAGATAACATTTCTATAATGAAATGCCACAGGTGCCTTCTATCAACACACACGGCAATTACTCAAAGTGATGGGTTTTAATGTGCTGTTAATGCACACACACTGTATTTAAATGAAGCCCTCTAATCCACTGTTACTAATTGATTCACACGGTAATGAGCAATTATACAGCAGTTATGACCTTAAACGAGGGGACCTTTACTGCAGCGCCCCATTAGAGAACAAGACATGCAGACAGCACATGCAGAGCAGAGGGAGGGAGGGTGGGGAGGGTGGGGAGGGGGGGAAAACAAAATGGCCAACCTTTACAGTGCAGGATGATGTGCTGGTTGGTTGGGCTGATGTCTGCCTCGAAGTACAGGCAGTGGGCTTTGTTGAGCTCGCACGTCAGGCAGCGTCTTGGAAACAAGCCCACTGTTTTCACACTGAAAAATATGGGTTTCACCAGTGAGATTATGAAGTCGGCAAACACTTGTCATATAATATATTAATAGCACGTAAGTTATTAAAAGAGGGCAATATAATATTACAAAATTTTAATGGGCTGTAGTGTCCTCTAATGTTTGAATGTTATGTGCTGTCATGTTATTTAATGGTGTCTGTACACGGTGCAGTAAAAAAACTATATATACATATATATATATATATATATATATATATATATATATTCATATTTAGTAGTGGTAATAGGACATTTCATGTACCACTACTACTGACAGCAGACACAGCGGAGCTAACATGGACGAACGGCACAAAGGTAACAACCTGAACAGCTGACGTCGTCGTGGTGACCCTTCTGTACTGAGAAAGTAGCTGAAAAACACAAACAACAACTTTGTTAAGCTACTACCATTACTATTCAGTCTCGGTCTCTTAATATTTCATCCAAAGTTCAAGGACCCCTTCAAGTAGTCTGTGGACATTGGCGGGTTCAAACCCAGTACCTTTCAGCTGGGAGTCAAGTAGCCTAGCTATAGGGAGCGCTAAAATATCTGGTAACACTTTAGAGTAACTTTCGTTAATATGCCATTCAAAAGCAATGAGTAAATGATGAATAAAAAACATGAAACTGTGTTACGATCCTGCACCCCTATTAGTGCTCAATCAAAATGTTTTGTGTCCTTCTGCGACACGGCTAGATATTGCCCAGTAGCCGAGCGACCCCCGTGACCCCTCGAGGGGATCAACACTTACAGGTTGTCGTTGTCTTCGTCGTACGCCACGATCTTGGTCACCTCCCAGTTGCCCGAGGTCAGGTGACGAACCTCGTTCTGGTCTGTTCTGAACTGGGAAGAATGGTAAGCAGCAAGGTAAGATGAACACAGGAATGACTGAACGCAGCACTGTAACTGTGTGACCGCTACACCAATCAGACTTCACTGTTGGTCTTATTGTTTGACACAAGCACGGGGCTTCTTTGGTATGGTGTTTACAAGCTGCCATTGCAGTCAATTCTGTCATCTTAGGGTAATTTCCCTATGTCTCCGATATCGCCCTCTATTGGATTTTTAAGTGGCAATCTCAAAGATTTCCGTTACCTTCTCTCTGGCCACACTTTTGCCAATAAGCAGTAATTTTTCCATACAGTCAGTGACCGAGATACAAATAGCTTCGCCAAAGACGCCCAGTTTGTAACATTCCAAATACTGCAAATGCAAAAGATTAGGCTCAATTAGCATCGTGTTATTAGGCGATTGATTATGACTTATTAACAGACATGTTAAGTTACATGAAAATCTTTGAGATTACCACTTGAAAACATACTTTTCAAAATCACTTTACACATTACAATCACTGCTGGGTGACCGTGTGAACTCTTTGGATTCTGTAACTGTATGTCATTAACCAAACAATATGTGCAAATCATGACAAACGAAATGCGGATTTGATAACTTGGTGCGCCCTGGGGACCATTTTGGTTTCACAATGGATGGTTAAACAGATCTAAGGTAGATTGCTTTCTTTGATTATTCATTGTAAATTTCCATTTCCAATTAAGTAAATTAAATACAAATGAAACAAGCTCTGCAAAATCTAATAAGCAAGAAAACTGAAGTAATACTATTATATCAAAGTTGCATTGAATAAATTGTGTTTGCTAGTTGGTAATAAATTCCAAGGCGTCATGTTTGTGGCTTTTCAGTTTTTTTCCTCCTCGGTAAATGGGTAGTTTTAGTTTTAGGGCGCTGGTTTGAGCTTAATGTATTTTGTTTGTGGTTGTGTTTGTTGTTTTTGCTCTGGTTCGTCCTGTCTAACAAAGCGGGGGGTTTGTCATTGATGAGCTCCTGGTTTCCACTGAAAGAGCCCACGCTGCATGATCTGCGCCGTTACCGTGGTGATCAGAACACAACTGTGAATGGATCAGGGAGCAACAGTCTATAATGATCTGGGACAGGTTCTGGATTAGTATTCATGAGTTGCAGGAGATGCATGGATGGAAATCAAATCTAAATCTATTGGTTTTATCATTGGTTAATTCATTCATTGACAAAGGAGTATTCATTAATTCATTAATAACTGACCCAATTAAGTGCTGTATCAATAAAGCTGGGCTATTTCCCTTCAGATACATTCTGTAAGGCAATAACATGCTAATTATTTACTTGTGCTATTTTAACATAGTTAGGGAAATTACCTGTTACCTGCATTGCAAAGTTATGTATACAGGTAGGACACTTATGTTTGTGTACTGTAACTACTGTAACTAATTCTATGAACAAAGTTAGGAAATGTACTTGTGTGATATGATAACAGGTATCATATTTACCTATGCTACATAAATACAGTATAGTACATACAGTATCTACCTGTGTTCTATAAATACAGGTAGTATAGTTACCTGTGTGGTGAACATGGCGATGTGGTGGAACTCTCCACGTCCTCCCTGCTTGACTGGAACGGTGAGGAAAAAGCGGCTGGCGTCTCTGGAGAACACAGGCTCCTGGTTCTACAGAGGACAGGAGAACATTCATCACCATCATCATCTCTCAGCCTGGGAACCAGACAAATCTGCAAGCCCCTGTGCATCTGGACCCCCTCCTGTTCAGACAGACCTGAACCGGGTCAAGCCAATCAAAACCGGTTTTGATACGATGACGATACAGAGAGGGTGCCCAATGGGACCGTGTTGAGGCATTTTCATGAACAACCAAGATGGCCGCTGATGTGTCACAAGTTTCCTTGCTGTGGTTTTAGGTCTATCCAAATGTGACCAGGCTCATTTTGGTCTGTGACCATTGATAACACAGAACTGAGATGTTCCAGACTAATGCATTTGCGAATTGGTCTGGCGATATCAGGCTAATCATGTCTCTGGTACGGTCAATGACAGTGTGACCGTGGTCGTAAGCAAGTACGACTCTGTGCCTCAATGCTGGTTGATTGTCTGAATTGAGATTTTCAAAAAAACCTCCAGAAATGACAGAAATGTTTCACATGCATTGTAATCTTCCGAAATACATCCAGAAAATCCTCAGAATAATTGCCATGTATCTAGGTAGCGATGGAGTAACGTTAACATGTGGAAAACATCCAGAATGTTTGATTAAAACACTACTGGACATAGTTAAGGTGTCTCACACTGACCAGAGCTCACAACTAGGTAAAGCCATCCTGTTTGGTTCTATTACGTAATAGAGCTACAGTCTACAGTAGGCTACATGGGAACAGCCTGGGTACACTGTGTGGATATGAGTGCTTTCATCTGATACACGGTTCTTGTTCTGATTCTGGCAGGCCTCTTTAAAATCCCTCTACACGAAGAGAGAGTGGTACGGGAGTCTTAAATCTGGGTCAGCGGTACATCACTTTTTAAATTTAAATTCTACTGGCGGCGCGATTTACAGCCCACGGTGCACCGACCAGAGAACAGAGGCTGTATTCAGGTGAGCCTTCAACCTTTTAAGCAAAAAAAAAGTTTTTTTATGTGTAAGAGGATGAAATCCAGCCAGCCCCACAAGGAGAATCCTGATGGGGTATGTCTTCTATGAAGGGCTGATTCTGTGCTGTTGATACAATGCTTGGGTGCTCTATGTCATTATTTATTTATATGGATAGGTCAAGCAATGCATTTTTTCAGATTAGCATTTAATCAAATGGGGATGATTCTTCTGCTCGGGCATGTAGGCAAGAGAGAAGTCCTTTCAACACCTTGCGTAATGAGCACAACATAGAACAAGGCAGAAAAATACCAAGAGCTAATGATTCTGTTTGGTATTAGCTGCTCAGTCTACTTGTATTTCAGGGGCCATTATATGAAACATGACACAGCCATGGTTTGTGTTATGTGTTCAAATATCCTCAGTTCTTTATCTTTAGTTATATATCTCATAATTATGCTTTGTTACACCACAATAGTGACGATGCTTCTGCATTGACATGGATGTGAGGAGATAACATGATAGGAGTAAAGGTGAAGAAAAGAGAGGACAGGAGGAGAAGAGAACTAGAGAAGTGATGAACATTGGAAGCAAAGAGAAGATATGTTATTTTACCTGCTTGGAAAGCCAGAGCTCAGAACTCTCCTCATGTCTCTGAATGAGAAAAGACGGAACACGAAAGAATAGTATTCATAAGTAATACGTATTCATCAACATACAAACAAAAATGCATTACGTCAAGCAAACCAAAACCTGCAGATTTGCATTTATATTGTGGACTGCAAATCCCTTTCAAATTCTATCCATCCTCTTTGTATTTTCAAATTAACAGCAAGGATAGACACAACATGCGAGTTCAGAGGGAGCCTTGGCAGTGGAGTCCAAACTGGTGATAAGCTGCCCCGGCTGGGCAGCGTGTGTTTGGGCTTTGCCTGTCCTCAGCAGTTAACCTTGGAGCCAAACGTTGGATAGGGGGTCACTCCAGCCCTATGGGTCCTTATGCCAGGCTCACACTACAGGACTTTTGCCCTGATTAGGTCAAAGAACGACTGCCAGACAAATTTCCATCTATGAAACAAAATCCTTGTTCCATCGGCTTCAGCGGTGCTCTGATGTGGGACAGGATTATTTATTTCCGTTATGAATAACAATCTATGTAAAAGAATCCTTTTTATTGGCAGGGTCATTTGAAGCTGTTTTATCAGGCCGATGTACAGTGTCACATCTTTGGACTGGAGTGTCTCCAATGAATGAACGCACAACAAACCCAACACCATCTCCGTGTTACCCACGGACAGTGATGCCATTTATGTGATGCCATTAATAGCCTACGCCATGTTCATTGATGAAAACATAGCATGTCCTTGATATCCATTGCTATACTTTAAAAAAGTGAATGAATGCAAGGGCAGGATATTCACCTGGAGGAGTAAACTCTGTTTACCAAAGAGATACCCTTAGATATCTACAAATTGCCATTTGACTGTCAGACCAGTTGTTTATTTCCAAATACATCAGTGTGCAGCCAGAAGGGGAGTTCACTGTGTCACCATTTGCTTTCTGTTCGCTGCTTCCATTGATTTGCCGAGATTTACAGATATGCCTGCGTAGTCCTTGAAAGTATAGCCTATTCAGTAAAAAGCACAGACAGCACACACTCGGTGCACACAACTGTGCACCAAGACTCAAACTCTTTCTTTGTCCTGCAGAACTCTGGTGATGTGAGACCCCTGGCTTACCCTCTGCCCTCCCTAAGTCTGCTGCTGTGGGCTGTACTGCACAGCGATAGACACTGTACTGCACAGCGATAAGACACTGTACTGCACAGCGATAGACACTGTACTGCACAGCGATAAGACACTGTACTGCACAGCGATACACTGTACTGCACAGCGATAGACACTGCACTGCACAGCGATAGACACTGCACTGCACAGCGATAGACACTGTACTGCACAGCGATAGACACTGTACTGCACAGTGATAGACACTGCACTGCACAGCGATAAGACACTGTACTGCACAGCGATAAGACACTGTACTGCACAGCGATACACTGTACTGCACAGCGATAGACACTGCACTGCACAGCGATAAGACACTGTACTGCACAGCGATAGACACTGCACTGCACAGCGATAAGACACTGTACTGCACAGCGATAGACACTGTACTGCACAGCG
>JAXIVH010000048.1:589011-591511 GCA_036785325.1 Urophycis tenuis | reverse complement strand
TTTAACATACATATAACACAACATCTTTGATTTTTTTTTTCCTGGCTGACATATTTTGAGAGGATCTTTGATGAAAACATGTGACTGATAACCACCCACGGTAAGATAGATTTTGAAAGTGTCCACCAGAATAACCCCCCCCCCCCCGCCCTCCCCCTTCAGCCCTTCCTATTGGACGGCTTATAACAGGTCTGCGACAGCACCAAAGTTTATTTTTCTCTTCGTTTTTTTTGTCACAGCCTTTGATTTATTCATTGCTGCTTCAATCAAAATATCATTAATTAATCATAAAAAAAAAGCTTCTAAAATAAATTGCCTAGCTAGACAGCTTTAACCGCTGAATGTACTGTTTGGAACGTGACACTGGGAGAAGTCCCGCACCACACTCCTAAAGCCTCTGCTTAAGTAGACTACCTCAGAGCAGCGTTTAACTCTTTGGAGTGCGTTTAATGTTTCTTTGGCTTGCAGAGAGCCACAATCCAATTCAAGCTTTCCACAAAAACAAGTCTCTGAGATAGTCGAAATTAAAAGCTTATGACATTCTTGTTTGATTAGGTTAAGACTTTGGGAGGCATGGCCTCAGCTTCCCGCTAACTAGCTGCTGCATCGCAAAGCCTTGTCCTTCACATTTAATTGGACTGACTGGACGGGGGGGGGGGGGGGGGGGGGGGGTGAGTGACTGAGTGCTGACCGACATTGCCTACCTTCGTACAGCCAATCAGCGATCCCGTTGAAGATGACCCCCTCCTTCCCTGAGGAGGTGAGCCGGAGCGAGTTGCTCTGGACATCCGACTGGTAGTAGATGTTGTTTTCAAAAATATAGATCTGCATGGGGCGGGGGAACAATGAGTTACAATGTGATCCACACAGCTCATGTCATAATACAGTGAGAGGGGGGGGGGGGGGGGGGGCGGTATTCGGCTGAATTTGGTTCAGATACTTGGCAGGATTTTGGGGATTTTTTTTCTCTTCTTTATAAAGCCTGATAAGTAATTAAGCATAACAGTTTATTTGCGGTACAGTTGAGAGTGTACGAATTAGTCATTAGTGTCATCAAGTGGGCTGCTCTCATAGAGAGTGCTGTAATTGCCTCCCCCCACCTTCAGATGAATTAGTCAAAGAGCTCAACACTGTGAGAGAAAAAAAAAAACGCTTCCACATAAAGACGCTGTTTCATGGCGGATAAGAGTGCTTTTAAGGGGAGTGTCCTCTGGCAGCCCTGAATAGAGAGCCACATCGCGCAGTAAAATTAACCCGCGCCATAAGCTCAGTAGTTCTTCCAGCAGAGGCATCGAGTTCACCGCGTGAATCAACCACTAAATTTGGCTTGCGAGCGAAACAGCCAAATTGCACATTTTGTGTACTTTTTTTTTTGCCATGTCTAGAAAGCCAGATGTCTTCGGCACTGAGTTGTATTATATAACAATCAAAGCCCCCATAGATACACAATAAAGGTCCCCGTAGACACACGATAAAAGTCTCTCAGATACAGTCCCGGCCCCGAGCCCACGAAGACCTTTTAGTCGGTGGAGAACTGGGCCAATTGTCCAGAGTAAGCGCAGCGGGAAGCACTTATTTACGGTTCCAAAGAAGTATTGTTATTTCATTCTTTTGATGTGTTCTTTTTCATGGCACCAACTCTGACTGCTGGAGACTTCAAATACATGCCATGTGGAGGAAGTTACCAACAAAGGTGGATGAGCATGAAATAAACTGTGATTATGTGGGGTTTGGCAGTAATAGAGGGACATGAGGACACCCGGAGAAGGTTCGGTTGCATTGTGTTCGTAGGTAGAGACTTGGCACGCTCCGAAGTAAAGGCTTCATTTTGTTTCACAGAATGAATCAGAGCATTGGGAAAAAGAGAGAATTAAAAGCACACAGGTGACACAAACGCATGTCCCACCTGACTGCACCGTCCCTGTTTGATATGGAGGCTTGCTGCGTGCGCTTACGTGTGAGACGTGATTTTATATTGCAAACCCCCCACAACTTGAGCAGCGGTCCCAAAGGGAATAACAGCATTACATATGACATTCCTTCCCACAGAAAAAAGATAGGTCCTTCATATTGCACATTTATTTTTACAACATACAAATTTGATGCAGCCATTTGTATGCAGTTTGTTTGTGCCTGGGTGAAGATGAAGACAAGGGTTAGTCATCCAAGCTGGGCAGCCTGTATGTTTGAAATTGATAAAAGTGGACAGAGGCGAGTTAGCGCCTAGCCATCAGCTAGCATGGCCCTAACCATCTGCGCAAAGCACCTGGATAAAAAATACTGCGATTAGCATCTTAGGCTAACATCTTGTGCTGTTCCCCAGCAAACTTTTGAGCTAAGAGCGGGGAAGGATTTATGGTGCAAACAATCACACACTAAAACATTACTTGCATGAACAAACAGATGCACACATGCACACACACACACACACACACACACACACACAAACACACACAAGAAAACAGAAGAAGAAAAAGGGACAAATCTCTCAAGGTTAGCA
>JAXIVH010000048.1:554011-586511 GCA_036785325.1 Urophycis tenuis | reverse complement strand
TTATATAATTACAAAGTTGACACTTTTCTGTCATTGTATACAGTTTTAATTGAGTATTTCCCACTGTATAGCAGCAGTCTTTAGATTTTTATTGGATTGTATTTCTGACCATTTCATTTCTTTTTTTGGATCTCATTTTACTTTTTATGAGCTTCGGCAAAGTTCCCATGCCACTAAAATGGCAATCCTTTTGAATTTAGTTGAAATCCTTTTGAATTTAGTTGAATGAGATGAGTCAGAGAGAGAGAGAGAGAGAGAGAGAGAGAGAGAGAGAGAGAGCGTGTGATTGAACGCCCGAATGTGCAAAAGAGAGAGATAATGCATCAAAACAAAAATGAAAGAATGTGTGTGTGTGTGTGTTTGTGCGTGTGTGTGTGTGTGTGTGTGTGTGTGTGTGTGTGTGTGTGTGTGTGTGTGTGTGTGTGTGTGTGTGTTCGTGTGTGTGTGTGTGTGTGTGTGTGTGTGTGTGTGTGTGTGTGAGGGGGGGGTCTCCAGAATCTGTAGACAATACAATCTGCATGGCTGACAGCTGGGTGATGAGATATTTTAATTCCATGTGAGGAAGCCATCATGGAGGAGCCCCACTGTGTTAAAAGCCCCCGAGAAATGAGAGAGTGAGGAGGAGAAAAGGCCTGACAGCGGCCCACAGAAAAGAAAAGAGAGATAAACACACCGCGGGCGAGAGAGGGATAGAAGAGTGAGGGAAAGGGAGAAAGAGGACCAGAGTTAGGGAGACAGAGAGTGAGACGAATCGACCATGGGAGTGACACAAGAGAGCGAACAATACATTGATAGAAAACTTGGAAATGGGGGGAGAGAGACTGAGATAAGAATGAAAAAAAGAAACAGACAGGGCTTAAAATAGATGGGGCATCAGATGGAACATTAAATACATGCATCACTTCTATAGAGCAGATATGCACATTCTGATAGTGAAACCCTGGTTAGCACAAGATGACTGCATGCTAATGTGTGCTTATTACATAGTCAGCTCACACGGTTTACACACGTTTAGTGCCTAGTCAGCATATGACTTGTGGATTGCCCACTATTAGCATTTTTAGCACACGGTTAGTGCGTGATTAGCCCACTGCTAGCATATGTTAGCGCACAGTTAGCGCACGGTTAGCACATGTTTAGCATATAGTTAGTGGATAATGAGTGCAGGTGTTTTATTTGAGATACTGCAAATGAAATGATGTTGAACTCTTAATCCATACGCTGATGAGAGGGTAATTACCGGAGCTGGAGAAATATTAGGCTAAGCAATATTTCAGATGGACAGCTACACTGATTGGCAGTGTCTAGGGATGGACGTGGTCAGGTTTGTGAATCAGGGCTAGGATTGCACGGTTGAAACAACTGGACTCTTAAAGAGATGATTGGCCGAGAATGCACCGCAAGCAAATAGCACGATTATTGGTCAAATATAGTGAACTACGGTTTCTATGGAAATCGGGTTGTAAAATAAAGCGCACACACATATGGACACCGGCTACCGCGACTACTTTTCAACCGTTCTGCCCACAGCAACCACATGTAAAGTAACAACAACGCCCGGAGCATTCGCCAGAGCGAGCGTAGCAAGAGGAAGAGAATGAAAAATACAGGAAATAAACTACTAAAGGGACTAATGTCTTTCTCATAGATCCATTTGAATAAATCTATCACAATGATGAGAGGGTTTCAAAACCACTACTGCTGGAACAAGGGTTGTAAAGCAGGAATTAAATAAGGCCTTCTCCAACTGAAAAAGAGGGCACCGGTCCATGTCTTGATTTATGCGTAGCGGTTAAGAACGGCGGCAGGGCTTAGTCGAGTAAGCGGTGCAAATGTTCACTGGGTCCAAGATTAATATGTGATTGGAGCTCTCATAAAAATAGCTTTGGAGAGCCGATATGAGTCATAGCCCGATTTGGGATGGCGGTTGGTTGGGCTCTGATGGTTTTTAAAAAAGCTTGAAGTAAAATATTTTTTTAACACCTGAGGACTTGTGAAATGCGTCGTGGCCAACATCATTAAAAAAAAAAAGTTTTTAACATTTCTTTTTTCTTTTCTGTTTATATATATATATATATATATATATATGTATTTATTTTTTTCATTTCTAGTTAGCAACAGCCATATCAACTATGCAGGCATTTCTTAATTATGCATGCATTAATGGACAATCCTGACTTAAAAGCAAGATGGTTTATGAGAAAGCACTACTGTACCAAGGGAAATTGGTCTTCCATTTGGTCTGGTAGATTTTCAATATATACATACAGTGCAATGAAACAACATTATGCTGCTATCCCATTACTTACTAATGAAGCCCTGGCTAGGTTATGTTATTGCTTTTCATGGTAATAAGACAATAAGCTAACTACCACTAAGTGGAATGAAAGTAAGCTATCTTATAATAAGGAACACAGTTGTTTTTTATGTCTTTGACTGGAAGCACCCAAAGCAACTGTGACGTTATATTATATATTTAGGCATGCTTCAAAGTGGCTTCCAACATCTTTCTTTTCAGAGCTGCGAAACAGTGAGGTAGTATACTAATAATGGAGTCTTCCTCACGGTGGATGGCTGATTGTGTACAGATGGGGATTGTTTACAGACGTTCTGTCAGCCACTGGCAGCTCACATTGGCTTTCTTCAGACAGAGCTGTGCAACATATTAAATGAACGGTAGGTAGCCTGAGGCCTTAGTAAACTAGATCGAATGGTGCAATCCTATTAATATTATTTATTTTTATCTTATATCTCTGTACTGTGGATATGCCCTGGTGGTGGGGGAATTGGGTCCCTTATGTGGTCCATACACATCTTCTTTTACAGAACTAACTTTGGCATAACTTACTGCATGCTCTCCACTGTTGCCAAATGAGGAGTAGATGTAGATGTAGATTTAAGTCGATTTCAAAGTGTCTCTTTTCTCTGTTAAATGAAGTGAACAGAGCACTGACCTTTGTAGTCTGCTCAGCAATGAAATGAAATAAAGCCGTGACATTTTCCTCTTCCTGTACTGTAGTGCTTTCATCGCTGCAGAAGAAGAATCAAGTCATCTGTGACCCACAAGAATAACTATGCCGAACCATGATTCATGGCACCGCAGATATAATCATTAAAAAATAAATATTGAGAGAGCAACATCTGTCTAGCTGTAGAGATGCAAGGATCTCTAAAGTTTAAATGTAACATCATGACATTTTTACTGGTTGAATTTGATTATGTTTGTTTGAGGATATTAGATTCTATGCCTGCTATGGAATTAGTTTCGTCTTTGTCTTCGCTAAACATTTGCTTTGTTATTGTGACCTACTTTAGAGCGTTTTGTAATGCGTCACTGTAATTATTATTATTATTGTTAACCTCCTGCACTCTTACACAATCACAGTATTTATATTGTTGCAGCAATTTGTTCCTTGTGAAGTTGCACTTGCTGTTGAGAAAGTGATTACAAGCACTGCACATGTTTGAAGATGTAGAGGCTTTCAAGATAGGCTTGATCCTCCAATGATGTTGTAAAATATAGAAGTGAACTATTTTTGAACAGCAAAAGCAATGTGGAAATCATAGCAAATTATTATGCATTACAGCACGCATTGGTTCATTGTGACTGTTAATTGTTAACCACATGGTCAACCTTTGCATCAAAAAGATGCAAAGCTTACAGGGTTGTATCTTCCCTTTAAGGAGGAAAAAAATCAGCTAAATTACACCCTGAAAGAACTGTAATTGACTCTCCAAATACAATCCCTATCAACCCATGTGTAAACAAAGTGCTGGAAATCAATGGCTGCCAATGAGGCGCTGACCAGCGGAGGAAGCCCAGGTTGAAGGTCAGCCAGAGATATTCTCCAGGGACGTAGTTAACTTTCTTTAAGTTACAGCCAGCAACCTCTGCTTATTTACTACCCAGGTGGAGGGCCATGGCCTCAAATTATTTGGAACAATGATTGGCTCAAGTCCAACTAGCATTCCAAACAGGAAGGTGAGAGGGTGAATCAATAGGTTTTGGTCTGGTCATTTTGGATTCATAGGAAGTCATAAAGATTAGCCAGTGGTTTGGTTAAATTATGATTTTCTCCTACAACCTACAACGTTAAATTGTATTAGATGACATGACAATAACCTTGTTGGCTACAAGGACATCTGGGAAAAATGTGTTGTAATTCATGACAATTTTACATGAATTATAACAATGTACAATGTAACACATCCCATAACATATTCTGAAGATTTGAAGATTGGAATGTTGAACTTTTTGGAGGATATGTTATATCTTGAATTACCTCTAAAGTTATCTACAGTTGGTTAAAAGCAAAATATACCAAATAAATGTGTTCTGCTATCCACTGCCTGATTAATTAAAGAGTTAATTGAAAGATAGTACCATCACTGTACTTGTGGATCTGAGCATTAAAAGCTCAAATCAGCCAAGGTAAAAATGTAATTTCATAATACAGAAATGTTGGGTGAGAGGTGGACTGTTTCAGCACTAAAATCACTTGGTATTGGTGGAGTTTTGTTGATGTTTTGTTAACCTGCTTTGTGTTTTTTTTCCATAATAAAAGATGGTCTGCAAGGACACTGATGGACTGGACCACTCCTTCCTCTACGTTATCATATTGGTGCTTTCCCATGAGGCTGTTGGGTCCTATCATTTGCGATGGAGACAAACAATACTGGAATTGGAATCTGAGTTCCATAAAGGCTGATTTCTTTGAGGTAATTAAACTTCCAGGGTGGTGTTTGAGAGTAGAAGGAAGAATGTATGACTCATACTTGTGCCTTGCAGATGCAATAAACATTTTCATTTCACTGTGTATTATGATTTGAATTAAAATCCTAATGCCAAAAAATAAATAAAAACCATTAAAGTTAATCATATTTCTGGATTCCTTTCCAGCACAGGTGCAACCAATGAGAAAGATATTGACACATCGGCATTAATCTGATTAGCTCTGAGCTAATTCCCGCTAACTGGAAAACAGTGTTTTGACTGAAGGATTTTCATTGAGAGGAGTATTATAAGATGCATTTAAGACTAGCAAAACGGAAGACAGACAAGTAACCCAGAGATTAGGAGCTGTTATCAAAGCTAATCACCCCCAGATAAAGACACAGTCAGACAGGGGGGCATGTAATCCTGTATCGAGGTGAGTTGAAGCGATTGGTCTAGTTTTTCTAAACAAGAATCCCATTGACCAATGAGAGAGAAGAACCTTTTTTTCATATTTGGAGTTGATTGGATAATATAGATTACTGTCAAGAAATGATGGTTGTATCAAAATATGGGAAAGTAGTACAATAGATATATAGATATTGCTGTAACAGGAATATTTGGTACAGCGTACAGGATGATGAATAGGAATTACGAGAAATAAATGGCGCTTAACAGAAATACGGACATATACAACAGTTGCCAGGGATAATTGTGAATAAACTGAAAAATGTAATTAGTAGAGATAAAGAATGAGATGAAGAAATGGAGTATTATGTGCTGGCTGTATTAATCATATCTGATACAAATAGCGAGTTTGTCCTTTGGCAAACATATACAAAGCACATCACATACACTAATATACTACTCTGTGTGTGCTGACAAATAATAATGAATAAGAACACACACATTATGATGATGATGCTAATTACAGAGACACATTCAACAATCTCTCATTTGTAGAAATGTAAAGCTGACTGCAGATGCCTGGTGCTTTTTGGGATGGGTTTACAAACATGTGCTGATTAAACGTGGATATACCAAAAGACAGAAAATGTCGGATTGCTGTACCCTAACAAGAATCTGCAACCATCTGCCCCATATTCTCCATATGTGTGTGTATATGTGCTACACTCTGTATATGTGTGTATATGTCTAAGCGTGTGTGTGTGTATGTGTGTGTGTTTCTGTGTCTATGTGTTCATATGTATCTGTGTGCGTGTTGATAGTGTGTGTGTTTGTGTGTGTGTGCGTGTTTCTGTGTCTATGTGTTCATACATATCTGTGTGCGTGTTGATAGTGTGTGTGTGTGTGTGTGCATGTTTCTGCGTCTATGTCTTTGTTCATATAGTATATGTGTGTGTGTGCGTGTTTCTAGTGTGTCTGTGTAAACACTGTGGACAAAGCGGCGGAGCGTGTTGAGGAAGAATCAACAGCGAGGGATTTTATTTATTTATTTGCCTTTGTCCTGTGGATAAAGGACAGTGCTGGGGGGGGAGGGAGAGCTGGGCCTTGGGCAGAGGTCGAGCTGTGTTTCAACAGAGCCGTATTTTCCCCCTGTCTTTTGTCCGGAGGCGGGCTGGAAACACCAGAGTGTGGACAGTCCGGTGGTCGTCTCCCCCCCCCCCCCGCCCCCCCTCACAGATAGTGGGTCCTTAAGGAGATGGACACACCCAGCAGGGTGCCCATCACCGGGCCCGCTTAATAATTTACGTCGACGGAGGCTTGTTGACGCGCTGACACGTTGGGAATGAAGAGGTTTTGTTTCCGGTTGTTGTTCCGGAAACGAAAAAATCTAAATTGTTCCAAGTTTTTTTTTATTTTTTTTATTGCCTTGTTATATTTGTCAACTTGGCACCTATTATCCATAATCCGGGAAGATGTATTCCTTATTCAAATCCCTCATCAAGGTTTCCGTATTTTCCTTCTAGGCTTTAAAGGATTTCCCTGGCAGTCAGGAGCTTAGGGTCGGGGTGGGTCCTCACATTCTCTCAATGTAGCTCGTTATAAAGCCTTTTGTGTGATGCTGGAGCTGGGATTTATAGCCATATAAATATATATATTTTTACTTGAACAGGGTATGACTAAGAAGTTGTTTGTGTGTGTGTTTGTGCCACATATGACTGCACTGCTATTGCTATATGATGCATGATATGAATTGAGGCAAAATGCATTTTGATGGCGATAAAAATGCATGCAGGTTTATTCAATTTGTCCAAACTAGCAACATGGGTGATATGGCTAGTGGTTTATTTATTAGCCTGTAGGCCCATTGGCTGGTAGGCCTACTTGATACTTAGGCTACTTACTTGGCTAGATAGCTAATATGGTCCACATTAGTAAGTATTTGTTACATTAGGTAGAACTAGCAGCTTTAGCCACTGACTATATAGCATTTGTCATATTAGCTAATAATAATATCCCTAGCTAGCACCAACGACATTAGTTAGCATTGGCTACATCAGCTAGTACTGCATACATGATCTGCATTCCAAGTTGTAATTCAGAAGTGTGCAAATCAGGTCAAATTAATCTTCGTATCACTCCTTATTTCAGTCTAATCCCTTCTAGATTTGATAGTCTAATTTACATATTCCAATCCTCTCACATGATCATAAAAAAAAAATTGCAATCACACGGGAATGGCTGGACTAGGTGTTTATGCAAATTGCACGGTTCTTCAAGAATGTGCATACATATCTCACAATCCTTCAACTGGAAATACCCAATAATATTCATGAATGTGTGTGTTAGAGGGAAATCTGGAGTTTGCAGAGAGAGAGAGAGAGAGAGAGAGAGAGAGAGAGAGAGAGAGAGAGAGAGAGAGAGAGAGAGAGAGAGAGAGAAGGAGAAAGACAGCTAAAGAGGTGCAGCTTTGCAAATTGTATTACGCTAGATGTGGAATCTCGTTTAATGCGGCCCATTGGTGATTTCCAGCCTAGCGTGAATGTGACTGGCAGTTATAAACACTGATGGGACGGGGACAAAGCTCAAGAGTTTACAATGTATGTCAATCCCATGAATGAAAGCACCGCCCGGAAAATAAGGGGATTTCCAAGGAGCTTCATATAGAGGGAGGACATGTGATTAAACGCTGGTGTTCCTTCAGGGACTTACCTGTTTCACATCATAAGCAAAAAGGACGTACTTCAAGTCGGGGGAGATGGAATACTTTGCCACATTGAAGTTAATCTGTCGGAGAAGGCACGGGAAGAAAGGGATTAAAATGCAGATATTTCAACCGAGTCATTCTGAGGGATTAGGAGTGTACAGTGTAGTTTACAGCCCGCGCAGTATCAGTAAGGGATTACGGAAACGTCCCATTTGCATCGGTAAATTGTTTGGGTGCTTGACACTTAACCTGTGACATGAAGTAAGCCTTGACATGCTGTGTATGTAGCTAGTCAAGTAATTCACAGTGGTCAAAGCTCATCTCGTAAACTAAGAGAGGTAACACAAACAGGGCTGTCAAAACATTTTAAAAAGGGGTAACCTCAAAAGGGATCTTGGGTCTACTTCAACTCATTTCCTCTGTTGGAAATACAATCCTACTGTTTCCCAGCATCACTCTTGGTTTAGTTGGTTACTAAAAATGATGTGTTAAATGTAACATTTCCAAAAACTAAAAGTGTTTGCTTTGAAGTACTGTAACAGGAGTGAGGGCGGAATGCGTAGAAAGGAATCTTCCCACTTACAAATGTTGTGTTCGTCAGAAGGATCTCGGTTTCATTGGTTAGGATGTTGAATTTGATCACATGGCCTTCTTGGGTCCTGTAGATAACTTCAGAGTCTGAAATCCAAAAGACAATAAAACATGTTTGTCATCTTAAAAGCTAACAAGCGAATAAAGACAAGGACTTCAAAAAGCGATGACTTTGCTCTGCGTTGGCCTTGGCGGCATTTACCATTACAAAGGAATCACACAGACAATACATCGGCTCGTTGTTCCGACTAAAAGAAAAACCGCACAAAGACATCAGCGCTAACAAACAGGCCTCAAGTTTGAACTACTACTGCGACCATGTGTTGTGAGTAACATCTCACATGAAAGCCACATTGGATGAAAACAAGCACAAAGACCGACAATCAGACAGACAGACCGGGTTGGGTTTTTTTCCTTGAGGAAAAACAAACCCAGCATTGTTGTCTGCTGATGAGAGATCCTGCTTGTTTCGTAACGCGCAGTGTGGAAATATCCTCGGTGGCCATCGAGCGGGAGTGAACGCTTTACACGTCGTTGTTTTTGTGTCACATGTATCCTTTTAGTGAGTACCCCCCCCCCCCCCCCCCCACCCGCACCCCCACCCCAAAAAATGTCAACCAGCGAGGGAGACATGGCAGCGTGGAGTTCATGTTGATAACGCTTTCATGAGGCCACAAACAAACAGCACATACAGATAAGCACAGTGTCAAATGTGTAAAACAATAAATAAGGAAATAAATATGAACAACAACATGCAGAAAGGCCTGCATGGATCCATAGAAACTGACACACAGCGATACACCCTCATGCACACACACACACACACCCTCACACACACACACACACACACACACCCTCACATATATACACACACACACACACACACACACACACACTCACACTCACACACACACATACACACACACACACACACACACACACACACACACACACACACATCCAGAACAAAATATAAAAGGCACTGGGAGAGTAGCTAACAGCCCCGGCCAATGCAGGTGTCTAACACTTATTAGCAGGTGACAAAAGAAGATGCCAATTATGGGAAAATAAGTCTAAACGCCAAACATTATAGCAACTGTGATAGAAATAGACCCAGACAAGCAGGCAGGAGTTCTTTGTCCAGAGACTATGATTTGGCCTCGTCATTACACATTCAAAACCAATGGGCGTCTTCATCTTATTGCCTTGAGAAATAATCTAATTAATTTAAAACTTGCAAAATAATCCATCCGTGAGCCATCCATGTTTACAAAGTAAAAGTACTCTCCTGTACTCCTGACTGTAGAGTCAACCATCTGGAGATGCAAATGAGAGCGAACCAGAGCTTCCCCAGTCACCATTCATCATTCCACATCACACACGTGCATGCGAGTGTGTACATTCAAGTGAGCAAACGTGTGCTTGTATATGTGTGTGAGCAATATGTGTGTGTCGAAAGTTGAAAGTTTGATGTGTGTGTGTGTGCGTGTGTGTGTTGTGAGTCAGTTGTGAGTCAGTGTGTGAGTCTTTGTTTGAAAGTGTGTGTGTTTGTGTGTGTGTGTGTGTCTCCCAAGATGTTTTTCAAAATGGCCGACTGAACAGGCGCCCGTCTCAACCGATTAAGCAACTGACAAAGGTCAAGAGTTAATGATCATAAAACCCCTGTTGTTGCAAAAGACATAAAACAAAACGTCCTTTCCCTGACATCATCGTCGCCATCAGCTGCTGTGCGGTAGTCATATTCCTAAATAGTTTGATCAATAGTTTGCGTGGGCCTTTTTGTTTCTGTGATCTTGAGCAGGTCTGACATCATTCATCCTCCTTCTTAACCTCGCCCAGTCTCATCAGAGACGTGTGGTCGATCCCATCGGAGAGGAAGTGCCAATAAACCCACTGTCAGGGCGTTCCCCCCCCCCCCCCCCCCCCCAATGAAGACGCTCAGCGCCAAGTGCCAACGGGGGGAGGAAGAAAAAAAAAAGTACTTGACAGATTGCTTTTATTTCAGCGTGTGATTTATCTTGTCTGATCACTGATTCTCCATGATTCCCAGAGCGGGGGACGGGGGGAGCATTAACAGGCGGTTGTAACCTGCTTATTGATTTGTTGGTTGTCCGGACCCGCACTGCTGCAGCTAGACTGGCGATTCTTGACGGACACAAACACACTGATTGATGTTATGCAGAGAAAATACACTTTTTTATAAAGAGAACGTGAAAGCATAAAAGTGAAGGTTGTGATTTAAGTCTGTTTATGTGTGTTTGTGTGTGTGTGTGTGTGTGTGTGTGTGTGTGTGTGTGTGTGTGGGTGTGTGGGTGTGTGAGTGTGTGTGTGTGTGTGTGTGTGTGTGTGTGTATGTGTGTGTGTGTGTGTGTGTGTGTGTGTGTTTGTGCGTGTGTTTGCGTGTGTGTTACTGCTATGCTAGCATGCAATGCTGTAATATGCTATGCTATGTGAATGTGTGTGTGTGTGTGTGTTTTTTATATTGCATATTACATGTGATGTAATTGTAGCCATGGACTGCTCAATACATGTCTTCTACTGCTATGCTATGTTACATACATTTTTGTTGATTCAAATCAATATAATGTGATTGACAGCCATGGAGCTACAAGTAAACAGGACTGTGGTCTGGCTAATCCCCACTAGATGCTAACACTGAGCCTCGACATCACAGTGCACACCTAGCGTCCAGCTAACCATGAGTTAACCATGAATTGCGCTGGCTTGTTAATGCAGATGTTGTCACCATGGCGTGGTGCATGGGGGTTTCTTACCAGGAGCCACACTGATCAGAGTTTACAGAACACATTGGGGAATGCATATTCAATGTGGCTCAGCTACAGCTACAGTGTGTCATTTCTGGGAGACAAAATGTGCAACTCGGGGGACTTCACATCACACAGGACTGTGAGGATTTTGAGGAGTGTGGTACCAAGAGTAATGAGGTGTCAGGTAATAATAAAGGAAATGTTGAAGAAACAAAAAATATTGAGAAAATATGTATTATAGTTAGGGCGTCCTTAAAATGCTCCCACTTTAAAAAACAAAAAAAAACTAAACAAAGGCATCCTGAAGGATCACCATACACTTAAACATTCAGTATCTCACCCTGATGTCCCAGTTTTACTTGAAATATGTCAAATTATGGTAGCCTACAGGTTGTCTATAATAGCCGATACGGTGGATCAAGACCAATTGTTGCAACTTTTCTTTGCTTCAAAGACAGACAATCCATCTTCTCTGCAGCAAGAATTATAACAAAAAGTAACTTGTATGTCAACAAAGGCGTTTTGGACATTGTGGAAAAAAAAGGAGGAGAGAACCTTGAGCTCAGAGCTGCCAGAGGAAGGGGTGACACTCCCAGCCTGAGGTAGGACAAACTGGTTATTTAGTTTAGGAGTCAAATCCAGGTCAACTGAACTGGGTTTTTATTGTACTGTATTTGGAAGTGTCCAAATAACAAAATGACATCTTTGGTATCATGTTTACCAACGAAGGAATATATATTAGCACACGCAAATACATGTTTTATGTCTCTAGTTGCATGAGACCAAAATCCACGTCAGAAACTCGTCAGAGTTCTTGATGGGTTCTTTTATGATTCTGAGTTGGCTGTTGACGAGTTTAGGTTATATAAAGGAGGCAGGGAACAATTTGGTGGTAGAGTCACATTTTATGTTGAGGAACACATTTCAGCTGTGCTTTGGAAAGATATCATGAGAACTGAAATGAAAACAATATGGCTACAGATTTGCCTAGCCTGCATATTGACTGGTTTTCTAAAAAACTCTATAACGTAATAAGTGGATGCAATTTTACCCGGGTTGGTACTCAACCCACAAGAATGTGTACAACCATTGGGGGAAATAATTCAATCTAACATCTCAAAATACATGAGCTATGCTCACAGGCAGTATCGGTGGTAGTGGGATCCAGCAAACAAAATCTGATTGCTTTACCAAGAAACACTAAAATACCCAACTCTGGACATTTCTTTAAACAATGTAATGGATTGTAGTAAGTGAGGTTGGGGGATGAGAACTCTCCACAAAAAGGTCTGTAAAGGAAAATAGTCCACCATGGATTGATGATGAGTTGAGCTCTTTAATGGTTCAAAGGAACAAAGCAAAGGTAGCTGCTCATAGATCTTTTTATTTTTAGCTGAGAAATAGGGTTTGCAAGTAAAATAACACCAAAAAGGAAATAGTTTAAATCAGAATATTCATAATGAAAGTAAATAATTAAAAAAAATACTTACTTACAAAAGCACAGCCTGCGTATAGACCAACTGCTGTACCTTTGGTTTTTACTGCTGCTTTTGATGTAATTGAACACAGAATTCTCAAAGCCAAGCTCAAATGTTACATACCCTTAGATTTTGCATGGATTAAGAGTTACCTGTGGTAGAACACAGCCAGTATGTTTTAAATGGGTGTTAAATTAGATAATGTATTGTCTCGGTCGGATCACAGCCACCATATTGGTTCCATGAAGGGAAACTGGAAATTGGAAAGGTATGGAATTTGAAAGAAATGTTTTCTGCATTCGTTCCATCTTCTGTTATGGTTGAAGTTCTTTGGTCACTTGTTCTGTTCATCTGGTGTACTGCCCAGTTATCCGGTCGAGTACTTTTGAGATACATATACACAATCTCCCAGTTGCATGGAATGGAGCAGTCAGATTAGCTCTTCGTTGTTCCTTCCATACTAATTTGTGTGTGTGTTGCAAAATGATTATCCTGGTTATCTGTGGAGGCTAAATGTAAATCTTGTCTTGTTATGCATGCCAAATGCAATTTTGATGATACACCACATTAATTTGGTGAAAAACTAGTATATACTAGTTTTTTGTCATGAATATATGATAGCAAGTAAGCACTGGTCAATTGCATAATGAGAACTAATGAGAGCTTCTTCTGCCAGGAATGTGCTCCCCAATAAAATCAAGACAGACCAAGAACAGGTTTGTTGTTAAGAAGTTATGGTGACAAGAATTGCTACATTTGATGTAGATGTTTCTATGGTATCGTGGCTATTTTCTCACTATGTCTCGACTGTTTTGTGTTCATCATCATATGATTCTATTGTTTGTTGTTTCATATAAAGAGTCATTTAACTTATTGCATAATCTTTACGTTACAATTGGTTTGACGTCTTGGTATGTTTGACCTTTTCTGTTTATAGTGTGATTCTAATTAGTGGCTTTCTCGAGTTGTTGATTTTGTGTGAAGCCCATGATGACCAGCCACCACTGAGTGGCAGATAATGGGGACCTGAATATAGAATACGAATGAGATAAAACCCCAGTAACAACACGATGACGGTTACGTAAGTGATGCAATGCTTTGCTTCAGCACGTTCAATGCTGAGACTAATGGTGTTAAGGTTGAAGCAGGTGTGTGGTTATTATAGGAGTTGTCAAGACGGGCTGGACTCTTTGATAAAAAAAAAAAAAGCAATATCCACGCCGCCATAGGTCTCCACCTCCAGTCTGCACGTCCCTTTTAATAATGAACCATCCGTGTCTGACGGAAACATCCGCACCACTCTAATGTATAAGTCATGTGCCTGGTCTGTAACCTACTGAATAATGAAACACCAGAGCTCTCTTTTTAACCCGGGCCCATCTCCTATAGTAAGAGCACTGCTGCTGATAATGGTCATTCTACAGTCTGAATGTGCGTGTGCGCGCGTGTATGTGTACCTGTGCTTGCACGTGTGCAAGTGTGCTTCAACACTTACAATCCACATCGTTACATTCGTTTAACAACGCAGCTGAAGTGTTCTGAAGATGAGACGAATAATTGGTGACTAACTTGTCGATCACAGAAGAAGCGTTCATATGCCCACCAGGGCTTCTTTATTCATGCCTTTGGGTGCAGGAAAGTGGAGGGTGACAGAAGAGTGGCTCTATGAGTGAGGGAATGACAAGCAGAACAGGACTGCTGGCGGGAATCGAACCTGGGTCGCCCAGGGGCGCCCCGTGCTCAGTGCATGAGCGGGGTGAGCTTTCCACATACTGCCACGCGAGACACGATCCATTAGCAATAACACACACGTATCATAACCTTGTACCCATTTCATCAGGCCGATGCCAGGACACCAGGAGTCTCATAAAGGCTGTTTCCATACTCTTTAATGACAGCTCAGACCCAGGGCCATAACTATCCTCTGAGGTCGCCGCTTTCAAAGGGAGAGTGGAACAAAATATCCATTTAAAGTTTTAATGGTGCTTTCACCCTTCCTTTAAAACAAAGTAGACAACCACCCCCCCCCCCCCCCCCCCCCACCCCCGAATTATGGGTGTTTGCACCAGAAAAAAGGAAAAGACAACAAAAAAAGAAGGAAGGAACAAAGTTGTGATGTTCCCTGAAGCGTTTGCAACAGGCTTACACACCACAAGTAAGGAAATACATACGTCACGTTAACTGAAAAGAGCAGAACACCTACCAGCTATTAGCTCTAATGGAGAACAGCTATTATGCCATGATGAATAACATTTGAGATTTGCAATTAGTAACAGGATCTTACGTCTGGGCACATACTTGCAGTGCAGAAGAGTGAGGCACATTACACCCCATTGCTCTGAGGAAGAATGGAGACTCTCAGAGCAGACTTCCCACACGCTTTTAGGGAAGACAATGAATGATGAGAGCGAGAAGAACAAGGCTTTAGAATCGGTTGGTGAAATCCTTTTTTTTATACTTGGTGTTAGTAAAAAATCCAATCTGCCCGAGAATGTACCAAAAGGTACAGCTTATCATTGTTGTTTTTTATAGCAGATTTTTAGTGTTATTTTATAATCTATAGTCACATATATGAAGGTATGGTCCTTCTGTTTTGTAATTTACAAACCTTGTCTCCTGGTATTCTTTTGATAATGAGAGATAACTAAAACTTGAATTCCATTTTCAGCTTATGTTAGAACAATTCTAGAACTTTCAAATTGTTTAAGAACTTCAACTTTACCAGCCAGACACGCAGCAATCTGGCCCTCACAGAAGTCCTTCTCTTCCCTGCCGCTCTATGCCAGAGCAGATCCCCTCCGCCATCCACCCTTGTAATTCTTCTCATCTGGAATTTTTTTTTTTTGCAGACAAACAGCAAGTGTGTCGTCAGTAGCCCTATAAATAAACACCGCATACCCAGGCAGGCGGAGGGCTAGAGGCTGTGTGAGGCGAGACGTGATCCTATCCGAAAGCGCAGAGCCTTCCCCTCGGCAGAACCACGGGCTCGCTTTGGGTGGAATGTAGGGATCACGTAATATGCATCGGGCGCCGTGAATTATTGAGAGAGAGAGAGAGAGAGAGAGCGCGACTCGCCTGATGCTCTGAACGCCACGGCTGCGGCTCCTGAAGGTGCACCAGAAAGTCTCAGGCCGCGGAGGTGGAGCCTGGCTGGCTGAGGACGCGGCGTGAGGGGGCATGCATTGTTACGTAAGAGATGCCGAGAGGTGAAGTGGGAGAAGTGAAGTGCAAGAGCTACCGTGGAGGGAGAGGTGAGCCATAGGAGCTCTAACGCAGGAGGAGGTGTGTTGGGTTACAGAGAGTGGACAACCAGCAACCCAGGGGGCAGACACATACAACACATACACAGTGGTAAAGGAAAGGTGCAGCGCCTGGTAATTGACTTGGTAACACTTAACAATAGGGGTACATTAAACCATTTATTTAGTTATTATTATATTATATATAATTAGTATATGAAGTGATCAGCATTATTAGATAGCATTAGTTTGGGGTTTAGGGAAAGGGTTGTGTTAGGTTTAGCAGTTAGGATTAGGGTTAACACTAACACTATTAAATATTGTATACAATGATGCCTTAGTTAATATCAACACCATTAAACCATGGACACCATTAATAAATGATTCCTAGACCATTACAACATGGTTATTTAACTGTAAATGTATGATTATTACTGTATTAACTCTTCTTCAATTTACTGTTAATTAATGTTGTTGATGTCTAGTCAGACCAACGTATCGAGGACTGTGAATCAGAGTGAAGTCAGCCTTTGTGTGTGTATATATATATATATATAAAAAAATATATATAATGACATCTGTGTGTTCTTCTGAAAGGTGTTTATTTAAGCTTGTGGGTGTGTGCAGAGTGTATTTCTGGTTTGGATCCTGTCAATATCACGAGTGATGGGAAATGTAACGTACTTATCTTTCAATCAATCACAAGTGTGTTCTTGTTGCCATGCCTACAAAGTTACTGACTAATCTATGACTGAATCAGTGTTCATGCATTTGTCGTGATTTGATTACAAATGACTGATGTTGAAAAAATAACGTATTTAAACTAAAAATGATTTGATCTCGTAAAAGAAGGCAAAAGAAGGAATTTAAAGATATTTTTCAGACATTTTGTGTATTTTTCGATGACATTGTTTATATTAACTCTAATAATATATCCAATAATATCTCCTTGCTCTCTCAAGCCCATGAATGACAAAGAATGACCCCCCAGCATTGCCCCTCGTCTCCACACATGCCTGGGAGGACCAGCATGCCCTCCAGCCAGAGCCCTCCTGAGTGCTGGTCCAGTGCCACAGGAGCAAACCAGCGATGCCTGATTACAAGGTGAACACCACTGTTCAGTGCTCTCCTTTTCACTGTTCCCCAAAGGTCAAAGGATAGCATCACGGTGTGGCTAAAGATACGACTCTCAGAGGGAAAAAGGACAGCTTGTACTTCTCACTCTGGGTGCACCTGTAAACAAAGGTGTAGGACACTCTAAAACCATGTGGGTGGGTTTAGTGTATTTATGGGTCATTTGATTAAAATTTGATCTGTTCAACTGAGGAATGTCACACTTCATATCGCTATACATTCTGAATGTGTCATCTAGATAATATATGACATTATTTTCCATAAATAGTAAATTAGAGGATTTGTTGTGCTCAGCTTTCACCCTGCGTTCCGTGACATGACAAGGGCAATCATCTTGGTAGCAATTACTTAAAGTTACAGATAAACCTTGTCTCACTGGCACACAAATCTACAGTTGTACACAGTGTGTGAAATGTATGAATAAGTAATAAACAATGTCAACCTAACTAGTGTTTCCTATTCCAATGCTGCTTATGACTATACTGTAAACCACTGAAAACCTGCAGTAAGTTGATTCATTCAACTATTAAGCAAATCTAAGTATGCAAAACTCAAGTACGATGATGACTTACACTCAAGCAATATATAATGAAGCCTCAAATAGCTGCTCTTTCATCCAGGCTACGATAACGGCCATCAAGCTATCACTGCTTAATTGCAGCTAGCAGGGTTAAGTGTTGCCACGGCATCCACGGCAGTCACGCACACTTTCACCCGTTGATCTTGTGATTGACAGGGAAGATGCTAACACGCTACAAGACACACACACCTCCCCGCCCCCACCATCGTCTTTGGCTGTAATCGCCTGTTCATTTATTTATTCCCCCCAGACACACGCACACACACACACACACACACACACACACACACAAGTAATAAATGAGCAGCATGCAGTGATGTGATTGGACGATTAGGAGATAGATTAGTGTGCACCTTCTCCTGCGACATCAGCCCATTAAACACTATCAATAAGCAAAGTTAATTAATTAGTGGGTCTTCTCTAACAAGCCTTTCCCAATCGTTACAATTGACTTGCCTCACGTTTGTGTGGGGACTGACCAGGACTTGCGCCAGCAGACCGGATATCCAGTGTGTCTGAGGTTTACGAGTGTGTGGTTGTGTGTCTCTGTGTGAGTTTTTGCTTGTAAGGCTATTGTTTGTGCGCACGTGCATGTGTGTGTTACTATTTATTTTGTCCGTGCCTTATTGTGTTTGTGTATTTGTGTGTGAGAGTACCTGTACTCAAGGGTAGTGTCTGTGTGTGTGTGTGTGTGTGTGTGTGTGTGTGTGTGTGTGTGTGTGTGTGTGTGTGTGTGTCTGTGAGTGTGTCTGTGTGTGTGTGTGTGTGTGTGTGTATGTGTGTGTGTGATTGTGTGTGTCTGTGTGAATGAGTGACGCGTGAGGGAGAGGGATAGCAAAATGACGTGCGTGTGTGTCTGCGTGCGTTGGTGTATTGCAAAGCCTACACAGATACGTGAGGTGTGTACTGTTACAGTTAATAATAGCACTGTGTGGCTGCAACACTGTGCACTGTACGAGTGTGTAAGCCTGGTCCATTAAGACGATTATGACGTAATTCCTCTCTTGTTCATATTCATACTTTCTCCACCCACACAGGCCTCTCTAATGCTGACATGCTTGTTCCCATCTGAGCTGAACATCATTTATGGATGGTGGAGAAGGGGAGGACCACTACTCCTGGGACATAAGCACCTACTCAAAGCCCGGTGGAGGTTCTCGTCCGAGGACTCTGTGACCGGTTACGCCCAGCGGAAAGTGGTTTTGCACTCGCGTCACCGCCAACGTGCGCCAGAAGAGTTTTTAATAGAAAATGTGGTACCGAAAGTGTTCATTTCTGTGTCAAGGTGTGATTGCGTGTGTCAGTGTGCCCGGGCGTTTGTTTGAATAATTGTGGCTTTTTTGAGATTGTGATTCTGATTCTTTAGACACGTGCCACTAATGATCAAGTAGGGGTCAGCAAAACCTTTCATGAGGTTTGACAGTGTTTTTAACCCTGCACCTAAGCCCATAGTGCTTGTACATCGGCATGCATTTTGGGAACATTGGTCGGCAATACCGCCATTTTGAGGGGAGTTGTACTGTAAAATCCAAAGTCAATGTAAACATACTGTTACCGAGGCCATGTCTCACCTGAGAAATGCTGTGGCAGTTTCAAACTCAACAATGTCTCCTTATACTGATGATAATTTCATGACTCATCACTAAACAACAACCATAAGAAAATGACCCAACACAATAACTAACATTCGTATGCGCCTATGCTTCCAAAATGGAGGCGTTCATTGCATGTGTCGCTGGACAAGCCTCATACAGGCAACGCTAAACCCCAGGGGAGTGGGGGGCTTTCACAAAAGAGGACGCCCTTGTTTTGTTATTCTTCACATTTTTGTTAGGAAGACAGCTTGGCCAGGATACTATTCCCAGAACCGATTTCTTAAATATGAGTGTTTTACGGCAAAACTCCATTTACTGTAAACCTCTTCTTAATCACAGACGATAGCAGCTATCCCTCCACAGCTCTGCTCTAATCCTCTATTCTTAATCTGTCTCCCTTATCTCTCTCACCCTCACACTCGCTCTCCTTTTGACTTCCTCCTCCTCTCTGCCCTTCTCTCTGTCTTCTTATCTGTTCCTCCCCCTCTCTGTCTCTGTCTCTCTCTTTCTCTCTCTCTTTCTAGTCTCTTTCAATCCCCTTAACTTTCCAAATAGCAAGCCGCTATTTGATTTGAACCCTTCACAATCAAGCAATATCCTAAATAGCACTGTTTCATCTCACATCATAGGATAATAAGAAAATGCTAAATCAGTCAAAAGGATTATGGACATCGTTTCAAATATAAGAAAAGTATGGTGATTTTGCATTGAATTTGGTCAAACACAGACTTCATGGATCTCATAATTTCATTGGCAAAATGTCGTCCAGCTTTCTTGCTAAACAATATATGCTGGCCTAGTATAGGGTACGCTGTTAAAATCCGCTGTCATTTTAAGTGACAGTACAGTGAATACAGACACAGGTAAGTGATCAGCATTGCAGGGATTAGGTACTGTGCTCTCAGATGGTTACAGGTACAGAGCAACGAGGCATCCTTTTTACTCTGCCACTAAAATGCTAGCTCCCTTTCCCCGCTGCAGCATGAAGACTAGAGGACTGGTCTGCTGGTTGCTGTCTATGCACTGGGATCTTATAAGCTCTTCGTAGCAAGGTAACCGCTACGTAAAGTAAAGTATTGAGCAGGTAGGTGTCAAATCCCTGGACGTCCTCTGTGGTCAATATAGCACAGTGGCTGAAGTAACAGTCTACTGGGTGGTGTCTATGCCCTGGGTGCTCCTGGCGTCAGTGGAGCAGGGTAGGTGGAGTAGCTTTGAACCAGGATCTCTCTGGTTGTTTTAATAGCTCTCCAGGGAGTTTGGGACCCTCCACATCTAGATGGACAGGTGGCAGAGCTACGCTTCACAGACCCACTCGATGAGGCCGCTGTGTAGCTTGGTGTGCACACACACACACACACACACACACACACCCGTCACTGTGATTTGTTACAGTGGTGAACTGTGCGTAAGGCTGTTGAAGGCAGACACATGGTGACTAATTAGATAAGGTCTCTGGCTGGCAGTAGTCATTGAAGGGTTTAGAAAGCTTCTTGCAACTTGGATTACCTTGGATTCACTCGGATTGCAATCCAAGTTACAACGACTTAGATTGGAGTGGGAATATTGTTGTATGAAAGTTACATTCCATTACCTCCATTCCATCACATTCCATCCATCCGTCATCCCTCCATCCATCATCCTTCCATCATTCTATCCACTACATGGAAGCTGTTGATCCACTGCCCCTGCAGTGCAGTGGAGGTCTGGACTGTATCTGTGCCCACTATAGGAATAATACAAGGGAGCACTCAGACATGTAATACATATTTCAACCATTCGGTTTTCCTGGAGTTCATACCAAGCAGACACTTTTTTTTCTGTCTCCAGTCATGTTGGTTTGTAGACAAATAACAGAAGTTGGCGCAGAATTAGAAAACATTGTGCACTCTCGACTCAAACCCTTTAAATAAAACAGTTCACTCTGGTCAAGTGAAGGTACAAAAAATAAATATTTTTCTGGCTCTGACTAATGGCTGGACTGTAAAACCCTACCGCTCCACACACTCACTGGAAGCGCTCCACCCTGCATCCTACATCACCACGGCACTTCATTCAACGGCCCCAGACATACTGTATATATCCACAATGACCATGGCAGCCGCTACTTCAACATCATCCAGTCATCAAACGTGGAGGTGGACGTATAGGAGCTTTAGTACAGCTGCTGTGTGCCATGAGAGGGCAACCCTGCCCCAGATGGAGCCTGAAACGTATAGGGATTGCAACGAAACCAGACGGCCATCCCTATATCTGGAGTATGTGCCTGTAAGTGTCGGCCTTTAAGTGTGGTTTCATTGCAGTCTCAATCTTAATGTTATTTTTTGTGTTATTCTTTATGCAGAGCCCAACTCTGTCCTCTAACTATTTTTCCACTCACTATTTCCTTTGTGTAGTTTGTGCTCCCTGGACGTCCTAAACGCCATGGCTTCATTTGGCTGCACCATTGCCCTGATGGGAGTGTACAGTCATTGGTCACCCACTTGATGACATAGCCAGGAGGCGCCCACTCAATCAGCGCAAAGGAACAGGAGGAAATCGATGGACTGAAATCACGTGAGATTGCAATGGATTTCATAGAAAACATTTTCTGATGATTTATGCACGTATAGAAGAAGTGAAGTAATTAGAAGTACATATTGGATTTCCGTTGTCTGTCACTTAAGTCAAAATCCTTGTTTTAGCGTTTGCTGCCAAGATAATATATCTTCTAAGAAAAGCATTGACATCAAAGGGTCTTCGAGGTGAGAAGGATGTAGGTGGTTGGCAACTGAGTCTCATATTTACAGTTTACAGTTCCACATCTCCTGTACATGACATCGTTAATAAGCCATGTTTAAGAAGGAATACTCAGAATCAAGGAGAGATGTGGGGGGATAGCCATGAGCTCCATTTTTGAATATTTTAGCATGAGATGAGGTAGCAGACCATTTCTTATGGAACAAGGTTTAATGGTACAGTAATGAACCATCAGTAGATGCAGTAATAAGCATTAACTGCAGTTAAAACAGTTCATTAACAAATGTTCTAGTTAAAATTTCATAATGGTGTTCAGGGTAACAAAGGTGTTACTTTATGCATTATTCAATAGGGTTAGGGTTAAGCCTATCCCTATTAAATAACGTCTACATCAATACCTTAGTAAACATAAACATTGCTACCTTAGTTAACTAGAATACCATTAGATACACAAACACCAAGCACCAAGTAATCACTACTAGACAATTAGTTAACTGCCGATAAACTTTTGTTGTTGTTGTAACTATTGTAACTATTAATTATATGTTAATCCCCATTACTGCATTAACTAATGTTACTTAATGGTTCATTATTTTACCCTTATTGTAAAGTGTTACCGAATAAGGATTTGAGAATGTCTCTTCCACTGGAGGAGAAGCAAACAGATGTTACCACATCTGTACCTACCAGTGGCCACTGGTAGGTACAGTTGTCTAGGTTTAGGAGGAAATTATCTTCTTCTCCACTAGTAGTATATCTTCTTCTTTTTCAATTACAATATGTTGGTGGTTTATATTCCTACTTTCATTGTATATTCCTCCTTTCATATAAACTCTGATTTCATTAAAATCATAGTATGTGCATATATAAGTGTTGGGACCCTTCTTAAATGCATAGTAGTACGGTAGATCAATAATGTGTAAGCATTGCTCAATATTGGCCGTTTCCATTTCACTGCACACAGATAGAGTCAGCACAGCCATGCATATTCATCAGACGCTACACGCTCAAGAAAATTCTGATGTGTCAAACTGAAACAAATCCATAAATCATGAACATTAGGTTGCATGCAATATTACAATTTATTATCATTTTTGAGATGGTGACAGTTGCCACAGACACAGATAGCTCATCCCACAAAACAGACTTTAGATTAACATTAAAAGTCTCATGGCAGAGCTTGCCTTCTTGGTTGAGTGGGTCCCTACTGGAAACAACCTGACCAGTGGAACCAAAACAAAGGCTGACCATTAATCCAGGATCCTGAAGAGGAGTGATACGTAAAACGAAAGCCTCGTCTTCCCATTGTCCGTATCTGTGCTTGGCAAACAGTAAATACAAATTCGGCCAGCAAGTGTGTTTAATAGTTTAAAATAAAACCAGAGTAGCAGTTTATATGGTTAATATCAAACCAATGGGAATTTGGCCACATGCAGACATCCACGCAATTATATTGTCAGGACAAAATGACTGCAATGCACTGATCTCTGGTTTAAGGAACTCAACTGGAAAATAAACTTCTAAATTCAACCATAATTACTCCTATTGGCTACCTCCACTGGCTTCTAATTCATTCCAGGTCAGAATTTAAGGTGCGGCAGGAATTAGCACCATCCTACCTAAAGGACCTTATTATTCTCTATTGTCCTTCTTGGTGCCTCTGGTCTACAGGAGCTGGCCTACTACCAATTCCAAAAGTTAAAAAGAAATCAGCAGGAAGCAGAGCAGTGTCTTATTGTGTGCCCTATCTGTGTCTGCACCTGTAATCAGGGAAGCTGACGCTGCTGAAAATGTTGAATCCAAACTTAAATCTCACATCTTTACGCTGTCATTTGGCTCCTAGGTTGTCCCTCAGCTCCCATTACAGCTTATGACCCAGGCCCACAGTGCATACTATATACGAGAGGTCTTGAGGATCAGTCTGGCCTTGCCTTCGGGTCGGTGGTCCACACTAGGCGACTGGGCATCTGCGGGGCTCCACCCATGAAGACGACCAGATTCTCTGCTTTCTTTCCCCTTTGTTCTCTGAAATCCAGCAAAATCTTGTAGCAACATGTCCTCTAACGTGGGCATGAATGAGGTCCACAAGGTATATCTGCATAATAGCTGCTGGGCTTTTTTCAACACCTCTCTAATGAGCACCGTAGTCAGTTCTACTGAAACAAATGGTGTTTCAAGCACTGTTTCAAGCCTGCATTTTGCAGGTTTAGCCAAAATTAAGTGTTGCTCTGTTAAATTGTTTATCAGCAGTTCAAGCTATTTAAAATGACAAGGAAGAAAATCACGAGTTCATGCATTTGAATCAATATATCTGAGTCCTCTGTTACGAGGAATGGGTTGTTTGTTTCTTTCCATTGGCTGTTAGCCACCGTATTTGCCTGTTAATTGGGGTGGCAGTTGCTCAGCAGGTAGAGCAGGTGGACAGAGCGGGTTGTCCACTAACCGTAGGGTCGGCGGTTTGATCCCCCTCCTCCTCCAACTGTCCACATGTCAAACCCAACAAATGTACTGATTGTAAGTCTCTTTGGACCTAAAGCGCCTGCTAAATGCCCCTTTAATTGCCGCCCTTACTGGGGCCTGGCAAATTCATGAGATCCCCAAACACTAAACGACAATACATCCATGTGTTAGCCAGCACTCGCCTATCGCTGTTGCCGGAAGGTCGTACAAAAGATCTCTGCATGGTCTCTGCATGGCCATCTGACCGTAATGCTGTCTGTCTCAGGGTGTTGCTCCGATCCTGAATGGATGCCTGGCCACCCTAGCCTGGGAATTCCCATGCTGCTTTGCGCGCGATTTCATTCTCACTGCAAAGACAGCCTGGAAACCACCGCCCTTATTTTCCCCTGAGTTAGGGAACCAATCACAGAACGGGGGGGGCAGCAATACGATGACGACGTCTATGCACGACACCGAAGCTTGTAGCGTGTTAATCCAACATGGCAGCGGACACAACGTTACCGTTCGATGCAGCTTTAGAAAGTGTATTAAGTAGCTTTTGTAGCAATTAATTTAATTTTAGTAGCTAATTTTTAGTAGCAATTGGCTATGAATC
Source organism: Urophycis tenuis (assembly GCA_036785325.1). Taxonomy (NCBI): domain Eukaryota; kingdom Metazoa; phylum Chordata; class Actinopteri; order Gadiformes; family Phycidae; genus Urophycis; species Urophycis tenuis. The sequence continues at coordinate 561,509 of JAXIVH010000048.1, read as the reverse complement.
GCGCGCAAAGCAGCATGTGAAGAACCAGACGCCATTTGATAGACATTCGTAGCGCCCAATAAACGGCTCTAGGCATTCGTAAACCACGCCTCAAATACGAGAAAATGCACACCTAGTTCCCAGACCACCATCTCATCGAGATGTGGACGCGTCAGCCAGGCTATGGCCACCCCTGATGCCTACCAGCTTGCTCACCAGCAAACACCCCATCACAATGGACAATACTAATACTACTTTGCTTGTGATACTACTATGTATACATATATAATACTGCCCTTTGCACTCCTACCCATCACTTTGAGGAGTCTTTTCAAGAGTTCTTTCTTCAGGAGTAGGGTTAGGGATGTCATACATATTTGGCCTGTATCACCCATTGAGAATGTAAATGTGATTAAGGGCTATTAAATTGACTTGACTTGCATTGACTTGGCATTTTACATCTGTATGTGAAGCAGGATTATGGATTTATTTGAAATATATTCACTTTGGATATCCTTTCGCCGTTGGGCAGAAAAGTGTGACTTCATTTAAATAGCAAGTTCTCGTGCTCGTTAAATATCTCAGCCTGTTCTTATGATCAATATTTTAATGAATGAAGTGAAACCCCTGACTTTGTTCCAGGCACCCCATTGGCAGATATAGTTAATATTCTGCACTATGACAAGGTATCCAGCTAGCTTTGGGCTACTACACACTGACACACAGCAAGCCCTTTAGCACAATAGCACAGCAGTGTAAACAATTCATGACAGGTGGTCCCACTAGAATGTATGAGCTGCTGCTGCTAACGCATGATGCTAATAGGATGAGAAAATAAATGTTCTGGTGCATTGTTTCAACTTTTTTTAATCATTTCACTTGGTTGATGATACTGTTGAAACAATTTTTCTGTGAATCTAATTGATCGCTGTTGTAAAAGGTAATGAAATAAATCCATTCAATCCATTAACCAAACTGCCACGTCATGCTAGCCTGGCTAGTACACTGATCATGGACTTAGCCTGGTGTCTGGCAGATCTCCTCTGGTTTTGTTGCCATATTGAGCAGATAAAGAGCATGTTGGATCCAAGCGCCACCTTCCACCACACAACCCCCCCCCCCCCCCCCCCCCCCAGCCCCCCACTCTGCGTGTCAAGTTCAGTTAATCTTTTTCCAAACTGTTCACTAGTTCAGAAATAGACGCCGCGCTCTCTCTGTGTATCAACAGACGATGGGTGTCGCGCATTCTAATCCCAGAACTATCGCAACGCAACTCAATGCTGTGGATGAGCAAATACTACAAAATTAAACGGAGACGTCCCGGGCACTGTGGATACAGCTGGCTGCGTTCACACACACACACGTCTGCCAACCGAACGACACCGCGCTGTCGTCCCATTTAAATAGGCCACGGACAGTCCTCGCCTGACTCCATTGTGTCAGCGCTGGTTTGACGGGCAGCCTCAACCTGAATCAGGCCTCTCAGGGAGCAGCCACCTGCATGCTCTCCTCCAATACATCATCATCCACACTCGAATGGTTCAGGTGAGGGCCAATCAATAACCCGGACTCGTTAGTAGTCCGGTCCGGTCCGGTGATCCACAAACCCGCCCCCCCCCCCCCTTAGCGATAGCACGCTTGGGACAGCAGCCCTTACTACTGCACCATTCAAGGGCAGATACAGAACATGGCCCCCTTAACTTTGCCGCCCCTAACTTTGGCTAGCATGCAGAGTCCTAACGCATGCTAACGGTGTGCAGCAGCCTACCATGACCGTGTGATGTCATAAGTAGTGAGAGTGGTGACAGACGGACATGTTTGAAATATGTATGAAGGAAACACACACACACACACACACACACACACATACACATACACACACAATATAATCTCTGAGACCCTGCCAAACTAATCCTATCTTCCAAACTAATCCTACTGCACACATGTTTTACGTTGGGAAATCACACAACAGAGCCAGCTACATATTGACACAGTGATTGAAATAGACATACGCATATCATCATTACCAGAGGAGGGTGAACCATTACATTACCATTACCATTCAGAGAAAGAGAGGTCATGTACAATTGTAATGTAATGCCCCTGCTATATTGTAATGTACGCCCATGCTGGACTCTTAAAGGATACAGGTAAATCAATAAGGGAGAGCATACATTTTATCTGACATCTCTCTCTCTCTCTCTCTCCCTCTCTCTCTCTCGCTCTCCCACATATATTTAACACACACGCTCACAAACACACCCACACAAACACACACACACACACACACACAAAGTGTTCTCAACCCGTTTTGAAGCGCCAGCCAGTGAAAGACGCTGGCTGCCGTCAAACCGCCACGCGATTTCCAGCGCCGCTGTCCTGGCCCGTTGGTCTCCTCCCTGAACAATGCTCTTTGTGGGCCCCGCGCGTGACAGGCCGCACACAAACACCATTTAACTGTCACTCTACACCTGTTCTCCCTCCACCGCGCCGCCCTGTCCTCCCGCGCCCTGACGGGACAATTATGCAAACGACACAAATATTAAATATTCCACGCGCCCACCAGCGAAAATCTTTTTTGCTGTGATTCAGCCGCCGCCGCCGCCGCTGATGGCGTGGAGAGACACGTCCCGCCTCATGATGCGGTAATGGCCGCCGCTTCCATCGCCGGCGTGATGCGTGTTGTTTTTTTTGTGTGCGTTTTTTTTTTAAACTGTAACAAAATGAAAGGAGGTGGGGGGGGCGGGGGGGGGGGGGATGGCAGAGAGACACGCGGAGAGAACGCGCTCAGGTTTTTTTTTAATCAGTCTGTCGCCACTCAGAGAACTGATAATGGAAACACAAGGATGTGCAAAAATAGACCGATCCGTCAGCGGGATGGAGGGAGAAAGACACCGTGGAGAGCTTAATGGCGGTGGAGGGAAACAGAAGGACAACAAGGCGGTTATGAGGAGAAGAAGATGATGGTGGTGATTCAGAGGGCGCTGGTGACGGCCGTGCATTGTCCCCCCGGCCTTAGAGGGGGCTCTGGACCTCTGTGGGGGGGCTGCCTCCATGGAGCTGTGCTCCTGTTAACCAATTCTATAGCTCTCTGTGTGTCTGGTGCACACAGGGAAAAGACACATGGGCACCAAACACACACACACACATACACATACACACACACACACACACACACATACACATACACACACGCACACGGACACACTAAACACACATACACACGCACACACACATACAGACACACTAAACACACACACACACACACACACACGCACACACTAAACACACACACACTTGAATGTAGACAGACTGATGCACAGACAAACATGACACATCCTTCAATACACACAGACACACACACACACACACACACTAAAATGTACACAGCCATGCAGTTAGAAATGATACACAAACAAACACAGTCACAAACAGAGTCATAAACATTTCACAACATACAGACACACACACAAATGCATACACTGACACACATATAGCGACACACACACACACACACCACCGTGCGTCCTGCGTCATGGCTGTGAGGGGGGAGTGTGCGCGGCTAATGAGCGGGAGGCAGCAGAGTGTGTGAGCAGTAATTAACCCAGCTGAGTAGCTGCTGCAGCCGCGTGCAGGGCCTGCGCTCACAGCACGACGGCCCACTGAAGAGAAAGAGCCCCTACACTCCTCCAGACCTGTTCACCCAGCCACCCACAGCCTCCTCAACCCGCCGCCCACCCCGCTAACCACCACTGCACCATCATCATCCTCATCATCATCATCAACCACATCACATCTAACAGTGGTGCCCCCCCACACACACACACACACACACAAACACACACCACTCAAGGCGTCAAGGCGGTGGGAGGTGCTGTTAATTGGCTCGATTGCGTGGCTAATTAGAAAAAAAGGAAAGAGAGAATCAGTGCTTGCTGGGTTGAGGGGAGGGGGGGGGGTTTACTCTGCGCTGTACGCTCGGAACGCCACTCTGCTCTCGACGGCCCCGAGGAGTTTCAGTTGGAGGATCAACCCTCCTGTGCCTGTCGTGTGTGAACACGTCGCGGTGCCGGGACATAGAGAAACACGAGAGAGAGACAAGAGACCTGATGATGAGTCCTCACACTGAAGCCGGCGCCACATGTGAAGTCAGCAGCCAGTCTCTCCACGCACGGCCGTGACATTTACGGTCGCCATTTGGTTCTTAGAGCGCTGTGTCCCAGGCAAGTCCCGGACAAAGCGGCGTCCGAACCGTCCGCAGTTCCCGCGCGGTTCTTACGGTTCCCCTGCTGTTCTCACGGTTCCCACGCGCCGACTGTGCATTAGGTTTGAACTTTGGCCGTTCCTCGGGCCGAGCCATTGCCAGTCGGGGATTCTCTCAGGGGTGACCCTGCTTCTTAAGGAGACTATGGTGTTCTCTCCTACTCTACTGTGCTCTTCTTTACTTGCCTTAACAGGCCAGGAATTCACTTCTCGGCTCTTTTCCCTCCAGAGCTCAGTGGTTGTTCTCACTTTATGTGACGTTTTCTTTTAAGTCTGGTGTGGGTGTCTCCCTCTTGATGCTACTTGGTGTGGGTTTGTACCTTTCCTTATCTATTTTTCAGTTGGTTGGGTTTTTACTTCATCATACTCTAGTCTACGCATGCAGAGGCTACAGTGGTTTTGGGGGAATTTGTGAAAATTGTGAATTCAGCAGGACTACTGTTATTTGCAACTTTTAACACCATTTGAAAAATAATTATATGTGTTTGTATCGAGCAGATGGCGAGAGATAGAAAACAGCTATTTCTAAAAGTATTGCAATATTTTATCTGTTGTATGTGCCTGGGGGTCTAAACACAAGGAAGAGATAAGCATGGAGCAGGAAAATCTCTCTCTCTCTCTCTCTCTCTCTCTCTCTCTCTCTCTCTCTCTCCCTCTCAGCCTGCAAGGACATGACTCATTCACAGGACAGGTGTCAGCATCTGTGTCTGCTGCATCACGCGTCCGTCTGCCCTGCATCCATCCACCCACCACTGCTGCTTCTAAAGGTCACCAGAAGGTCACACAGGGCAGGCCGTGACCGGCTCTCTGTGAAAAGTAGATGAGGGCCGCTGAGGACTGTAACCACACAACTGAGAACGTACAGGTTGTTGGAATACATGCACACACTAGTCCATGTGCACACACACACATATACTGTATATATATATATATATATATACACACAAATATTGCAGATACACGATGAAACGATTTCCAAGTGCTGCACTGTCAATTTTTATATCCGGCAAGTATTACGTGGAAATGCTGCGGGAAAGAGGAAGACAACGAACAAATTAATTACCGGCTTTCATCTGAGAAAATAAACAGGAACATGTTGAAACAAATGTAACGTGAGCGTTGTATCTCTGCCATCCTTCCACACAGAAACCGCCCCGTGGCAGTGCTGTGTGCCTGCTTATCAAGACTTCCACCTTTCTTTTTATTTTTTTCTCCAAGGGTGCTGTCGGTTTGCCCAAACGAGGCTTTGTGGCTTTCCGTGCTCGTGCTAATTACTGTAAAACGGTGTATTTTGCAATCGTTCTGACGCAATGGTAATTAGCGGAAGGAGAAACGAGAAGAAAAGTCTCCAGAATGTAGGCGCCCCCCCCCCCCGACCCGGGCTCACCAGGCCACGGGTCGGGGGGGGGGGAGGGGGGGCGTCGTTTGGTATTGACCCAGACGTCACGTGGTATCGACAGAACCATTATGGGGGGGCAAAGTGACCTCCGGCTACCGTGATGTCCTGAAGGGACGCCCTTGTTCAGAGGGCACTGTACCCTGTACCCCCTAGCCCCCACCCTCACCCCCCCCACCCCCCACCACCACCACCACCAACACCACCACCACCACCACCGCGTGCCAATAGCAGAACCGCTGCCGTTTTCGTCTCCCTTTGGGGCAGCCGCGGCCTACTGGTTAGGGCTTCGGACTTGTAACCGTAGGGTTGCCGGTTCGAACCCCGACCAGTACGAAGGTGCCTGTGAGCAAGGCACCTAACCCCTCACTGCTCCCCGAGCTCCGCTGTTGGCAGCTCACTGCTTGGGTGCTTGGGATTAGTGTGCTTCACCTCACTGTGTGCCTCACCATCACTGTGTGCTGAGTGTATTTCCACTAATCCACGATTGGGTTAAATGCCGAGACCAAATTTCCCTCACAGGATCAAAAGAGTAATTCTTCTTCTTCCTCTGCCCCCCCCCCCCCCCCCCCCCCCCCCCCCCCCCAGTCTGTGGTGGTGGTGGTCCGGGCCCTCCGCGGACCACCGGGAGGGCAGTTGAAAAGGACAGTTGAGAGAGAGAGAGCGCTAATCCCTAGCTTTTTAAGTCAAGCACTGCATTCGTGCTTAAAAAAAAAAAAAATCGTTCAAAAGCTAATTTCCTTTGTCAATAAAGTTCAATAGCAATTAAGAGGGGGGCTTTGGAGCATGCAAACAGAGTTGTTTGTGGTAATTGGGTGAGGAGGTGATGGCTGTTGAACAGAGCATTTTGTCACATGACAGGCTTGTCATGTGACCGGACTGGTCATCGTGGGACTGGCAGCTTAACCTCAATGGAATGAGCAGAAGTGGTATTGAGTCCACTGAATCGACCCGGGTCGCTGTGCACACACACACACACACACACACACACACGCACACACGCACCTGCACATGCACACTCGCACATGCTTACACACGCAGAGCCAATTCTCTGGTTCTTGATGTATCTGGGATCATTTTGTACAATGTACTTTAACCCTTAGAAAAGAATGCCCCTTGGCCCAAGAGAATAAAAAACATCAAGTTATTCTGGTATGACAACTCAGTTAACACATACACACACACACACACACACACAGACACAAACACACACACACACACACACACACACACACACACACACACACAAACACACACACACACTCAGTAACATATGTAGCCATGAAGTGAAAAATGGCCATTACAAAAACATCCCATAATACACAAAAACCCCAAACACTTAATCCTCAATAATCCTCAATAAATACAGACAAGAAGAACATGCACGCATATCTTCATCTCCATCCAGTGATCAACTTAACCTGAAGAAGAGTCCACGTTTGTATGTGACGAAGACGCTCAACTACTGTACGGCTGGAACAGGAGCACACCTCGTCAGGACTCCTCCTTGCCAAGACGCTGACCCCTCCGCCGTCTCCTCGGGGTCCTGACGGCGCCGGCCTGGTGACGCCGCACCCTTCCTCCGTTCAGCAAAACCGCGACCCCACTACGGCCGACTCGCAACGCATCGATTAGCACGCCGCCACCGTCGCCCCGGGAGACCCGCGGCGCCCAAAACCAAATCAGCGGCGAGGCGTTCTGTCGACGTCTCGCTGGCTTAACGACGCCCATAAAACAGCTTGCGTGCGGCGAGGGAAAAGGTCATCCCAGCTGTAGGTCATTAACGCTAATGGGAGGGGAGCTGCAATTTGCTGGGGAGGACTCCAGCAGCGGCCGCCATGCGAGGGTTAGGGGACTGAT
>JAXIVH010000048.1:541673-551311 GCA_036785325.1 Urophycis tenuis | reverse complement strand
CCTCATAAAGTCCAATGTCGCTGTTTGGCCATGTTCACACGATGATCCATCCCATTGTGTCATTTGCATCAATCACATCATGACATCCCTGATCATACACTGAAAAATGTTTGGTTGTGTTCAAGGGATGTCTCGTCACCATCATTCACGTCAACTATCCACATGCAGTTGTCCGTTGCTTGCACAATGCACAACACAATTATCTATACTATTATTTATTCTATACTCTGAGGCAATTTGATGTTTGTTCACTCCCATGACAACAGATGTCCAAAAGGTAAATGTCTCTTAAGGTTCTGTGCGTGCTTCCAAAATCAGGTTGGAAGCATGCACAGAACCTTAAGTTAACCGAAGTTCAAGAAAACAAAATCACTTCAGTTCAACTATAGTTCAACATGGATACTCAAACTTTTGTTGGTGGACTGTTTGCTGAGATGTTATCAATAACGAGATAAAATATGTTTGCTGATTCACAACTAGCAAACCCCCTTTGCCATAACTCCCTATGATTGATTACAGATTAATGTTAATGATGCAACTGGCGCCGTTACGCACTCCTCCAAAAACAACATTGCAACAACTTCTCTCTGTGCACAAGAAGACACTTCAGGCCACACCACCGGGCTGCCCTTCATGGGACGACACCACAAACACATCTCAGGGCAGCAGATGGCCACATAACGACATCCATCACACCAGGCCACGTCGTGTGCACCGGGTTCAAGCCGGTGGCACTAAGGCGTCCCCATCCTGACATCGTATCCCGCGTCATGATGCAACTCCTGTAACATCAACGCCAGCGTTTCATAAGGAGGTCTGAAGACACCGTGGTGGGTGGGGGGCGCGGCCCCCTCATCGTTAAGGGGAGGTCGGGGGAGGTCGGGGGGGGGGGGGGGGGGGGGCTGAACATATGCTTTGATCTGCGGCGGCGCTCTGCGGACGCTAAGCTCCTGATTCAGAAGGCCACGTCAAGTCTCTGGGTTCGGTCGGACTCTCAACACCCCGAGGTCTCCGGCTCCGCTCCGGCTTGATGAAGCAGCCCAGCCCTTTGATTTGCATTTTATTACCTCCTCGAATTAATTCAAAAGGCGAGCGGGGATTTAAAGCCAGGGGTCAAAAGCGGCAGCGTGTTTGCCTGTGCGCGGGTGACAAACACGCGGCGGGGAGATGGTAATACTCGATAGATTGCAATCAATACAGGCGAGTCTTCCCGGTGGGTTTGCGATGCACAAAGGTAGCGACTAAGTATGCTATATAATTTATGTCCAAGCAACGAGGTGAGGAGGCTGGAGAGCAGGGGGCTGGAGAGCTGGAGGCGGCGGGGCGGAGGGCTTGAGAAGTAACAAACACGTGAAACACAATCCCTGGTGATCACAGTCAGGAATATGTTGAGCAACAGTCCAGATAAGAGTTTGCTTTCGATCACATTCTGGCCTTTGCAGTGGGGCAAACATAAATTATATAAAACTGATAGTGATTTATGATATTGGAGGTCACAGACGTAATGAACACAAACATAACATTTTCTCTGAACTATGGATCCCAGTATGGGGCCTTATGTTCAGTGATTGGGTTCGGCTGCACAGCCTCTGTTACCTGGAGAGTTTACCCTTTCCCACAGATAGCACACACAAGCCCAAACACAAACAACACACAGACCGCTGCCTGGGGAAAAGAACAAATCGTCATTACGCATGCACAAAAGCGAAAAAAGCGAAATTTATACAAAACAAATAAGCAACATTATCCAAAAATCAATAGAGCCCCTGGGTGTTTTCTAGCACGGGGAGCTTTAAAAAGCTTTGTCACTCCGCTGCCTGATCAAAGCCGCGGGGCCAACTGTGTGGCCGCCAGCCTGCTGGCCCCCAACATGCTCCACACTTCCTCCGAGCCTCCCTTCCAGAACGCCCCGCCAGCGTGAGGACGCAGCTCTGCGCGTTTGGCTGTTGGAAACAAAAGCGCTGTTGAAAGCCCCCCCACCGCCCGCCCACCCCCGCAACACTGTTCTTTAGTTTTTCCTTTACTTTCCTATTCCGTTGATTCATTTTCTTTTACACCGGGGCCAATTTGCCATCAACGCGTAAAGAAAATCAACCGCGGCTTTGTCTCCGCCCGGCACGCCGCTTTCGATCCGAGCCGGCGTCCATGTTCCAGCCGGGGGGGGGGGGCGGCGGGTTGGCTCGGTGTAGCTCGGTGTAGTGGTCTGCACAGGACACAATGTTCAGTCCCGTTCCTGCTTGCTCCCGCGTTCTACAGTCCCGCTCCCGCAAAGAATTGTCATTTGTAGTCCCGCTGTGATATCTGTGAAATTATGTCCCGCCCCCCGCCCGCAAACGCAACATCCACAAGTTTAGGCTGCTTAAAACGTTTTTATTGCTGCCAAGCAGAATATCTCCGTACATCTCCGATATACGCTAGGCCCTACATTAATCATTGGTTTATTTTACTTTACACTCATATTTAATTTGCGGGAGTGCAGTGTATCATCCCGCCCGCACCCGCAACGAGCTTTCAACATTAGTCCCGCAGCGCGCTATCTTGCGTTGGGTTCCGCGGGGACCCCCGGGAGTGCAGACCTCTAGCTCGGGGTTCTTCTCCCCGGGTTCCGGCGGGACGGCGTGCCTCTGGGAGGCCGGCCCATGGGTCTCGGCGATGGCGGAGGAGCGACGTTCTCCCTCCGCTGTGTGAACGTACCGCTCGTCTCTCCCAGTAACCGAGGCTGTTAAACCGAGTTGGGTAATTGGATATCTATGCTAATGCAACTAGCATGGCGCTCTGACTGAGGATCAAGCTAATGCAGCGCGAACAGTAAACCATTCCTACCAAGACAAATGTTACGCCATGAAAAACAACATAAGCTACGGTGAATGTGTTGAGTCTACAATGCAACTTTTCCAGTTGTTATACAGATGAAGTATTATCTCATGCATTATGCAACAGATGCACCCTATTATAGTGTATTGGAGTTAAGAGTTGAATTGCGTCAAACTCTGAACTCAGAGACACATCCAAACTATAGTGCAGGTGCATCAGTGAGTATGAAAGCACATCGATTGGGGAACGTCTGACGAAGGTCCAGCATCAAAATGTTATCATTCATAAACGGGTTGCAAGGATTGGATTTTTCAATCAATAGATTAAGCTGTATTGAACAGAGTAGAGTGAAATACCTCTATCCATAGTGATATGAATATAACATTGGGTTAATAGTGATGAAATCTGAGTTAAGATTCCACCACAAGTCTGTGAAGTGAAGTCAGCTGTCAAGGGGCGCAAACCTCCCTAGTCCCCCTGCACGTAAAGTAGTGCAGAACAGAAAACCCAGGTCCGGAAAATAAAAGTCCTGCTGTCTAGAAAATAAAAGTCCTGTGCGTGCTGTACTCATTACCAGGCCAGCCGTAAAACTCATTAAGCTTACCTCTGGCTTGTGCTCGTGAGCGAGGGACATGCATTCATAAAGTACGTCGTAAAGTCAAAGTCTGCCTCAATATCATCAAGATGCAAATGCCATTACTGTAGGTCACGAAGACTGCAAGACACGAGAAGACACATGTGCTGTGAACGACCACCGAGGACAGTGGATGACCTCCAGTCAGGGAAGGAATTAAAACAATTAACTTTTCACTGTTCATGTAGCAGGAGACGCCAGAGATCAGTGGAGATCGATCACCTAGAGAGAGGAGACGCCAAAGCCGATCAATTATTTACCCAGCGTTTTGTCTGGAGTCGGGGAGGTGGGGGTGTGTGTGTGAGGGGGGGGGGGGGGGGGGGGGGGGGGGGGAGATGACAGCCCAGGAGAGTGAGATACCAGCAACTCCTGTCTTCCCCCATCTAAATCCACACTGTTCTGAAGTCCCACTCAGTGATACCAAACTGTCTAACCCCTTTCTGAACAACATGTCTCTGTAGTCACTGCCTAAGCCCAACCTGCTGGCACACTATTAATAGACACAGGATTGCCTGGTGGTGGGTACGGTGTTTGACTCCCAAGCTGACAGGTTCTTGGGTTCCAACCCCAAAGTCCATAGTTTACACGTAGGCATCCTTAAGCAAAGATTTCCCTGCTCCTACCCTGCTCCTTAATTACAAGTATCTAAAAAACAAACCGATCACTTTGGATAAAGGCGTCTGCTAAACGACTACATGGTGAATACAAGGAGAGTGAAAGTGAAGGCAGCTGTCGTGCAGCCAGTGGTGGACCTGCTAATTCTGCGCTCCTACAATACGGGTCGATACCCCGCCCAGGCCCGGCTTGGCACGAGCCAGTCAGGTTCCATTAATAGACACTGAGGGGGTGTGTCCTCCAGGAACGAGCCAGTCAGGTTCCATTAATAGACACTGAGGGGGTGTGTCCTCCAGGAACCAACCCCGCCTCCCCCCCCGGCTGGCCACAAAATGGTTCAGATTGTTAACACTGTTCGTGTGTGTTAGTACAAAATAATATATACAGTATATATATATATTTTATATGTGAATAGTATGGGAGGAAAGAAGACCAATCATACCAAAGACAAAGAAAGCCCAATTAGAGTGTGCATGCTCTCACAAGTGTGTGTGTGTGTGTGTGTGTGTGTGCGCGCTGCGCGCGCCTTTCACGCAAGACATAGTTAAGTTTTATTTCAGACATAGTTTGACTACTGTACTGGAAAACTAAAGGATATGTGTATGAGTCAGAGCACCATAGAGAGTACAGCAGATGAGAAGAATAACAAGCTTTAAGGAGCTGCAAAGACAGGGAGGGTATGAGAGAGAGAGGGGTGAGAAAAGAGAGAGAGAGAGACCGAGAGAGAGATTAAGTGAGAGTACAAGAGAGGGAGAACAAGTGACTGATAGAGAGAGCAAGAGAGGCAGAGTGCGAGACAAACAGGTCTGTGACAAACAGAGAGAGAGAAAGAGTGTGAGAGAGAGAGAGAGAGAGAGAGAGAGAGAGAGAGAGAGAGAGAGAGATGAGAGAGAGGAGAGAGAGAGAGAGAGAGAGAGAGAGAGAGAGAGAGAGAGTAAGTAAGTAAGTAAGTAAGTAGTAAGTAAAATTTATTTGTACAGCGCCTTTCACAGGCCAGGGTCACAAAGCGCTTTACAGTTTCTACAATACAGTGAAGAAATACATACAAATTTTAAAATTAAAGTTAAAAGGCCAACAACAACTCAGTGACAATCATAGCAGCCCCACAACAATTTACACAAAAGCCTGAACAAATAGATAGATAGGTCTTTAGTTGCCTTTTAAAGGAGTCAACAGACTCCACTGAACACAGAGAGAGCGGGAAGATCTTTCCAGAGTCTGGGAGCAACAGCCTGGAAGGATCGGTCTCCTCTGGTCGGGAAACAAGAGTGTGGCACCATCAGCAGATTCTGATCTACAGACCTCAGTGCCCGAGCAGGGGTGTAAGGCTGGATCAGATCACTGATGTAAGGTGGAGCCTGACCATGCAGAGCTCTGAAGGTTAAAACCAGAATTTTAAAATGAATCCTAGAGGAAACTGGCAGCCAATGAAGAGCTTCAAGAATAGGGGTTATGTGTGTCCTCCTATTACAGCAAGTCAGAGGAGAGAGAGAGAGAGAGAGAGAGAGAGAGAGAGAGAGAGAGAGAGAAGAGAGAGAGAGAGAGAGAGAGAGAGAGAGGAGGAGAGAGAGAGAGAGAGAGAGATCATATGACCAGAGAGAGAGAGAAAGTGAAAAAATGAAAAAGTGGAGAGACTGGAGGAATCAAGTGAAAGAGAGATCATATGGATGAGAGAGGGGGAGCACAAAGAGAGATGGATAGAAAGAGTGAGAGATGAATAAAACAGAGAGGGGGGGGGGGAGAAAGAGAGAGAGAGGAGAGAGAGAGAGAGAGAGAGAGGAGAGAGAGAGAGAGAGAGAGAGAAAGAGAGAGAGAGAGAGGAAGAGAGAGAGGGCAGGTGTCCGCCAGATAGTGAGGATGAGAGAGCAATAGACAGACAGACAGACAGACAGACAGACAGACAGACAAACAGACAGACACCCCTCCGATGCGGCCCAATCACCCCCCAGCCGCGGGGGAGGAGGGCTGGCCTGTGTGGAGGAAATAAGCCCTAGTGGCATGGGGTCGTCCTCCACAGAACCACAGCCTCCTCAGCAGTCAGCAGGGCTAGCCCCATGCAACACACTATCTCCTCCCCCCCTGCTGAGGGAGGGGCTGGCCAGAGAGACACAGGAGAGAGAGAGAGAGGAGGGGGGTAAAGGGGGGAGAGAGCTACATGAAGGAAAGAGAGAGAAGAGAGATAGAGGGATGGAGGGAAGAGAGAGGGGAAGAGATAAAATAGAGAGGGAGAGAGGGATAGAGACACAGGGAGAGAGGGGGGGAGATGGAGAGGAAACAGAGAGCAAGAGAGGCAGAAAGCCAGGCTGAAAAGATTGCTATATTGATCTATTTGCCTTCAGCATGGTTGTTTTCTTTCCCTCTCAAAGGGCTGAGGCTTTACTCAAAGGAAAGATTGCGTTATGGGGTCAAGTGGGAGACCAGAAATACCAAAAATATTTAAGATGTCCACCTTAATGCCACGCTGCATTAAAAGCAGCAGCGGTTTTGTTGTTATTGTATTTTAATTCTGTTTTTAAAACTTGCTGTAAAAGGTCAGCCTCGGCCATCTCAACTGTGGAATGAGTCCTCCACCAAATAGGGGGCAGCATAGCACCAGAACGTTGTGGGGTCCTATTGTAAGAGACAAGGAAATCACAGTCCCCTTTCGAAAGCTCCTTGGTCCCTCATCCTGCCCCTAAAGACATCACCCACTAAAATATAGTGTAGAGTGTAAAATGGATTGCTTCACATTCTGCTGATAATTATAGTTCTCTTCTGAATGATTTATACTCATCGTACATGTCACGCCTTTAAGAGGACTTTGGAATATCAGTCGCTTTTGTTCATCATCTCCCTCAAAAGTTATTTTGGGAGTTGAACAAAACACAGCTTTACAAAGCTCAAAATAACCACGACTCATACATTTAGTACCAGACACATCAAACATAAATAGGTGTGCATGCATTGATCATGTGAATGAGAGAGTTACAGAAGTGCATTGTGGGTTATATATATTGCAATTGATCCCCTCATAATCTGAATATTTAAAGCTTTCTTACATAATTGATCAGTGTATTTTAACTTTAGGAGACCCTTATCTTTATGTGATTTTACCAGATAATGTGATAGTGTGTTGTAATTCTGATTTAACGTACATGCTCATAAAGTGTCCATTATGTGATTTGTTGTTCATTTTTTGTACTTCTTTTACAGATAACATTTTACTTGGCCTTCAGTACAAACACTAGCCGGGTCCTATTAGGTTCCCCCACCCACCTCGTGCTTAGAACAAAGATGGCTGCTGAATAACAAATGTACTTTTTGTAAGCCGCTTTGGATAAAGGCGTCCACTAAATGCCCTAAATGTAAATGCAAATGAATAAGCCGTGTGGGAGTCAAAAGCTCGCTTAAACAAAGACACTGGAGGTAACCAGCACAACACGTAAAACCATTTCTTATGAGATAAAATCAGTTGTGAAAAAAAAAGTCATCTTTCTTGATATTTGTGATGTAATTGAATTACCAGTCTTACGATTCTGCCTTTTTGAATCATTCAAACCTGTGGACATATTGATCCATGCAAAGAAGTAGGGTTCATGTTAGCGCTATGGAATTACAATGAGATACTTGTGTTCAACACAGGACTGCAAGGAGGTTATAAAGACGGTAATAGATTGTTTGCATTTAAATGTTCAGACCATATTAAATACGAGTTAACCTTTCCCAAACATTCATTCAAGAAACGCGTTTAGAATAATTTGAGAAGAGGACACAAATTAGTTTGGAAGTTTATTTCATGAACAAAATTGCTCTGTGGAATGCTGTACAGTTGAAGGGTCAGCTGAGATTGCAGCAAAAAGCCAAGGAATGTCAAGACTGAATCACTTTTGTAATTTACTATGTTGAAGTCTATTAATAAGACAATTTAGCTGATAAGACAGCAGCTGAATGGGAGGCTTAGCAACATCTAATTATGGGCTGGCAGGAGGAGATGACATCCAGACCTTTCAGAGAATGAAGTAATAAAAGCTACGCAGAGATGAGCTCTGGTATGAAACTAGCGAGGGGTGTCTTTATAGGTATGAACACACACACACACACAAACACACGGACTCACACACACACACACACACACACACAGACACACACACACACACACACACACACACACACTCACACACACACACACACACACACACACACACACACACACACACACACACACACACACACACTCACGTACACAGACACACACACACACACACGCACTCACACACACACAGACACACACACACACATACGCACACAAACACATACGCACACACACAGACAAACGCACACACGCACACACACACACACACACCACACACACACGCACACACGCACGCACACACACACACACACACACACATGCACACGGGCGCGCACACACACACGCAGGCACACATGCACGCATGTACAAAAACGCACACAAAGTGCATAACCTATTAAAACCTATTAAAATATTCTGTAGATTAAGTTGCTTTGAGGTTTGTTTTTTGTCCAACTTGGTGTAGGGGAAAATTGGAACGGTGTTACATGCCATCCCCTCTGCTCATCGCTCACTGTGAGCCAGAAGAATCACAAAACACAGAAAAAAAGATGCTAAATTGTTGTTTTTCCATGGAAATCAACATTGTGCGGTGAGTGGAAAAATCGCTCTCTCTTCCTCTTTCACCCATTAGTCTTAACCGCCCGATTTAGTAATGTGTCTGGTTTTGTCACCACATCCCACATCCTCCCCTCCTCCTCAACCCTCCCTACAAGCTGCTCCCTAGTGCCCTACATCCTGCAACCTCTTTCACAGTCCCCTACCTCCTGCGCCATCCCAAGTACCTCACCTCCTCAACCTTCCTCCCTATAGACCCCGATGTTCTGCAACCCCCCCCACCATCTCCTACCTCGGTATTTACACTAGCACCCTGCGACCTCCCTCCTAGCCACCTAAACCCTCCTGCCAGCTCACAACTTTCTAAATGATGCACCCTAGCTCCCACCATTCTAAACACGTGTTTATTTATTTCCTTATCTCCCCAAAACCTCAGTTAGCCGCAGTCCTCAACTTCTCTGTTGTTATAAAAGAACAACAGAAAACGTATCCCAGGTTGTTTGGGTGGCTTTCCCGGGAGGGCTGCGCCAAAACAGAAACACTTAAACCCAGGCATTGCTGAGTTGGCAGATGGTCAACACATTATGCAATTAGTTCGGTTAGCAAATGAATAGCAGGCGAAATGGAGCGTTTATTCACGTTTTTGAATTCGGTTATCTATTCGATGAGCCTCAGTGCCAGCGCTAAGTGCACCGCTAGCAGCTACGCCGCCACGGGCTAATCATAGACACTGTGGTCACACAGGTACAATGGAGGCGCTGCGGTCAGCGCACCAGCCCAACTCACCACCCTGTAGGCTAACTCACCGCGGGCTAGCCGGCGATACGTAGCACGCGATACATAGCATACGAACACACGTACGAAGGTTAGCTTTATTGCTTTGGCTTGTGTTTTGTTTTTTGCTGCTTTTGTTCCCACATAGCAAACACCAGAAACCTGGTGGCCACA
>JAXIVH010000048.1:529173-531673 GCA_036785325.1 Urophycis tenuis | reverse complement strand
GGACGGGCGATTAAAAGCGCGGCCGGGTGCCGCGGTCGTCGGGACGTCCTTGCTGCCAACGACGCCGTTCACACAACCGCCGGGCCGCAGCCCCGACCTGACGGAAAACCCGACCACCGGCCTCGCGAAGGAACCCGACCCGACAGAGAGAACAAGGGAGCTGTTCTGACTTTGTAGCATGTTTTACATGGGCTTGTTTTTTTTTTACAGTACATGCACACATGCGTTTATATTTAACACGTTTCTTCAGCTCAGCGGCATTGCGCTCATCTGCGGTGTGCACAGTTTGCCAACTTTTTTGTTTCACTGTCGGTTTTTAATGCGGAATGAAAAGCCTATTTAAACACCTGCCATAAATACTGCCAGCAAACCTTGTGACCCAGTCCGAGTCCATCTGTGGATATAAATTAGGTTGTTGTTCATTTCGAGGCAATGGATAACATCCAAAAGCTCAAAGTTGAAAATAAACTTTAATGGCTGCTCTATATTTCCTGGCAAAAGCCTCATCATTATGAAGTGAAATACTTAACAAAAGAACGCCGGGCGATGGGGAGAAGGTGGAGATTACACTGTGAATGAAACACAAACGAACGGTTTCTAAATGAAATAAAAAGGGCTCCACATAATTGCTCACGTCCGCCGCGTCTACCTTGGGACGTCTGGGAGACAAGGAGGCAATGCCACAAACATCCCAGCACAAGAAGATTGCTTCGACTTTTTTTTTTTTTTTCCACATTACCTCGACAACAATAACAGCAACAGCAGCCACGAAGGCAATATCCCCCATCTGCTATATTCATATATATTCATATCTGGGAGAGAGACTGGGGCGGGGGGGGGGGGGGGAGTTAAGGGAAGGTGAGGGTTGGTGAGGAAAGGGAGAGGGGGGGGGGGGTGCGCGGGAGAAGAAGAAATATCTCCTGCTCCATACGCCTGTGTTTGGGCGTATGGAACGGCTTTGCAGGGGCCAGGTGAAATATGAGGGCTGTCAGCAGTGCTGACAGAAGCCTTTATTCTGCGGGCCGCTGTGTGATGGAGAGCCGCAGTGGGCTTGACACCGCGCTAAACGCCCCCCCCCCCCCATGCCTCGCCACCGCCGCCATAACCGAGGCTGACCGAGGACCGGCCATCGCCACGGTGACCGCGGCGACATATCTCCCACCCTGATCGGTTGTTATTACCACCACCAGACCCCCGCGGAGCCGGCGTCTGTGCGAGGCGAAGGGGTCTTTTGGGGTTTGTTTGTTTTTTTTTGTTTTTTTGGGGGGGGCGGCATGAAGGCCCCGGCTGATTGCTCCACAGTATTTATGACTTAATTGCGACCTGCAGGCGGGCGGCGGAGGGGCCGAGGGGGGCCGCAGCACCTGCTGCTGCTGCCGGACCGCTCTGGGACCCCCTCTTTGTGGGGCTCCCGCCCGCGGCTCCGCGACTTCAGTGTTTCACTGAAACACTGAAGTCGCGGGGCTGGCAGTCTTTCCCCGGCGGTGGGCGTGACCCGTACTGCTGGCACCGGCCACCGCCTCGCACCGCTGAGGCAGGAAAAGTAAGCAAATTGTCAAAGGAAAGAAAAGACAATAAATGTCGGGGAATGTATATTTGGGCAGCGGTTGGTGAAACGGTATATTTCACCAAACGGTTTTGAAGACCACCGAGGTGAGACCCCGCTGCCTGACAGACCTGTCCGCCAGTCGTACCAGACGTACGCACGGCCTTGCATTCAAATCTAGTGAGAGCGTTTCATCCCAAGCGACTCGAGGCTGAGATCTGTGATCAAAGCGTTAGCAACAATGTAGCACCGTGGGGCGAAGTTAGCCCCACAGTAGGGGGGTTAGCTAGGGGGGGTTAGCCCGGCTAACCCTCCGCTTCCCTTACCACGGGTCCAGGGTGATGCTCAAAGCACAGCAGTGTCTACGTGAGAATGTCCATGATCTATGAGAACGCATCAAAGGATTTGTCCGGTTTGGCAATGACCCCAGGTGAACGCTCGACATTGTTTATGTTGAGATGTGAATCAGCCATGATTTTCGTTCAACTCGCCCTCTCTCCTGAAATTGGTTGTTAACTGCTCACTTTGCCGTATCTCTGTGTTGTCCAACACGTGCAAGCAGTGTTCTTCAATAGTGCCCACAAACAAACAAATCCACACATTTCAAATACGCCACTGCACATGCTCACAGACTTACAGGCTGAGGCAAGCAGTTTAGTTTTGTTTGACAACACAAAGATAGAGCCATGGGAGGTGCTAAACTCTGGTTTGGAGTATCATAGATGCCAGTGGCTCACCGACTGCCCGATTCTGGAACATGCCGTGGGCAGAGGTGAGCCAAACAAAAATCTGTGAGCCGCTTTGCATCTCGACGCGGGACGCTGTCAACAATCGACCTGGGATCTTAGACAACTGTGCAAATCCTTTAACACTTGCACCTGTGGTCTGGGCTGAGCCAAATAGACACTTTGACTTTGGCTCAGCAGAAGGAGCACTCGCTGTACTTTCTGCTGC
>JAXIVH010000048.1:521673-524173 GCA_036785325.1 Urophycis tenuis | reverse complement strand
GGAATCTGAATTGAGACTTGTACACATTGTTGATGGAGTATGCAACTGTACGAGATTAGAGATCTATTCTGGATCAATCCAGATAACGCTTTGGATGGCCTTATCTCTGCAGACAAGACTTCTTCTCCCCATGCGTCCCTCCTAGGCAATGCTAGCATACTCACACAGTGACTCTCTCTCTCTCTCTCTCTCTCTCTCTCTCTCTCTCTCTCTCTCTCTCTCTCTCTCTCTCTCTCTCTCTCTCTCTCTCATACACACAACATACAACAATTGCCCTCACGGGATCAAAAGAGTAATTCTTCTTCTTCTTATACAAACATACAACATATTGCACACAAATAGTTTTTTGTATATTACAGATAATGCAAACCCTCACATCCTCACGCATATTACACTCACACTATCTCTCTCTCTCTCTCTCTCACACACACCCACACATACACACACATACACACACACACACACACACACACACACAGGCTGCCCCTGCAAAATACACACAATATCGGATGACCATCGATCAAAATGTACAGTTTATGAACCATTGGAAAAGGTCAGGGCGGGGGGCGCCATTTTGTGGCGGCGGCTGTCATTGCCAGTCTTTCCCCTCCGATGCATTTTCATCACCACCAACGCCGGCCAATCAATAAGCTAGTTCATGCAGTCCACACCCACACGGCGTCCACCACGGGCCGACATGCCACGGAGAACACGCTCCCCTCCGCCGTGGTTGACCAAACTCACAGGCACGGCCGGAGGGAGGAGAGTCACCAGCCATCCAGCCCAACGCGTGGCACGCGGCTACACAGCTCTGCAAGCAGCCGCCTCTATGAATAGTTTGAAAATAGGATTCTTTATCTGTCAGGACACAGCGTCAGGTTTGAAAGAAAAAAAAATGTACAGACGGAAGAATAATGATTACATTTTCAGCTTCTAGAATAATGGGGTTGTTTTTTTTCAAGGATACAGCTTTCTTATTTTTCTATTGTGGAGGTGTGAGGAAACCTCATAAGAAATGTGGCAGCCCAGGAAGAATAGGATATTGAATCCATCCACCACCACAGGGTCATCCGTCCAACTCAACGTATGGTAAATACATCAAATGAGTGAGGCTGCTTCCAGATCCCGAGACATCGTGCTCATGTCTGACGCACTCTGCTTGCACAAGCTGGACATGCAGTGAGTAGGCGACTGCTTTTTCGACGAGACCAGAGCTCACCTCCTCAAAAAAAGTTATCGCTACCACCTTAAATGCGGGATGCTCGCTGCTCAGAGTGAACCAGCACTCAGAGACGTCGGCCCCGCTGACCCTCGCCATATCATCAATTCCTGTTTCAACCTCCATCTTAGTATGCACAAAACCCCATTGGGAGACCAGGGGCTACATCTCAAAACACACGTCCACAGATTAATTCCCCGCCTGGCCCTGAACTTTCCTCCAGACTGTACCTCGGCTCTGCTCCTCGCTGAGAATATATTGCTGGTGAAGGGGTAAACAGCAGTAAATTAGGTAAACATCTCCAACCATCAATCAGCTGTGACTGACGGGCGTAACGAGAGAGAGACACAGAGTTGGGTGGGTGCCATTCACAGGGTTTTTTTTTTGCAGAGGCAGATACCCGCAATGCACAGCCTTCCATACGTAGCAAGCGCGATAGCATTGTGCGTCTCTAGAAGTTCATACATGGTGCTAATAGGAAGGCGAGGTTCACTTCACGCGATGGGAGCAGCACCACTTTGATGCGGCTCGCTGCACCTTGTGACTAATGGATGCAGGATGGAAAACCAACACAGCACGACGTGACCAGGTAACGTGAGAGGGCACTGTGTGTGTGTGTGTGTGTGTGTGTGTGTGTGTGTGTGTGTGTGTGGATGTATGGATGCCCATCCTAAACATACTCCATCTCTTGGCTTTGAGCTCCTTTGAACAAATGTATACGTTGCTTCACTCTTTAGTCTCTTGAGCATCTGCATAATTGCGTTGCTCTTTGATTGACTCATGGATAACGTTCCCGTGGTTCCTTCATTAATCTTCTTTTTTTCAGTTTGTCTGTTAACTCTGAGAATCTGGCTTCCAAATACTCTCCAAGCCATACCTCTCTGGGAGGTTCCTTTCCAATGTATCATGTCCTCAACCGGTTCGACCATTTCAGAAAGTTAGTCCTTAGTCTTGATCTCTCTTGAATGTCTTCTATGTATAATTCCTTGCTGGATACTGTATGATCTGTCTGTCGTCTCCGGTCGAGTGGCAGGGTTTGTTTGTCGTGTGTTACTGCAACTCCACTGACACCATCACGTTCCATCAAGGTCCATATCGTGTTCAGTAAGTGTCCATGTACTCCACAGCCCCTCAGTGTAGTCTTCACTCTATCTCGTGACCGGCACTCAGTCCCATCTCGGCGGCTGTCTGGTATCCCTTTCACCGACTTGTGGAGTTGAATTGTTTAGGTTGCAAAATTTGAAAACCGTTCAACCGAGATGAGACACAGTCGCTAAACAA
>JAXIVH010000048.1:514173-519173 GCA_036785325.1 Urophycis tenuis | reverse complement strand
GGAATGGAACCCCTAACCCTGGCAGTGCGCTACTGGCCAGCCAGAACCAGGACCACCTGTCTTAATCAGAACTATGAGACCACGGTAAACTGAAATGATTCAAACTGAGGATATCCTGTTGCAGATCTTTACTCTGACGGCTAAGCGCCCCGTTTTATTCATCCCGTTATTCGTGTTAGGCCGGATGACCTTAAATCCAATAAGTGATACAATCTAGACCCCCGCCCAGCGTGGGGGACAGACAACACGGTAACACGATACAAGGGAACCCCCTTCGAAAACCACATGAGGTCAACAAGTGGAAAATGGAGACAGTCAAGGAGTTCCAGAAGTGTCTTTTTGGCCTTAAAAGAAAAAAAAAAATAGCCGCCACCCAAACTCAAACCCAAAGGTCAAGCACTCAAATTCCTGTGGCTTAGCACTCAATTAGTAGAAAATTGCCCACGTGTCCGTTGGGAGCAGGTAATAATTGCTGTGGGTCATGAGTGATAATTGCCAGAGAACCCCTGTGAGTCGATGCCTATAAAAAGAAGTTATTTAAATCAGATCACCTTTGGGGCAGCGCTTTCATGCTCATCACCTTTAATTGGGAGGCACATTTGCAAAAAAACTTTTGCCAGCTTTTGCCAGACAAAGTCGGATACAGAGGAAGTTAACATTTAAATATTATGGAGGACGTGTACGGCAGTGCACCCCCCCCAAACCCCCCCCCCCCCATCCCGCCTGATCGAGTGTGACTTAATACAGAGAGAGACAGAAAGAGAGAGAGAGAGAGGAGAGAGAGAGAGAGAGAGAGAGAGAGAGAGAAAGAGACAGAGAGAGAGAAAGGGGAGAGAGGACAGAGAGAGCGACAGAGAGAGAGAGAGAGAGAGAGAGAGGGGGTGGGGGGGGGGGGGGGGCGGGGGGAGAGAGAGCCAGACAGAGGGAGAGAGACAGAGAGCACAGCAGCTGTAGCCCAATAATGGCCTCAGAGAATATCGTTTTTCAACCAAACTTTGTATAATGGCTGAACACTGGAGTATGCCCACTTTATGGTACGGAGTGCAGGGGGAGGCTCCTGGGCCATAAACTGGTGATCTGTGAGAGCGCTGTGCTTATCTATAACTTGTCCTCCGTGGGCCTTTGTGAGCTCTGTGTTGTTCTGACGCAGCTACGGTGCGGCGCTACTGTCTGGTAAATTGAGGTGATAGTGAGGTCGTTTCGGGGGGGCGGGGTTACATTAAACACCGCCCACCGAGGGTGTTAGCAGTGTCTGGGCATGCGCGGCAGGAGGTCTGCGCACGACGCTAACGCTACACCTTGAGGATGCACACGTGTGGACACACGTGCGTCGCTGAACCCCACAGTGTTTGAAATGTGCACTCGGTGAAGTCAAGTCAAGTCACATCCTTCAGCACGCCTTTCAGCATGACCTTTCATTGAACAGACCGTACGTTTACGCGCACACTTAAAATGCAAAGACAAATGAGAAACCGCAAAACCATTCCGACAGCGCCGTCAGATCCCACGCCGTCCCATCAAGGTTGCCCTGACGACGTGTGATTTGGGATTATAGAACCGTGGGAGGGGAGAGGGGGGGGCGTAGATTAGATAGGGGTGGGGGGGGTGGAAGGCGGAGGGGGGGGGGGGAGGCAGGGGAGGACAGAAAACGGACGGGGAAGGAGGGGGAGAGGACAAAAGGGAGGACACACTTGGGCGTTATCGTCGGGAGGCAATTAAAGGGAACTTTAACGGCCACGCGGTCCCGCACTCTGGGGGCCGGGGCGTTCCGAAAGTGTCAAGTAAGCCTTTTCTAATTATCGGCCACAGTAAATGTGGCAGAGGATAACTAATTTGCGCTGGGGGGATCATAAAGCCCGAGCGATCGACCTCTGCGAAGCCCCCCTCCGGATGACGGGGCACTCGGCACCAGAGGGTGAAGGGGGTCGACCGCGGGCTGGGAGTCATAAAGATAGCATCGCGGGCGGGGGGGGGGGGGCTGAAGCCGGGGCAGTGGCTAACTGATGCTAACCCCAATTACGGGGACATTCTTACCTTGGGTGTGCGTGTCTTGAGGGGGAGCTCATTCTTCTCAGTTAGGGTTTCTTTTCTTTTTTTTTCTTTTTTTTCCCCTGCCTACTTATGATTCAGCTGGAACAGAAATAGATGTCTCGGGAGCTCTCTGAAGTGACCCTGTTCCACTTTCATCTGCTTGGTTAAGCCGGGCTCACCTGGACCACGTGGGCCCCGCGCAGCCCGGCATGCGGTGACTGCAGGGAGACGCCACGGGCCAGATAGTTCTTCGACGGAGTGAAGCTTCCTAAGAGGGGGGGGGGGGGGGATGAAATGGATGCAGGCTTTGTTCTGGGGGGGGGGTTTTGTCAGTAAAAGTGAGAAACGGACGACGTTGCGTTTTTGTAACATATCACTGAAGAAAAAATGACTTGGTAGACGTTGTTTTTCTGGCGTCATTGTTGTTGTTACATAAAGTCATCACCGTAGCAGTCCTCTTGTTCCTTCCCTTTTCTGACACGGTGGTGGGGAGCGGGTGGGTTCTTACATGCATCATGTTGTTAATAATAACAGGAAGTGCCTTGGGGGAGAAGAGAAAACAAAATGGCAGCCTCAATCATCCCTTTTTGCTTTTGGTCACAGCAGACTGTCTGCTGCTATTACAAGGAAGACGACAAAAGTCCAGCCTGGGTTCTCGTCTCAATGACCTGATAACCTGATTGCATGCCGGATGACAGCCAGCTCCCAACCAGCCCTCAACATGTGAGGCATGTCTTGCAACTTAGAACAGCGAATTGTAATGTTCCTGTTTCCTGTTCTGCCATCGAGAAAACCAGGGAGGTCTTCCTCTTGTGGACCAGACAGCTAACAAGCAAACAAGTCATGTTGTACTTCTGCCTGCTACTTTTACCACTTTTTTTCCCTCCTGCAGTGTGGGAGAGATGGACTTACTGGACTGAGAACAAATGCCTGAGCTTTACTTTACTGAACCTGAAATTATCCAAAACTACATCAGGCAATGTCAACTGACTTAATTAATGTTTACATCCTGCTTTAAGGTCATAGGGAACTTCATGGCCCTCCATTGAAAATGCAGTTGTGAGTCAAGGCTGAAAAAAGGAATTAATGCTTAATGCACAATGGTCATTGCTTAGAATCCTGGGGCATATGATGCCTATTAGAAGCACTATGCTCCTAATAACATCCATCGTATCACGTGTGCAGCAGTCCAGTTCTGAACATTGTAAGTCATTTTCCGCTCCAGAAACGTAATGCAATGTAAAGAAAAATTTACACACTCAGATTGTTTCCATGTACGGCCAATAGTAGCCTCCATACTCCAGCAAGAGCCTTGTGTGGGCTACAGGGACTGGAGTGGCTACGAACAACCCAGAAGGATCCTCTCCTGCTTCCTCTGTCTCAAGTGGAAGCCCCCCCCCCCACACCACCACTAGTGCTTCTACTTGATGGCCCTCTCCTTCTTAATTAGCACCTCTTTGTGCTCTGTCCCCCTGGGAGCCCCACTCTGCCACCTGACAGCGCCGCGGCCACAAAGGGAGGTCCTCGCCGTCAAACAGGAAGTTCAGTGCCTTAACCGAGACTTCAACGGCCCGCCGGATGAATTGCTGGCGTGACCTTTGGCCTTTTTTTTTTTTTTTTTTTTTTTAATGGCTGGTGGGAAAAAAAGGCCGCCAACGTAAATCGAAGAGAGAGTATGATGTAGAAAAAAAAAGAAAAGAAAACAGGAGATGCTCTGTCACTCTTTTGAAGACGCATGAAACATTCAAGTGTAAGAGCCCACCCCCCCCATCAACACTATACACACACAAACACACACCACATACACACACACACACACACACACACATACACACACACCACATTCAAGTCTTCACCATCAAGACACAGACTTTTGTTTTCAACCACTTGAGACGAGGATACCTTTGCGCGAACAGAAATTTACTTTTTGGTTGTTTTTATTGTCAGCTTTAGGAAGAACATAGAATGACACCTTACCCTTTACGCCGAGTAATTGTATGTCTTAGCCAGGATAAGTGAAACGAGTATTGAAACAACACAAGTAGTCTTCTGTAAACAGCCTGCTTGCTGCCACACTGTGAATGGAGGCGTAAAATCGGTAAGGAAGTGCAGATATCAACTTATGTCGTGAAAATCAAATTCAAATGGATTCAGGTCCTTTTAAGTTTTGTATGTTTCAAGCAGGAGCAGTTAAGCGTTTTTGAAGCGTAAAACAATGTTTGCTGAAAGATAAACCGTTAAATGAACCACTTCTTTTAGAAGTGATTTTTTTTTTAAAGGCATTGACAAAGAAAATATCCATAAATAAAGATGATATTCTGAAAAGAAATAACAAAGCATTCCTCAATGAGATCCCCCCCCCCCCCTATGTTTGGTTCACAAACCAAAAGAAATGTCAATAACCATACCAGCTTCTGGGGTCGGCCTTGGATCGAATGCATCATGCATAGCCTCCCAATAAAACACACTCACCTCAACTTCATTTATACAGCACCTTTCATACAACCATGTAGCCCATAGGGCTTCACGGAGCAAGATCAAAACAGCACAGACCAGCACAGTACCCCCCCAAAAAAAGACAACAACAATAGCTCAAATTGAAAATATCACAAAAAGAACACCACGAAAAACATCCACGATATTAAATATACAAAATAAAAAGCAGTCACGACAATGAATAAAACACAAAATGGTACAAAACCAATGAATACGACTTCAGAACTACGCCAGAGGAGATAGGTCTCAGGGTTTCTTAAAACAAAAAAACAAGCTGTCCACGGAGGTGCAGCCTCAGAGATCCTGAGGCAGACTGGGCGAGGGCCAAGGTGCCTTAAAGTTGCCTCCCCGTCTGCTTACATGGAGCTCTTTGAGCCTGGGAGGCCGGCTGCTGGGGATCGGAGGTGGGGCCCCGCTGGGCACATATCTAAAAAGCAAACTAGTGAGACGGACTCTTTAAAAAAAATCAATTC
>JAXIVH010000048.1:497187-513973 GCA_036785325.1 Urophycis tenuis | reverse complement strand
GCGAACCCGGCGCCCTCAGCCGGCCTCGAATCCCCGATTTTCACTCGAGCGCCGCGACGGGTCAGCAGCGGCCGTGTGAACCCGTGACCAGGCCCTCCTCCTCCTCCTCCTCCTCCTCCTCCTCTGGCGGGCAGACGGCCCACGCTGTGAGACCCCCCCCCCCCTCCCCCGCTGTCTCGGCTCCCCCGGTTCCCCACTCTGAACCCGGGGATGATGGTGCCGGTTCCGGCGCGGGGCATGATTGTTATTTAAGGACGTTATCTGGCCGCGTGGAGACGAGCGCGGGGGGGGTGGGGGGCGGGCGGGGCTGATAGCGTTAGCTTGGCGCCGACCGCCGTCCCAGAGGAGGAAGGCGGTGGGGGGGGGGGGGCGTCGGCGGGGAGATATCAATATAATGTCGATATTGCGGAATGAGACTTTATATTGCGCGGGGTTCCGCCCGCGGTTTAAAATGCCGTTATACATTCCAGTCATCACAGCCACTTTGCGGTGATATAATCTCTCCAGGTTCCCTTCTCTGTGGTTATAAATATCTCAATGTTTGTGTCACGTTATAAATCAAATAAGGCAACGACACGCGATGCTTATTTTGTCAATTGCGTCAAACCCGGGTCCGTCTGTCGCCTCCGCGCTGGCGGGTTCTTCTGGGGAAAAAACACAGCGGAGACGTGAACCAGCGAGACGCCGCGTGGACCACGCCCCCCCCCCCCTCCCCCCGCCATGAATAAAACAACAGGTGGCGCAGCCTCCCTCACCACGGAGACGCAGGGTATCTTAACAGCCTTGCGTCGGACTCCAGCGCTGGCGCCGCGCGCACTGTAAACACATCGATCACCTCCGCTGGTTTACTCCGGAGCTCCGGAGTAGCCTCTCTGAACCGGGAGAGGAGGAGACACGCACACTTGTAACGCCATGGAGTGGGATATCATATACAGATGTAAAAAAAATGTTTAAAAAAGTAAAAACCCACTGAAATGACTTAGTCTTCGGTAGCGATGACGTCTCGCTCGCATCAGCTCTGGTTCCTCTCTCCGCTGTGCTAAACTCCCCTGTTAGTCTCGGGGTGTCCGGCTCTAACTCTGCAGCAATGTCACCCCCTGCACCACCACCATCCCCACACCCACCCCCACCACCACCCCCACCACCACCACTACCACCATCCCCACCCCCACCACCACCACCACCCCAACTGGTCGCTGGCAATAAGCCTTCAGGGGGCCTTATTGCCAGCGACCAGGGGGGAGGAGGGCTAGGAAGCAACAAGATTAGCTGAATAGAGCCACAGGTTCCCTCTGGCTCCCTCTGGTTCCATTTTTTGCCTTAAGTGGTGCTACTGCTGCTACTGCTGCTACTGCTGCTGCTGCTGCTGCTGCTGCTGCTGCTGCCGGCTAGAGAACAGCAGCAGCAGAACTACGGCACGACACGGAGACACAGAGACGCTTTCTGTCTGTCAGTCTGTCCTCCCTTTTGGCCGTCTTTCCTGTTTCATGGCTTTGTGAGGATTAGCGCAATCAGAAGACCCCTCTGATGATGATGATGATGATGATGATGATCATGATGATGATTGTGATGATGATGATGACGGTATATATGCAATAAATGATTCTTATTCTTATTCTATTATTACTGTGGTTATTGGATGCTAATGAGGAAGATGATTATGAGGGTGTGGATGATGATGATAATGATGATGATGATGGCGGTGCTATTGATGAGGGGGATGATTGTTACAAAGATGATGATTACAATGATGTTAACAGTAGGATATTGTTATGTTTGAACCCGGAAACTTTGAACCCGGACCGGATTGAGGGTGACACCACAGTGAGTGTGAGTCTGACTCTGTGTCAGCCTTTGTACGTTAAGAGGCTGAGGATCACGATAATTGTCCGTTCGGTGGAATTATAACATCGAGTACAACGGAATCAAACTGGTCTCAGGTCTTTAGTTTGAAGCTTTGGCCGAACGTTGGCTAGCCTCCAACTCTCTAATACGTTTGATTGTTTTCCATCTTAATGTCATTATCCATTAGTGTCTTCTCTGGGTCAACTTGAAGAAAGCCCTTTGAGCTTCAATCTGCACGTTACTACCAGCAGAGTTCAGCAGCACTGCCTGCCACTTTCCTCTAATAAGCATTACGATATTCGAGAATTGCAGAAGCATTTCAACTGACGTTTTTTCATTTTTTTTATTCCCTTTGAAATGTTCTACTCTATAAATATATTTATACTCCTGTCTGGATTTTGTCTTTTATTTACCTTTTATTCCACCCCGAGTTCATTTTAATTACTGCCTTGCGTTTTCCCAGCTGCCTTTGATCGTGGTTATGTTTGTCTATGCATAACTGATGAAGGCGCTTCTGGACCGAGATGTCTGGATGGATGGTGATCTCAGAGCCGCGGCGAGTGCACTTGGCTCTGGTAAACATTCTCCTCTGACTCACTTCCACCACAGCCTGGGAGGAGAGGAAAAAACAAATCCGCCAAGCGATTCACACGCATGTACACCTCTTCAGAAGGCAGCGCGGCACAACAACCCATGTAGGTGGTGCTGGTGGTGCTGGTGGTGGTGGTGCTGGTGGTGGTGCTGGTGCTGGTGGTGCTGGTGGTGCTGGGGACGGGGATTAAGAGATTCAGCCAGACGATGTACACTGGCAGGATGGATGAAGCGCGGGAAACTCAGGCGCGGCGACACGAGACGCGCCAACAAACGCAACGCATTTGAATCCATCGTTGGCGTCCACTTTGATGCAACGTGAACACTGCACTGGAACATTCAGCACCGTTGTCTCACTGGAGGGAACGCTAAATGACAGACAATACTGTTGTCACAGACCATTTTCACTGCCAGGTTGACAACTGTATATATACTGTATATACTGTATATATATATATATTAAAAAGGAAATGTGTCCATATATACTTTTTTTGGTGGGTGGGGGGGGGGGGGGGGGGGCTGGCTACCTGTAGGCAGCTGACAAGGAAAGATACCTTTTTCCCATCTCACAAGCATGCTCCAGACACACACACACACACACACACACACACACACACACCCCACACACACACACACACACACACCCAGCAGCCCCCGCCATAATCACAGAGCAGCTTGCCAACAGGCGTGCCCCAACGTGCTGTCTCCCAGCCGAGGCTCCCTCCAGCGGGCTGGTGGAGAGAGACTCTGCGGCACGCGGCTCCACTGGACCGGAACGCCTTCCCCCTCCAGCCGGGGGAACATGAGTGTGGGGTGGAAAGACACCTGTCAGGGGGAGATGAGAGAGATGTCCTGGAGACAACAAGGCCTCCTCTCCTGCCACATCTTACAATGGCCTGACAGCAATTGTCTATACACGCCCATGGAGCGTATGTTTGTTTTGTATGTCTGCGTGTGTCTGTGTGTGTGTGTGTGTGTGTGTCTGTGTCTGTGTCTGTGTGTGTGTGTGTGTGTGTGTGTGTGGGGGGGGGGGGGGCGTCTGTGTGTGTTTTGGTCTTGACTGTTTGTGTGAGTGGTGTGTATATGTCTGCACTGTATGTAGTGGTTGCATGTATGCGTGTGTATTATCTGTGTATGTGTGTGTGTGTGTGTGTGTGTGGGGGGGGGGGGGCAGGCATTTGTGTGCGTCTGTGTGTGTTTTGGTCTTGACTGTTTGTGTGAGTGGTGTGTATATGTCTGCACTGTATGTAGTGGTTGCATGTATGCGTCTGTATTATCTGTGTATGTGTGTGTGTGTGTGTGTGTGTGTGTGTGTGTGTGTGTGTGTGTGTGTGTGTGTGTGTGTGTGTGTGTGTGTGTGTATGTGTGTGTATGTGTGTGTGTGTGTGTGTGTGTGTGTGTGTGTGTGTGTGTGTGTGTGTGTGTGTGTATATACGTCTGTGGTATCACGTGCGAGTGCGCGCATCAACGTGCGCGTGCAGCCGGACCTTTCAGCGCGCCGGCGAGCGTGTGCATCTCCTGCAGCACCGCGTGGAAGCCGGTTGTCCCCGGGGCCACGGCCGCGAGGCCCGGCCCGCAAGCCACGGCGCCGGGACCGGCCCGGGGACACGGCGCTGACAGGCGCACGCGCACCGCGTGACAAGCGGACCCCTATAGAAATTCATAACGCTGTCAGCGGCAGATCAACGGGGAAGCGCGACCAAGGGGGGGGGGGGGGGGGGGGGGAGGGGAGCGAGCACCGGATATAAAGATGGATCGTCTTCATCTAATGCCGGAGAGGCAATCTCTGGGGATGTTCAGACAGTCGGGCGATCGAGCCCCGCCTGGGTTGAGAGAGCGCCGTAATTGTTTTCAGTTATGGCGAACGTAAACACACCAGTGTGATATATATTGGCAGTCCGAAGGCAGGGGGGGGGGGGGTGCTCTGTCACCGATCGGATACTGATGTTTGTTCTGTGGCTTAGTTTGTTTACCTGTGTGACTAATAGTGTGGGGGGGGTCTGGGGAGAGGCGGTGGTACAACCAGGAGACAGTTCTAGACCCATTGGCAGACAGTGACTTCCCTGTGTTGACAGTGTGTGTGTGTGTGTATCTGCATGTGTGTGTGTGTGTCACTTTAAATAGTTACTGTCATTTCTCACAATCCCATGATGTATGTTCTGAGATTATTTCAGTGCACACAAGATTTCAACACGAAATACTTTCTCTGCTTAAACATTTTCCCTTGTCATTCTTTCAATGCAATGAACACTAAAAACTCATCATCATTTTCATTTTGAGACGCATTCAATTAGACAACATTACACTAACATTCTAATTTATATTAAAATGTTTCTTTCTTTGAGGTTTACTTAAACGCTGAAATGTACTAAATCAACAGAATTACTGAGACGAGAGGACACTATACAGCGGGAGTATTTAGTGAAACAATGCTGACCCCTGCTGGCCAAATGAAGAAGTGCATGACTCTGGAACTTGGACAACTTTAACCGAACTGAACACTGTGATTAGTATTGCTATAACACGGCACAAAACAAGATGCGGTCATGTTAGAATGAGCGGGGTGCAGAAGCATCTACTCTCTTTATGTATAGCTGCTTTGTCTATTTTGTATGTGTGTGTGTGTGTGTGTGTGTGTGTGTGTGTGTGTGTGTGTGCGTGCGTGCGTGCGTGCGTGCGTGCGTGTGTGTGTGTGTGCGTGCGTGCGTGCGTGCGTGCGTGCCTGCGTGCGTGCACGTGTGCGCGTGTGTTTGTGTGAGTGCATATACATCATCCTTAACAAACAATGGAAGCTGCCCTTAATGGAGAGCGATAGTGCAAGAGAAGTGTTCTTGTCCATGCATATGGATGAATTCACCTCTGGGTCGCTGGGCTGAAAAGACATGGGAGAAGTGGGTCATTTCAAGAGCCCTCTTCAATACGTTGTTTGCAGCAGTGGCCGTCATTTTGATGTGCCGCACTGATAACCACCACATCTCTAAACCTTGACAGGTTTATACCAAACACAACAACTTCATTTCATATTTCATTATGTATTGACCGGGAATTCAATCAGAAAGCCGCCTGACTTTGACTGCACTGTCGCAGCTTCTGCAAGTTTTCCTGTGCTCCTTGATGGATGGATGGATGGATGGATGGAGGGCACGTTGAACATTTTAATGGCTTTCAGAGATGTTTGCCATTAGGCCGCAGCACAGGGGAGGTCGATAGGGCAATGGCAGAGTGGGAAGGCAAAATGTCATCTCCGCAGCACAAGTCCTGGGGTGGAACTCCAGGAAACCAGGTTGCCATGACACCATGGGGCTCTTTCGTGGGCGCTGGCCCCGCCCCTCTCACCAATCAAGCCGATGGCACAACACAACACCGCATCGGTCTTTAGCGGCGGTATCAGAACACATCATCATCATCGTCACACCACCATCATCATCATCATCATCATCATCATCATCATCATCATCCTCATCACCACCACCATCGCCTCGGCCCACCCTGCTGACTTCATTATCAGCCGGCTAATCAGAGAAGTCAGGGGGGATCGGGGATGACAGTGCCCAGGCGCACCATCTCTCTCTCTCTCTCTCTCTCTCTCTCTCTCTCGCTCTTTTTCCACTGCCTGATTGAGTAGCTGTCAATCGAGAGGCGCGGGGGGGAACAATTGCTCCATTCCTCTGCCATCGTCTCGACAGAGACATTGAGGACACATAGAGGGCTGAGAGAAGCCTTGTGGTTCACTGGAGTGAACGAGACACTGAAACGAGATCAACAATCAGATGGCCAGCATCCTCCAAGGTTCATCAAGCACTCCCGTCTCCCCCGTCTCTCTCTCCCTCTCCAGCCCTCGCCCTGCCCTCCCCCTCCACTCTGGCTTGTGTTCAACTGTCACGACACAAACAGCGGTGGATAATACAGTACCGGCAGGTACTTAAGATCCCAGCATCGATATCAGGTCAGAAAAACAAAAAAAGTGGTATGGTGCCCTGGTATAGTGCTGCTATAGTGCAGGACCAAGGCTGGTGGGAACTTTTAATCACAAAGCTGTTGGCGCAGGAAACAGGAGATTGTTGAGAATCAAAGAGTGCGCGTGTGTGTGTGTGTGCGTGGCTAGCTATTGTGTTACACTGAACAGGCTATGGAAAGGTGACTAACAAAAAGGCAGGGCAACATATGGCCTCTTGAGTGTGTCATAATTACACATGGGCAATTAAACACAAATCAAAGAACAGGACGGTGCTTGCCTTACAATGCCTTACTTATTTGGTTTCAATGAAGCCATTGAAGGTATGGTCATTTGCAAGATAAAACAGCCATTCCCACGTGTGTCTTACAGTGAATGTGTCTCACTAATGAGTGGCTCAGGGGTCAGGCATCTGGCTGAACCCCATCTACAGGTGGGCTGCAGACATCGGAGTTCCGACCCCCAGCCTCGCGGCTGGGAGTTCAACGAAGCGCCCTGACCACTGGAGCCTGGTGCAGGACGAAACACCGAGCGCCGGGCCAGAGGCGTGAGTGAGGGGCTCCCGGCCCATGTCAGATGGTTTAATCACAGGTCAGCGGAGCGTCCTCGTGGCGCCGCCGCGGGGCACGCCGGGTTACCGCAGCGCTAGCTAGCATATCGAAGCCATTGAAGCTCCCGTGCGACACAATGCCTTTGACCACAGCGGTTCACGCTAGCATCACTAGCGCAGGACTAGCATAGCATCTCCCGTTCCGGTGGCGTCTCTTGACCAGAGCAGCTGCGCGGTGCGATCCTAAGGGCTCAGGGTTGGGGCTGAGGTTAGATCACTTCACAGCTGAGACACCCTGGGCTGCACATCATACTGTGGCAGATAGAGCAATACTGTGTGGAGGACACAGTAACACTGCAGACAATACAGGAATACTGTGGTAGATAATAAAGAGAACGCTGTGGAAAATAGCTAATAGATAACAGACAAACAAACACAAACACACACACACACACACACACACACACACACACACACACACACACACACACAGATAAATAGATAGCTGAAGCAGAAATGTCACCGCATTTTCTAGCCAACAAAAAGCCATGTGATTTGAAGAACCTACTTTGGCAGAAAATAACATGTCAAAAACAGCCCTTCAGTCTCGCTTGCATTGAAAGGACTCCAATGGTGTCTGCAACACCGCTTCAGTTTATTCATGTCGGAGGGCATTCGTTCAAAAGCAGGTCAAACCCACACGCCAACACACAGACACACACACACAGACACACACACACACACACACACACACACACACACACACACACAGCCACACCACATGCATCCCCGTGCAGGCGTGTCCACATGAAGGACTCTCCTGCTGCTGCGGCTCCTTTCAGGCTCAGCCGTCTGGAGCTCTGGAGTCCGTCGGCCGGGATCGAAACGCACGCTCCATCACCTTGGTCACAGTCTCCATGCGTTGCATCGCAGAGCCGCGCCGAGCCCAGCGGCAAGACCCCCTTCTGGAGACAGAAGGGGGTCCCCCCCCCCCCCCCCCAAAAAAAAGCATCCTGGAGCAGGGGAAGACACTCTCCCGTGCTGAACTGACGTCACCTTTCAGAAGCAAAAAAAAGGAAAAACTCCTGGCGACCCCCGAAGTGATTCACAGAACACAGCCGGGTTCGGGAGATTATTTCTATTTTATTTCCTATCACGGCCGGGTCCAGGAGCTCAGTTTGTGGTTCTCACACTTGGTTCATTGGGATTAGTGGACCTAGCGAGTCCAATATCCTATTAGGGCAGATTAGGTTGCCGGGGGTGGGGGTGGGCTGGGGTGGAAGGATGGTGGGGGGGGGGATAAGGGAGTAAAGGCTTTGGAGGGAATTGCATCACCTGTTCTGTTGTGTTGCAGCTGCACATTGTGAATCTGCTATTAAATCTTTGTGGAGCGGAACAGCTGTTTACACTCTGAAGAGATCCCTTACCGAAGAACATGCTGTAGAACACAGTCTACACAGGAGATGCAAAAAAAAGCTTTGACATGCCCAACAGGACCCTGGGATGCCTTTACCCCATATACCACTACTTAACGGCATCTGTATTCATCGTAAGTCGCTTACCTGTAAAAAAAATAAAATAAAAATGTTTATCGGCATGTCCTTAAATTTAATTGGACTGCATTAGCATAGCGTTGAGTAGCAAGCCTTTAGCGGTCGGGCTCTGCTGCCCACTGCAGAAGATCACGCGGTAACAACTGCAGAATAATAAATCAACACGGGGACCGCACACTTTGTTTGGATACTTCACAGCGGCTTGGGATGCGCAGCGTTCGTCAGGAATGCTGCCGTGTGATTTGAAATCCAAACGGAAGAAAGCGGAGAATAGAGCAGAAAGAGAAGATTGATTCTTTTCATTTTACCAACAGGGGACAAAGGCACTCTTGAACATGCCGTATGTCCGCTTTTGCATGTGGGACTAGATGTGTGTGTGTGTGTGTGTGTGTGTGTGTGTGTGTGTGTGTGTGTGTGTGTGTGTGTGTGTGTGTGTGTGCGTGCGTGCGTGCGTGTGTGCGTGCGTGCGTGTGTGTGTTTGTGTATTGATTTATTCCTTTTCAGATAAAATCAACTATGACATCCAGGTGAAGCAGAGCCCTCCTCACAGTGAATATAGAAAGTGAATCTACCCTCGCCTGTAAGCAAACAAGCAAAGTCTGCATACATAACACATTTCCCACACCGGCTCCCCCTGAGCCCCCCAGACAGCCCGGGGCCCATGCTGGTCTGATAGTGAATGCATGTATCTCTGAAACACACCTACAGGTCTCCCAGCGCCGTCTCTTCCCTTCACTGCACCCTGCACGGCCACCCGGCCAGCGTGGCACGCTGATGTATTCAACATGTCCTTAAGCTATGTCGCTCTAACTCCTCCATCAGTGGCTCACTAATGAACCTGCGCCAGCATCAGCGGCGAAGGACGCTTTTTGAAAAGTGTCAGAGATGCGGCGTGTCAGGGGGTGCTACGACCGAGGTGGTGGTGTTGGTGGTGGTGACGGCGGTGGTGACGGCGGTGGTGGTGGTGGTGACGATGGTCGTGGTGGTGGTGACGATGGTGGTGGTGGTGAGGGTGGTGGCGGTGACAGTGGTGAGGGTGGTGGTGGTGATGATGGTGGTGGTGAGGGTGGTGGTGGTGGTGACGGTGGTGGAGGTGGTGGTGACGGTGTTGGTGGTGGTGGTGACGTTGGTGGTGGTGGTGAGGGTGGTGGTGGTGACGGTGGTGAGGGTGGTGGTGGTGACGCTGGTGGTGATGACGGTGGTGGTGGTGGTGGTGACGGTGGTGGTGGTGGTGGTGACGGTGTTGGTGCGTTAGCGTTGAGGTGAGCAGTACATCGTTATGGACGTATGAAATACGACGACCCCTGAGATTAATTTTCCTGATCGTCTGTCATATCATACAACATTTCTGCAAGTGTTTGAAGAGGTATTCATCCAAAATATGAATAATACAGGAATATGAAATGTAGTTGTAGTAAAAAACTTATAATATATTAAGGTGTTCAGGTGTTCATAATTCCCCAGTAACGTCTTGCAACATTGTTTTTTTTCAACGCTTAACTTCTAACACCACTGCACCATCTTCCATGTCTGGATATCAAACCGATGTAGCGAGGTCTCACTTCGGAGACATAAGTGACAGCGATGTCTCTCGGTGTTAATTTCCCTCTGAATGCGGTATTGATTGGAGTGGCACCTGAGACGACTTTGAGGAAGATTCCGAGCCAAAAGTGCCAAAGACTTCCTTTAGCTGGGAGAGATGTGAACAGGAGGTGCTTCAGAGAGGAACAAAGAACAAATATACAAATCGGTTTGTTAAGGGGGGACCCATCATGCTCGGTTCCTAACATCAGAGAAGCACTGCTTCCGACGCGTGTCATAAAAAATAAAGAAAATCACAGCCTGCGACATCAACTATGTTGTCGCGGAAAAATGCTGGAAACGCTGGAACATTGACAATGGCCCTGCTTTACAGGGCATTCCGTTGCGGACCTCTTTTCAGTACAGTACAGTTGAGAATGGCAGAGCACTACGGTTTACATTTGTGGGATGATTGCCCGCATCCTTTTCCCCCAGAGCTGGTAACTAAGGACCTGAGGGTTGCAGTGATCAATGGTACCTGCCTGCTCAGGGCAGCTCCACTGCACTCATCACCTCACATCCTCTGGAAGAACCAGCATCCAGGCATCAAGAGGCCGGCTCTCTGGGACCGCTTGTTCAAATGTTGCTGCAGTTGTGCAACACAATGCCTGCAAGGATGAAAAACTACAAAAACCCACCCCAGTATCCAGTGTCCGAGACAATGCGCCTCATGAGAACGCACTCTTTCATTTTGGGAGGAATGCGATCAGCATATCTGAAAACAGTTTCAGGGATTGTTTTCTTTTGCCTGAAGTGGTGATGTCATCACAGCCATGAGCATGATGGGTCAGTTAAATCATGAAGTGGTGATGTCATCACAGCCATCAGGGTGATGGGTCAGTTAAATCATGAAGTGGTGATGTCATCACAGCCATCAGGGTGATGGGTCAGTTAAATCATGAGGTGGTGATGTCATCAAAGTTATGAGGGTGATGGGTCAGTTAAATCATGAAGTGGTGATGTCATTACAGCCATGAGGGTGATGGGGCAGTTAAATCATGAAGTGGTGATGTCATCACAGCCATGAGGGTGATGGGTCAGTTAAATCATGAAGTGGTGATGTCATCACAGCCATGAAGGTGTTGGGTCAGTTAAATCATGAAGTGGTGATGTCATCAAAGCCATGAGGGTGATGGGTCAGTTAAATCATGAAGTGGTGATGTCATTACAGCCATGAGGGTGATGGGGCAGTTAAATCAATGAGACGTTTAAAGGAAGGCAGCCTACCGTGGTGTTTATGGGGGCCCACTCTGCAGATTGATACCCGGTTTGATCGTCAATGTCCTACCTGTGGGCTGTTGAGCAAGCTTCCCTCACCCACTAACCTGCTACTAAGTGTCAATCTCAAAGATCTCCAAAAATGCTAATTTCAGTAAATGTCAGTTAAATGACCTGTCAGTTGCCGAATGACGTAACACATTGGTGATTGAGCCTTTGACCCACTGATGAAATCTCCCAGTGGCAGTGGCTGTTCCACCAGAGAGGGGCGGAGCTACCGCAACAGACTCGCTCTTGAACTCTGCTGCCTACAGTTTCACCATAGGTGGCGCCAAGCAGAACAAAAGGGAGATCTTCGCGATGGTCACTTTAATCACATGTATCAGCGTTGAAGGTGATCAATTTTGCTAAATCACGTAGAAAATAGTTAAATAACAAATAATATGTTTCCTCTTACTGTCAGATTGTAGTATTCTTTCTCAAAAATGAGTCAGCATTTCAAAAGGATTTGTCAAGGACGCAGTAAGACTGCCCACTGCCCTTTAAAAATACAATCACACGCTGTGATGTAATGGACAGCGTGGTGTAATGAATTTAGCAAATGGCACATTAACCTTTCCCAAATGAAAAGGAAATCTATTGTTTTGCGTGACATTTATTGAATATTAGAGAACAGCAAATATCAAAATGTCTCCAGATAATCGTATGCACCAATATATTTATGAGTATTAGTATAATTATATTAATGTGAGAAAGGGTGCATTGATGACAAAATACAACACAAACCGCAACACCTACAGAACTAGAACTGCATCTGTCACACCACACCGTTCCATCTAGCGTCCACCATCTTCCCACAGTTCTATCGACTGTTGGAATACTATGGAAAACAACAATGACTAACATGCACATACAGTGATTAACATGCACATACGATGACTAACATGCACATACAGTGACTAACATGCACATACAGTGACTAACATGCACATACGATGACTAACATGCACATACAGTGACTAACATGCACATACAGTGACTAACATGTACATACAGTGACTAACATGCACATACAGTGACTAACATGCACATACAGTGACTGACATGCAAATGACTAACATGCACATACAGTGACTAACATGCACATACAGTGGCTAAAATGTACATACAGTGACTAACATGCACATACAGTGACTAACATGCACATACAGTGACTAACATGCACATACAGTGACTAACATGCAAGTGACTAACATGCACATACAGTGACTAACATGCACATAAAGTGACTAACATGTACATACAGTGACTAACATGCACATACAGTGACTAACATGCACATACAGTGACTATAACATGTACATACAGTGACTAACATGCACATACAGTGACTAACATGTACATACAGTGACTTAATGTATATACAGTGACTAACATGCACACCCTCCGTCCATGCTAATGCTACCATTTCAGCGCGCTCCATCTCGCTGCCATTCTCTCAGTCCTCATACGGTGAGTCAACATTCTCACTCTTTCTCGGTTTAAAGTTCACAAGCTGATCCGAGTCATTTTCTTTTTTTCATATTTAATGAAAACTCTATGTGTGCATCCGAGTAGACCACTCATAAATGAGCCCGCACACATGAATATTAAGAGGTTGTATGCCATCTATCTATCCTGTCGATTTCCATGGTAACGGCGGAGAAAGCAGAAAAAAAAGAAACTTTCCTGTTGACAGGAAAGGGGAAAGGGTGAGGTATGCATCAATATCAGAGCTAATGCCAGACTTGCTGTTTAGCTTTCAGATAATGTGGTTACTGCCGGTTCCCGGGCTATTTCAAACGGAATATGACATTTGCATGTGCCATTTCAGAGAAGGCTTGGTTTTGAAATGCCAGAGGCAAGCCCTCGACAAGAGACTGGTTGGCATGCATTGACCATCGTAGAGTAACTACTGTAAAGGGCCCTTGTATTGTAATTTGCTGTAAATGTTATATTAGGGACAATTGAGTGTAGCAATATAAATATGGATGAGTGTAAAAGCTATTTTTCAGTTTTGTCCTGCAGATGTCCTTCTTTCTCCGATTGGTCTTGTTTGAGTTATTGGTTCATTGTGTTCACTGGTGTGTTTTCCCTTCTCTTTCTGGGTGTGCTCTGTCAGATTGTCTGTCTTCATAGCTGGGAGCCCTTGTATGCCCCTTGTTTTGTTGTCTTGCCAGTGACTTCTTGTTTCCAGTTTTGCTGTTGCAGTTTTGCTATTTTTCAGTTTATACTTTCTGCCCATTCTTTGTTGAGTTGTTTTTTTTGTGTGGTCAAGAAACAACAGTTCCTAGAAGAGTTGTTTGCCTTGCCTTTATTTAATACTTGAGTTTGTGGCTGCACTCGGGCCCTGGTCCAAAAAACATTACAGTTTAGATCACACAGAGAAAATGTCATCCAATAGATCTAATTACATACAAATTAAAAAATAACGCATGAATAAAATTGTTTCACTGCCTTTATGTTGCATACCCAATAATACACCTGATGGGGTTTTGCATATGGTCAAGCTTTCAGTTAATTAATTCATCAGTTAAAACAGGTTTAGACTGTTATTTTTGCATCTATTTGACAGCAATGACTTGGAAACATTGAGATGACAAACTTCAACTCAAAATTGAGCACTGATTACTTTTGGAACAACTGGAGTTTGTAAAGATCCGATACCGATACCGATAAACCGTAGGCCTGTATTGTGCCAAAATATTGTTTATGGTAAATCTTAAAACAAGAGGATGAAAGGCACTACACTTAATGATTCTGCAGCAGATGGAATCCATATAATAGGATTTTAATATTTGCAAGCGCACCGTGGAAGAGACGAGCTGAACGTCAAGCTGTCATTCTGAAACACCAGAAACAGGAGACTGCCACGAGCCATGGCTATATTAATAATATATCAACTTTGTTGGCGGGGCTTCTCCCCGGTAAGTGTTGCTCTGGTGGGTGAATTCTGAAATGCTGATGATTATAACGAGTCAGCAGACGATCCATACTATTTTACTGTTATTACTGCAATTTAGTCATTTGGCAGACGCTTTATCCAAAGTGGTCTCTCTTTCATTCTTGAAAGAGAGATATGTCATTAACCAGTGAGTAACGGTGAGGCGTCTTGCTCAAAGGGGCCCACGGGTTAGACCCAGAACCTTCCGGCTGGCGGAGTCAAACAAGCTGCCCCGTCCCATTCATTCATTCATTCTGCCCTTTCTGCTAAATCACGTCACAATGGCTTTCAGAAACCTACTCACAGCATCGAGTGAGAAAACGGTTGGGCATGTCAAAGCGCACTGTGCGTGGTGTCAAAGCACAGGCAGCAGCGGCACAATGTACAGTGTTAGGATTCTTTGCCAAGTTCTCCAGCGCCGTGCAGAGTTCCCCCCTCTCTCTCTCTCTCTGGGAGTTAACACTCCCATGCAAATGAGAATGGGGGACGCGTTTCCCACAAACAAAACAAATTAGCGGCGCATCTATCACGCGTTTCCTCGGCAAAGCTGCAGGGCACGAGAGATGCACTTTGAGGGGAAGATCTATGGAGATAGGCTGCCGTGCCTCTTAAATTTATAGAGCCACGGTGTGGAGAGCCAACACCATCATTTTTATGAGACCGATTCGCCCAATCTATCACTCCTGGAGCCCGCCGATACCGGCGCCGTCTTAAAAAGACTATCGCCATCATTTCATTGGTGGGGGAGGGCGGGAGGGTGGGGGTGGGTGGGTGGGAGGGAGTTGTGAAGGGGGGGTGGGGGGGGGGTTCCCACACAGAAAATAAACTAGCTCACAGGTTCAATAACCTGCCGCGGGTGTTTCTGACAACTGTGGGAGTTGAGTTACGGTGATGAGGAGCTGGCGGCAGAACACTGCAACACCTCCTCCTCCTCCTCCTGCTTCTCCTCCACCTGCTCCTCCTCCTCCATCTGCTTCTCCTCCACCTGCTCCTCCTCCTCCTCCTGCTTCTCCTCCACCTGCTCCTCCTCCTGCTTCTCCTTCACCTGCTCCTCCTCCTCCCCCTCCACCTCCCCCTCCTCCCCCTCCTTCTCTTCCTACTTCTCCTCCTCCTCTTCCTCCCCCTCCTCTCCCTCATCCCCCTCCTTTTCCTGAGGCTGAAACGCCCGACTGGAACT
Source organism: Urophycis tenuis (assembly GCA_036785325.1). Taxonomy (NCBI): domain Eukaryota; kingdom Metazoa; phylum Chordata; class Actinopteri; order Gadiformes; family Phycidae; genus Urophycis; species Urophycis tenuis. Next base: position 498,520 of record JAXIVH010000048.1, on the reverse strand, counting down.
GAGCTCACAGAAAATTGTTCGTATCATAATTATCTAGTAATATTGTGTAATTTTAATAAAGTTCATTCTAATATGATCTGTAAGAGTGCAAAGAACATGCTAATTGTCACTTTGAGTGTTAATCAGTGGGATACATAGAAGACTACTTCACCAGTATTGCTTTACTTTCTAATTTTGGATCAGCCTTTGCGGGTAAGCCACCTTGCTAACTCTATACTAACTACCCCTCCATGTTAACTACCCCTCCATGCTGACTACCCACATGTGCATGTCATTGGAGGGAGGAGAACCAGCATTAAAACGTGCAGCACAACATGCAAAGCCGACAGACATGGACAGGGGTTTGAACCCACAGCTTTCCGGCTAACCAATGAGTCACCACAAGCACATAAATTTGGCTATAGAGAGAGAGAGAGAGATCATCACTGTTCCCAGCCTGGAGACCACACTGATCACGTGACCTCAAATTCTGTTTCACTCCACGGGTCTGGACCTCTGGCCACCCCCATCGATTTCCACAAATTGCAGTGTAATGGGGGGCCGATTGGGGACACGGCAGTTCACCACGCAAAACGCAGGCCGCCGCCGGACAAACGGCGTTTCCCGAAGCAACGAACGGTAACGCAGACATTAGCAGAGTAAACACAGCGGAGCGCGGGTATGGCAGGAATACACTCAGTGACATGCTGATGATGACCCTCAAACAGGGAGAAGACGACGCACCAGCGGCGACGCGAGACGCCGTGCTCGCCACGCCTCCTTCATCTGGCGCCGCGGCGGCGACACGTTAGCGTTTGTCTACGGCTCAGCGGCTCACAGGAGGGGTTTGTCAACCACGGCGCTACCAAGAGACACGGCGAGGGTGGATAAGTACCGGAGAAGGTCAACGATTGGACACTTGAGACCATTACGGAAATCAGTGACTACAACAGAGCTCCTCTCTGGTATCTCATCGAGATTAGACTCTCAGTAATCTCAGAGGCCAATATTATTTCTGAGAGCCGCGGTCCCCGGGCGATGTCCCTGCGGTTACATCACCTGCTTGGGAGTCTGCTTTCGGGAAGCTTAACATGCAACGAGATTTAAATTCCCCCATTTTGATGAACATCATGTCATTTGAATAATTGTAGCCCATTGCAGAGCCCGGGGGCAGCGCGGAAAACTCCACATCTCTGGAATGTATTTACAGGAATATGAGATTTACCGGTAATTACCACCAATGATTTGTGACACATGGCCATGCTGTAGGCGCTACTGCGTCTGATTCTCTCATCAAGTATTTATAGTGGAGTACAAATATTACCTCCCGGTGGATATGTGAAGTCTCTCATTC